>JARNME010000012.1:34443707-34701043 GCA_030179655.1 Scaptomyza flava | reverse complement strand
TGGTCCCCTTACTTTGTTTCGAATTATGGCTACTGCCTGATAATGTTTTGAGCTGCCATAGTGTGGCTCAAACGCTTTGTAAGCTGTAGAAGCAGCTTGCCTCCATATAAGATAATTTTCTTGTTTCCCGTCGAACTCGGGAATGGACTTTATAATTTCTAGAGACTCGTCGCACTTTACCTCTGGATTGAGTTCTATTTCTTTAAAAACTTCTATTTGTGGGGCAGAATTATTTAACTGATGAAACTGATGTGTAAGAGAGGCTATCTTATCTTCGAATAAGCGCGCTTGTTGGTCAAGGGCTGCCTGAACCTTTGCCTCCATCTGTGAAATTTGTTCCGAATTCATTTTTTTTGTTTTTTGTTCTAAGTACGAAGATATAAGTTCGTCTCCACTACTGTCGTCCGTTTTTGTTTGACTTGGGCGCAGCATAAATAATTTCAGACCACTCCGGAATTTATTCTAGTGTCAGTTATAAGGGTCTCGCAATATTTATTGCAACAGGCAGTTTTTATTAAAGCTTATTACTTTGTAAACTCATGAGACAGCTTTGTATTTTTATTATTCGTTTATTTGGATTGCAAAAAGAAAACATTTTTGAAATATAATATGCCTCTTATCGCACGATGTGGTGGCCGCTGCGCTGTGACGTTTTCGTTGTTTGTTGATATTCGCCGGCTGCTCCCTGTTTTTTGTTTTTGATGTTTAGAACGCTCAGTTTGTTTTTTTTTTTTGCGTTTTGTTGTTATGATAATGTTAATTTGTTGATCACTTTATTGTTCACTGTTAGTTCTTGCGTTTTTTTCTATGACAATGAAAATTAAATTCAATAAAAATAAATTTTTTTTAATGTTGATCACTTTATTGTTCAGTGTTAGTTCTTGTGATTTTCTCTTATTGTTGTAACACTCACTTTATTGTTTTTATACTCGATACCGAAGGTAAAGAGTATATTGGTTTTGTGCAATGTCCGTCATGGTGTCTGTCCGTCTGTCCGTCTGTCCGTCTGTCCGTCCGTATGTATGCAAGTTTTTTCCACACCCTTCAAGCTAGAGACTTGAAACTTTCCAATTCTCTTTATCTATGGGATAGTAAATTAAAGTGTCAAGATGGGGGTTCTACGATAACTGGGGGGCTGGCAAATCGATAAATTCGATAACTCAAAAACGATAAATCCGCATATTTCACACACCCTTACAGCTAGAACTACCAAATTTGGTAAGAAGATAGCTACTAGCAACCCCCAAAAAACTGCATCAATAATTTTGGAGCCATGCCCCCCCATTCCGCCCCCAGACCCCCCGAATTTTAAAGTCAAAAAAGCCTATATCTCCCACAGTTTTTGAGCTAGAGCCACCAAATTTGGTGCCAATTTAGCTGATGATGACCCCCCAAAAACTGCACCAAAAGTTTGGATGCCACGCCCACCAATACCGCCGTAGCCGCCCCCAGATGCCCCAACGCTTCGTAAAAAACGGGAATGCGTGTATCTTCCAGAGTAGTGGAGCTGGAGCCACCAAATTTGGTAGGAAGATAGCTGGTAACGACCCCAAAAGAACTGTATCAAAGTTTTGGAGCCACGCCCCCCCATTCCGCCCCCAGACCCCCGCATTTTAAAGTCAAATAAGCCTATATCTCCCACAGTTTTTTAGCTAGAGCCACCACATTTGGTGCCAATTTAGCTGATGATGACCCCCAAAAAACTGCATCAAAAGTTTGGATGCCACGCCCACCAATACCGCCCTAGCCACCCCCATCTGCCCCAACGCTTCGTCAAAAACGGGAATGCGTGTATATTCCAGAGTAGTGGAGCTAGAGCCACCAAATTTGGTAGGAAGATAGCTGGCAACGACCCCCAACAATCTGCATCAAAGTTTTGGAGCCTAGCCCATCCATTCCGCCCCCCTTTCCCCACCTTATACAAACTTTGAGCTAGAGTCACCAAATTTGGTATGAAGGTAGCATTTGACATTCCACAAGGATCTGCAGCAAAAATTTGGATGCCACGCCCAAACATACCGCCCCCAGCCCCCATTTCCACACTTTATACAAACTTTGAGCTAGAGTCACCAAATTTGGTATGAAGGTAGCATTTGACATTCCACAAGGATCTGCCGCAAAAAATTTGGATGCCACGCCCAACCATACCGCCCCCAGCCCCCCTTTCCCCACTTTTTACAAACTTCGAGCTAGAGTCACCAAATTTGGTATGAAGATAGCAATTGACATCCCACATAGATCTGCACCAAAAATTTGGATGCCACGCCCAAATATACCACCCCCAGCCCCCATTTCCCCACTTTATACAAACTTTGAGCTAGAGTCACCAAATTTGGTATGAAGGTAGCAATTGACATTCCACAAAGATCTGCATCAAAAATTTGGATGCAATTCCACCCATACCGCCCCCAGCCCCCCTTTCCCCACTTTATACAAACTTTGAGCTAGAGTCACCAAATTTGGTATGAAGATAGCAATTGACATCCCACATGGATGGGCATCAAAATTTTTAATACTGGTATCGAGTATACCGCAGTCGGTTGCGTCCGATTGCAACGTTTCCACTTGTTCTCTTTGTGTTTGTTGATTTTTTTTTATTGTTGTAACACTTACTTTGTGTGTTTTTGTGTTTGTTGGAATTTTGTGTTTTTGTTTGAGTTGTAACACTCACTCTATTTTGTGTGTTTTCGTTAGTTCTTTGCGTTTTGTTTTTTGTTGTAACACTCACTTTTTTATTGTTTTTGCGTGTGTTTGTTGATTTTTTTTTTTTTATTGTTCTAACACTTACTTTGTGTGTTTTTGTGTTTGTTGGAATTTTGTGTTTTTGTTTGAGTTGTAACGCTCACTCTATTTTATGTGTTTTCGTTGGTTCTTTGCGTTTTGTTTTTTGTTGTAACACTCACTTTTTTATTGTTTTTGCGTGTGTTTTTTTTTGTGTGTTGTTGTTATAACATTCACTTCACTGTTATGTTAATATCGGGACTCCTGTTTTTTAGAGGATTTTACCGTTTAAATGATACGAAAGTTATTAACTAGTCGTAGGTTTTTGCCATTTGGGCGCCAATTATAAGAAGTACCTTTTATAAGTATGTTTATTTATTAAAAGGAAATATCTTTATTAGTATGTTTTTATTTACTGGCTCGTTAGAGCTGTTGGAGAACAATTCTTAAACTAAACTCTAAGGCAAACTGCATCGAACCATGAAGCCGCCGCTGCTCGCTGGAATGCCGGCCGAATGCTGAGTCGGCGTCTTCAACGGGTGATCAGGCTGCTTGCGCGTGCGAGTTTCATATTTCGGCTGCAACTTTGTCGCGACGGCATCCGGCGCAACAGCGTTGTCAGCTAACTCAAGCTTGCGCGTGTTAACTTATATATAAAAATAACTCGGGGTTTCCTTCCTTACGCTATAGCTCCAGAACGCAAAAACAGATTTTCGCGGTTTTGCATTCAAAGAGTGTCCTATATTCGTAGAGAAGAAGTCATTCAGCACCATAGTATTATCTGTCATTGCAACATCACAAGTATTTAAGCATTGCGAAGGTGGGGGGGAGGGCACCAACGCGTACCGAGACAGCTAGTTATTTATACAAACACTAGTAAGTGGCCCGCTTACTTCGCTGCGCGGATAGTTTATCTAAATTTTAGCAATAGAAGATAGATACAAAATAAATTAATTAGAAAATATTTCACAAAATATTAAAGCAAAGTATTTAATATTCTCTTTTCCACGTCACTATTGAGGTAGAGAATCAGGCGCGCAATTATACCCTTCACAGGGTATATTGACTTTGTCATGAATCTGTAACGCCTTAAAGGAATGATGGGAGACCCCATAAACTATATATGTAAATGATCAGGACGAGCTCAGGAATTGATTTCCGTCTGTCCGTCCGTCCGTCCGTCTGTTCGTCTGTCTGTTTCAACACGATTTCTGGCCAAACTGCTGAACCGATCTTGATGAAACTTTCACAGATTGCTTAGATCATGTCGGGTTTGTTCACTATGAAGTTTCATCCCGATCGGATCATTTTACGATATAGCTACCATACAAATTTACCACATCAACACGATTTCCGGCCAAACTGCTGAAACGATCTTGATGAAACTTTCACAGATTGCTTAGATCATGTCGGGTTTGTTCACTATAAAATTGCATTTCGATCGGAGCATTCTACGACATAGCCACCATACAAATTTACCATATCGTACTATCAATTGTTGTCTCTGTCGTGCACTTTCAAGTACCTACATGTCAATATGTTGTTTTTGTGGAAAACGAACAAGTAAATGACGCTCAAGAGTAAAAATATTAGCGAAAAATTACCAACAACTGCACAGAAACATAAGAGGGGGGAATATTGATTTGGCTGTGTCTTGGCATAGCCAAAATTAACTATGCGCTACTATGTTTTTTTTATTGTGGTTTCCCCAGTAGGCCTTATCCACTTATTGAATTGAATTTGCAATTATTAACAATTGTTAAGAATTTCTTTATAAACGATATTGGTTGTTTTTCCGTCAGGTGCTAATACAAATAAACTTTTTGGTGAACTGACTCTTAAGCAGGCTACATGAAATTGGCCATGAGAAAAACAATCGTGTCTTATGTCTAGTCCGGCTAATTTAAGAGTTTGTCCCTGTGATTTATTAACTGTTAAGGCAAAGCAAACTTTTAAAGGAAATTGCAATCTTTTAAATTGTATTGGCAATTCAGAATCAGAAGGTATTAATGGAATTCTCGGTATAAAAACCGTTTCCCCTATACCATTGCCAGTAAAGATAATTGCTTCGACAACATTCTTATGAAGGACTTTAACTTGCAATCTTGTACCATTGCACAGTTTTGGCAGCTTCAAGTTTCGAATCAACATTACAGGTGAATGAACCAATCTTTAAAGTTAATTTATGTTGAGGCAGACCAGCCGGATTTAATGAATTAAGAAACTCGACGGGGTAATGAACTGCATCTTCGATTTCAGTCACAGAATCAATAGAGTTATATGTCATTACTTCACTTTGAAATGACTTTAATAAAAACTCGTTTATTTCCAATGCATTGTCATTTCTCGCAGTCCAAATAGCACGTTCTGAAAACCATTCGAGTGATTTTTTAGAGATATTTGTAATACCCGGAAATGTTTTTAGAGTCAGTTCTTCAATACTTTTCACAACATGACACAAAGTTGATGGTAAAGTTATTTTGCCATCATGGGTTGAAAATAATCCATTTCCTATTTGAAGAAGCATTTCTGCAAATTCACCAGCTATGCTTTCACCTTTTAAGTGCACTCGCATATTTTTCATTAAGAAGAAGACTTTAAGCACGCATTTTTTTCATCTGCTCTTGTTCCTCTGGGGATCACTGGAAGAGTTTGTCGAAAATCACCAGCTAAGAGAACAGTTATGCCACCCATTAAGTATTCACTATCTCGAATGTCTTTCAAAGTTCGATCTACAGCTTCAAAAGCACCTTTATGGGCCATAGTACACTCATCCCAAACAATAACCTTGCAATCTTTGAGCACAGCAGCAATATTAGATTGCTTTGAAATTGAGCAACGCGGTGTTTCTAAATGAATCAAATTAAATGGAATCTTAAGTGTAGAATGCGCTGTGCGACCACCATTTAGTAAAGTGGCTGCGATACCGGAAGAAGCAACGGCCAATGCAATGTTTTTACTTTGCCGTACCTTTGCCAATAATAAATTTAAAAGATACGTTTTGCCTGATCCACTAGGTGCATCTAAAAAATAAATTTCTCCCTCTTCTGCTTCAACGCTATGTAGTATCTTTTCGTATACTTGTTTTTGCTAAGCAGTAAGGAGTAGCTCATTATTAACAACAAAATTATCGCAATTTTCATAATTTGTTTCTCTATGATATTCAATATTTGGAACAATTTCCTCGGATCTAATTGGTAATGGAAGTCCATAATATGTCAAGTTTTGACCACCAATAGACCGTACAATATCTTCAATGTAAATAAGACATTTATTTAATACATTATTCACAATACTTTCATCAATATTTCTGTGTTGTGAAAATTGAAAGGCTCTTAAAATATCTTCTGAGAAACTCTCTTTATAAGCATTCCAAAGTTTAAGAGCATCCGAAATTTGACAAAATACTAACATTATTGCAAAAAGTTCCCTCAGTTTTGTAGGATTTTGACATATGACAGCTTCGGCTATAGTTGAATCCCAGTGCTTTTCATCTTCTAGTAATCCTAGAGCTTTAATTGAAATGATGCGTATGCTATACCATTAACGGTTTTTTAATTTAAAAATGAAGTTGGGCCCTTTACAAAATGTAATAAAAGTCTCAAATAAAAACATTCTGTATTATTGGGATGAATAGTGTAAACTCTTCCCAAAGCTGAATCTCTTTTAACTCCAGGAAAATTTGGTACATCATGGCCTCGTTTTCTTCTTTGAAATTCTTTATTGTTTCATGTAAAATACGATGGAACTTCACAATATAGAAGCGTTCTTGCAAACTCATCACGTGTGCATAGCTCAAAGAAGGCTAGCAAAGTAGTTTTGGGTGTAGTGCTTAACCTGTCAAGTAATTGTTGCGGACAATTGGGGTTAAAATATATCCGTTGACCATTTTCTAAATGTACAGCTAAGTGTGTAATAGCCGGAAAACGTTCATGTATGGGAAATGCAAGGATTCTCCATACCGCTTCTGAGCTACTTATATAACGGCCACTTTCGTACATATTAATTTCATTACGTTGGTCTTCAAGAGTAAATGAAGCTTGATCACTCTCCTTGTTAAAATATTTACAAATGTATTTAATAGACTTTAAAGAACTACATTACTCAACATTTATGTGAGCTTCAAATGTTCTCAATAGTACACAGTTATAAGGCACAACCCAACGGTTATCTATGCAATTACCATTTATATTAATTGCATTACCACCATCTTCTATCGCTCTTCTACGATATATAGGGTAACTATCTTTTCCAGTCACAGTTTCTTTAAGTAATTGACGATGAAACCTTTTGGTACATTTTCCGTTTTTCATGCATGGCGATTTATTATTAAATGCACCGTAAGGACCTGAATCATATTTGACTTAACAATGTTAAATAACAAAGGATACTCATCTGCGTTTGGTATATCGGCACAGATTATTTTATCGATTTTATCTGGTCTTATTTTATTTTCTAACCAAAGTAGAATATGTATATGAGGTAAGCCCCGCTTTTGCCATTCCACAGAGTACATGAAACATTGCACGCTTCCAAACAAAGAACCTTTTGTCAATAGTGACATTAAAGCTTTAACTTTTAAATGAAAAACTCGAGCTATAATATCGTGACTATCATGCGATTTTTGACCCGATAATAAAACACTTTTGATGTCATTCCATTGTGGCTTGCATGTGAATGTTATGAAAAGATCTGATCGCCCATAATGGCGAACATATGTCATAGCATCTTGAGTCTTTTCATGCATATATCGTGCAGAGCTTGTAAAAGAAGATGGTAAAATTACCATCTGACCAAGTTGAGCTGCGACAACATCTTGTTGGCCTATTGCATCTTGTAGATGTATATAGCTATCTGCTCTGAGTTTTGCTTGATTTTAGCGAATATTATTAAACCTTTCTGTTTCAATTTTAGCATACTCTAGCTGACCCGGCGAACTTCATACCGCCTAACAGTCAAAGAATGTCGTGTTACCTTTTAGCTGAACTAATTTAGGCTTTGATAATACAAAATAATTTTAATTTAGATTTAGATAGAAATATAAAAGTATTTTATTATGATGAATGATGATGAAAGCATACAGAATGAGAATAAAAATTTAAAACAGAAATTAAGTTTTCCAAACACATGTGAGAAAAAAAACATTGAAAACTATGTTGTTCAGGTTGGGTACACTCTGATTAATTTATTAATCGGATTTTCATGCAAGCACCTGGTGGTAAACGACATTCTTTGTTTTTTTGTCAGGTGCCGACACGTGAGCATGCCACGTACCATTGACCAAGAGAAAAACACTCATTTTCTAGATTGAGGCCACAAATAGTCAAGGATTGGCCCTGTGATTTGTTGATCGTCATAGCGAAGGCAAGACGAATCGGGAATTGAATTCGTTTAAACTCAAAGGGCATATCTGTTGGGATCATCGGAATCCTTGGAATAAGAACTTCCTCATCTTTAAATTTTCCTTTGAGTATTGACGCGTGAATCACATTGTTCATCAGTTTTCTTATCACCAAACGCGTTCCATTGCACAGTTTTGGTTGCGTTAAATTTCTAAACATGATAACTACCGAGCCAACCTTCAGTTGTAAATTGTGCAGTGAAAAACCAGGCAAATCCAAGGAGTTCAAAAATTCAGTTGGATGATTAGTGGCTTCTTCTTCGTTTGTTACACAGTCGATAGATTTGAATGAATACAGAGTACCTACGATTTGATTTTGAATTATAAAATTGAGGTCATCTACATCTTTATTTTTAGCCGCCAAAATTGCTCGCTCACTTAACCATTTAGTATTTTTGTGGTTAGCAATGATATCCGGAAATACTTTGTTGATAAGCTCGTCTTTTGATAAGACGAAATTGCAAAAATTTGAAGGAAATTAAATCAAACCAATCGATTCGTCAACAGGAACACGGCCATTAACGATATTCAGCAATTGCTTCGAGAAATCATCAGCAGATAGAACGTTCAACAATGCAACTCTCATATTTACAGACAGTTGAAGTTTGTTTACATATCGCCACAGATTTGATGCTTTGAGGCAAGCGTTTATTTCGTCGGCAGCAGTAGATCTTGGAATTACTGGTAGTGTTTGTCGGAAATCGCCGGATAATAAAATCATTGAACCACCAAAACATCTCGAGTCATTGCGCAGATCTTTTAATGTTCGGTTTAGTGCTTGCAATGCGCGTTTGTGCGCCATTGTGCATTCGTCCCATATGATAATTTTTGATGCTACTAAAACTTTGGCCATTGCGGAGTGTTTCGAAATGTTACATGTCGGTTGTTCATTAGTTTGAAGATTTAATGGCAATTTTAACGCTGAGTGAGCCGTACGGCATCCGTCTAACAATTTGGCCGCTATTCCAGAAGAAGCAATTGCTACCGCAATTACGGATCTCGCACGTACAGTGGCCAAAATCAATGACATGAGGAATGTCTTCCCAGTTCCACCGGGGGCATCCAAAAAAAATAAGCCACAATTTCCGTCATCAATTGCATTAATCAGTGTATCATAGACTTCCCTCTGCTTAGGATTCAACAGTGGTACATTCGATTGAACTAATTGGATTAGTTCATGTGGAGCATATTCACGTTCACGTTCCAATTCTTTATTAAATGCGTCATTCATTCTGCGATCCGGCACTGGCATTCCTAACCTAACTAATAAACTGCCGCATATGAGGTAACACATATCTTCGATCAAGAGCAAGGCCTGGTTATGCATCTCCTCATTCGCCTCAAGATCGGGATTTCTTGAGCTGACACGAATTTGATATATAATGTCTTCTGACATGTTATCTTTGTATTTGTTCCACAGGTCACGAGGGTTCGATGGGAAGCATGTCGAAATGATGATTGCAAATAATGTGCGTATCTGACTTGGAGATGCAGAAATAATTGCTTCAGCGATTGTCGTGTCCCAATGAGTATCGTTTTCAAGCAAATTCAGCTCTTGAATTGCTTGAATGTGGGGCACACTATACCATTAACAGTTCGTAGTGATTCAAATGATGTTGGCCCTCGAACATGTACCAGCAACAACCGCAAATAGAAACATTCATCATTCTTCGGATGAACTGTGTAAATACGACCAAGAGCATCAGCAGAACGCATATCTGGATGACCAGGAACTGCATCGCCTTGCTTCCGACGTTGAAATTTCTTCGATGTAGCGTTCCAAGTATAATAACGTGGCATTTCCGAGTAAAGCAACGTTCGTGCCAACGGATCGTTTTGACAAATCGCAAAGAAACTGGTCAGTGTTGTCGCTGGAGGTGTTTGGGCACGTTGAGCAGCATTCGACGTTGTGAAATATACTCTCTGACCGTTCTCTAGATGCACCCCCAAATGTACAACAGTGGGATAACGTTCGTGAATAGGGAATGAGAATATACGCCAAATTGCTTCATTGCAGTTCACATATCTACCAACTTGATAGCGCGTGATTTCATCGTTGATATTGGATGTTTGGATACCAAAAACCGCCATGTCACTCCCTTTCGTGACATATTTGCAAATGTATTTAATAGATTTTACCGAATTGCAATACTCTACATTACAATGTGCCTTGAATGTTTTGGATAAAAGTGGCGAATATGGAACAATCCAACTGTTGTCAACTATGAAATCGTTTCCTTTCACTTTATTTGTTATATGACATATGTCATTGCATCTTGCGCATATTCATGCATATGACGCGGGCTACCTGTGTATGTCGCTGGTAAAATAGTCAATCGACTAACATTTTCTGAATCTCCTTCTGTGCTTATTCGCATCGCGTAAATGAATATACTCTTCCGAACTCGATTTAGCTTGATTCAAACGGATGAAAGTCAGGCGCTCCGTTTCGATTTTAACGTACATGTCAACGCAGTATTGTTGAAGCAGTCGACGAAATCGCAACAAATAATTGTCCGAATTTTCACGAATCATCAAACGATATGCGTAATAATTCATCGAACTAACCTTCTTGGTAGTTTCCTCACCTGAAAAAAATTCAGTAAAAATTGTATTTTAGAACCCGTAATAGGTTTACGACTCTTACAGCTACTGTCTACTAAATTAAGAGTGACAACTTTTTTTGTGTACCAAAAGCAAACAGAATAAAATGTATATCAAGTTAAAATGAAAACAATGATATTGACCTTACCATTCAATGGATTAATCATTTTGATATTAAAGTGATATCCATCGTCTCCTTGCCAAAACATCAGCGGGTATTGTAACGCGTCATCTGAACGGTGCGTTTCATATATTTTTTGTAGTTGCCCAGTATTGCGCCGTGTAAGCACAATATCACGTGCTTCCGAGTTTTCACCAACAATCAGGATTGCCACTACATCGATTGTTGGAGCATTAAATGTGCGTTCATGTGTTCCCGCTGGTCTTTTATCTGCTCTGATTACAACTTTATAGCAGTGGTGGGCAGACGTCGACGTCGAAAATATTTCTAACTCACACGAGGCAGCGCGCTGGCAGTGCACAGCCAGCGCGCTGCCTCGTGTGAGTTAGGTTTTTCGCTGCTGACTGCACGAAATCACACGTACGCTATAAGCATTGAAATATATTTTTATAACACGATTGTTCGTCGTCGGTTGTCGTGCCGAAGCATGCATTAGACTTAACATTGTACTTTTAGTTGAAGGCAAACTATTGACAGGCAGGCACCACGCAGCGCATTAGCAAGAAAACTAATTTTTTACAGTGCGCTCCAAAATGTTTATGCCCGAATGGGAGATTGAATTTTTTTTCATAGAAAATAAAGATTGCAGAGCAAAATGCTTGATTTGCAATAACATTGTTTTTCGAAATGTTTAATATTTTTCAAGATGGCATTATTTATTAATAAATAATAAGCACAATGAGTAACCGTTAACTTGCTTGTATGCGTGTGAAAACTGTGACAATATTTGTGTGTGCCCACCACTGCTTTATAGTCATCACTTGGCATGCGCTCTAAAGCAGTCTTGAACAGCCTGACCAATGCATGATGTTCATGAAGCATTTGCTGCAAATCTTGGAGAATTGCTCTTTTCGTAGCTGTGTTGATCCCTTGACGCCGGTCAAGTTGTGCTTCCATATTGCCCATGAAGTATATTTGCAAGAATTTGTGCTGTGCATCTTCAATAGGTTGCAATGATCCAATCCGATGGCAAATCTGGCCTTGAATCTGTAACTTCAAAGCCATTCAAGCCATTCATGGCCATTTACAAACACTTTTTACAGAAATCTAACAAACTACAAATTTTTTTTACAATCATAGAAAATAAAGATTTTAAATGTCGGATTATATCCGTGTTCTTCAATAATTTCCGCCCCAAATGAAGTCATTTGGAAACAGGAATTGTATTTTTGAGTGTTCGCTAGAAAATGTCGTGTTTCTAGTGTTTCGCCATAAAGCAGGGAACGCAATGGCTCTGGTGGCGGGACCACTAATGGCAATGTCACTTTACCACTAAGGCAGCACAAACCGGGCGTTTCACCAGCAAACTTCAATGCACCACAATGGTGGCAAACAACGTCCATTGGACCAATGCAAACTAAACGATGCAAGCTGTAGTCGATGGTGCAATCATATCGAAACGCTGCTCGATTCAAATCAATACTTGAACCATTTCTTCTTGCACTTCGAAGATTATTCCTCTGTACATCTGTACGATAAGCTCGACGATTTCTCGTTTCTAATCTAGCCGTTTCACGGGCTGCCTCTCTTTGCTCTTGTGTTTGAGAAGCACGAATTAAGGCCCTTCTTTGCTCCATACTAACGCGGCGCTCTTCTCGGGTGATTTCTCGTTCTTCGTCAGATAATTGACTCGCGATATTCCGTTGCCTAACTGCATTACGGCTCCGCTGGGAAAGATTAGATCTTCTAGTACGCGGCATTTTTATTAATAGTAATACTGAATATGCACTAAATCTTTAATTTACACAAATGAATGTCTAAAACAAACAAATATAACAGTACCTACCTGAACTCTCGAGATATTTTGCACAAAATAAATTTCTGAACGCACACATAAATAGTTGTTACAGTATTTGACAGGAGAACGCATGTATAAATGTCAATCATTACTTACAGATTTTGACAAAAAAATTTGACAGCTCCGAAACTAAAGAACGCATAATAATGCATTTTTCAAGTATTCGTCAATTTTTCAGTATTTTTAAGATGTATTCTGCTATTCGGGGCGGAGACAAATCCAACAAATCAAAAACCATGAAAATTGGTCCAGCAGATCTCTAGTTATAAGTGTTGTAACAAACCCGACTTTCTTTTATATATATAGATAAATAACAGAATAATTAAATAAGATAAAATCTCAAAATAAATAAATAAAGAAGAACCAACTGCCTTCTCTGGAAGAGCCGTAGCAACTGAGCTGTCTATACCATTTAGCCAGAGTTTGGTGATATTAAGATTGCGAATTTGCACTTCCATAGGAGAATATGATCCAATAATATAATATAATAATATACTTGGGTTTGTGATGCCAGTTCAAAGGGTATAACACGGCCATGTAGTTCATTTGCAAACGCTGATGATATTGTCAGACCTTAAAGCTGCAAACAACACGGTTTGTTAGGCGTAACTACCTCTAACCTTCTTGAATTCACTTCGCTTGTTATTAAAGGGTTTCAGGAAAAAATACAAACTGACGTTGTTTACACCTATTTTAGTAAGGCATTTGACTCTGTTAGTCATTCTCTGCTGCTTCAAAAATTAAATATTATTGGATTTCCATCAAAACCCGTAATGTGGCTTTCGGAGAACTTGTGTGGTCGAACACAAAAAGTTGTTTTTAAATCGTCGGTATCTGAACCTATTTTTGTTACCTCTGGGGTTCCCCAGGGGAGTCATCTTGGACCTTTGCTATTTAATCTGTTTATTTACGACCTTTTATCTGTTATTACTTACTCATATGTATATATGTTTGCTGATGATGAGAAGCTATATTTCACATATAATGATGTTTCTCTTTGTACCTTGCCACAGTCGGATTTGGGTGCATTGTCGGCCTGGTGTCGTTTTAGCTTACTCAATTTTAATTGCTCTAAATGTAAAGACATGTCTTTTTGTAGAAGTACCTCTCATACTGCTCACTACTTGCTTGATGCTTCACCACTTGACCGCGTGTTTTAAATTAAAGATTAAGGCATTATTCTTGATCCTAAATTAAAGTTTGACGCTCATGTTTCGTCCATGGTCAATAAGTCCATTAATGTCCTTGGCTACATCAAGCAGTGGTCGAGAGAGTTTAATGATCCCTACACCACTAAAACCATTTATACATCCCTAGTTCGTCCCATCCTGGAGTATGGATCTTGTGTGTAGTCCCCACAATACTCGATTCAACTCGAATTTGCCTTAAGTACGCATACATAAATATGTTAATTTGTCGATTTTTTAAGTATTTATATATCGGTTACTTAGTGAGATATCGATAAATTGTATTAAATACTTTCGTCTGATTTTTTAGAAAACTTCATCATACAAAAAAATTTGCTACATGTTTATCGATAATTCGTTTAATATCGATATATCGATAAATTGTGTTAAGTATTTTCGTATTTTTTTCGGAAATCTATTAAACTTCAAAAAATTTAATTTTTGATATTTTTAGATTTTTAATAACTTTATCTCGATAACCAAGCGAGTTATCGATATATTGATGCATAATATTTTCGTCTTATTTTTTCGAGCTCTACAAGAATCAATCTTCAGACCTTGTCGCCTAAGGAATCGTAGAATCCCCGTTAAAAGGAACAAGAAGACAAAAGAAGGAAGCAAACGATCTGGCTAAGTCCCTAAAAGCAAACATGAATTCGCTAGTTAGCATGACTGCTCGTAAACGCGGCCTTGTTGATGTTGTTGCTGTTCTTAAAAAAAAAAATATCGTTTTTAGAAGGGGCGGAGAAAAAGTATTTTTCTTTCCAGTTCCTAGAAAACTTAACCCAAAAATCCAAATCAAAATATCTTGCCTGTGTCTTTGCAAAATGCCCTATAGTGCATTGGCCCGTCTTTTGCAAGTGACGCAACAACAACACTTATCTCGTTGGGTCTGCTTAAACTATTTCAAGTCACTGCTGAGCGGTGGTGGCAGATAACGATTCTTACCACTGATAACCCAGTCTAAAGCGGTTATAGTTTTACCCTTGGCACTGCGCTTTGCGCTAGCGAGAGGTTGACACCTTTTCATTTCCCGTATCTATTTATTGTGATTTGGTGAAGCTGTTCACAATTGTCTCTTTAGCTACAATTGTAATTATGGATAAAAACTTATCGAATAGCTCGCTTTCTAGTCATAGGAGGCCAAAGCTAGATGAGATGAGAAAAACATCTGATGCAGACCCTGCAACTATACGCTACCAAATTCTAGCCGGTGCAGACCCTGCAACTATACGCTACCAAATTCTAGCTGGCGGAGCGTCAACATCTACCCATCTGTAACAGCTAGCAGTGACACCAACTTTACTAGCACTATCACTATGTCCCAAGCAAGCTGTGCTTCTATATCCTCATAAACTTTGTCTGCTTTGCAATTGCCCTCGATGCCTTTGTGTCCGGGCACCCAAATGCGGTGTATTTCGAACTGCTCTGCTATCTCCTGTAGAGATCTGCGGCAGTTTGTGATGGATATCGAGTTAGATGATATCGCTTTTTAAGATTTGATAGCCGCTTGGCTATAAGAAATATGCAGATCCTTGCTGCGGAGCATTCACATTCGGAAATGCACGAGAATGCTTCCTGTATTGCAAAGATCTTAGCTTGAAATACACTGCAGTGATCAGGAAGGCCGAAAGATTTACTGATAGATAAATATTCGCAAAAGACGCCCCCTACCCGGGCGCCCACTACCCTGAGCTATCGGTATACATTTTAGCTGAGTCTGTCGGCCCTGGCGTTCCTGAGCACCAATCATCCCTTTGGGGGGATTAGTTTATGGAAATTAGTTTTGGGGAATTCCTTAGGACAACAATAGTCCGTGTTTGACGGTATAACAAGTTACCCACTGGAATATTTAAGTGTCCAAACTGCTCGGACCACTGCTTGGTTTCCTTCATGCGTAGAGTAGAGATAGTTGCTAATATTTTCCCCATTTGGTCTATTGGTAGAGTATATTGTCAGGAGCCTTAGTTGGGGTCGTCATGAGGGCTCCTGTTGTGGTCAGTCCAGCGGCACGCAGTACTTTGCTAAGCTTGTGGACTTATGTCTTCTTGGATAGAGCTGGGGTGTCAGTAGATACAGTAGGATTGGCAGAACGATGGCTGTGTACAGCCAGAGCGTGATGTGGGGTGCTATTCCCCATTTCAGTCCAATGGACTTCTTGCATGTATATAATGAGACTAAAGCATTCTTAACCTTTTCTTCAGTTTTTAGATTCCAGTCTAGTTTGCTTTCTTGAGTGAGCTCTTAGTATTTGGTGGATTTACTGAAGGCCAGTTCCACCCCATTTAGGGTTGGTGGTCTGAGGGGAGGGATCTTGAACTTCCTCGTGAAGAGGACTAAATCAGTTTTAGCTGGGTCTAGTCCAAGTCCCTTTTATATAGCCCCTGAGGACAGGGCTATACGTTCACACAAACTTTGGGGGTATTTGCCCGAGAAGGCTAAGGCAATATCATCTGCATAAGCTGTTAACAGCCACATTCCAAAAAAGAGGGGAGAGAACACCTCTTTGTGGAGTGCCTCTATTGACGGATCTGGAAATGGTCAAGGACCTGTGGCCCTGACGGTCCTGATTGCTGATTGATCAGTTCCATAATGCGGTGTCCGACCCCCAGCTCCGACAATGCCTTGGTGATCGCTCCCGGTATGACGTTATTGAAAGTGCCCTAAATGTCTAGAAAGGCTATCAGGCAGTACTCCTTGAAGTGGAGTGTCTTTTCTACTGTCGAGATAACAGAATGAAGCGCTCTTTCAGTAGTATGTTGCGCTTGGGAGAAGTGATCGGTCGTGATCGAGCCTCTGATGTGCATGCCTAGCACCCTTTCTAGTGTCTTGAGAAGATTGGATGTAAGACTAATAGGACGAGAATCTTTTGGATTCGGAATGAAGACGACATTGGATTCGGACCATGGCTTGGGGATCGAACCTGTCGTCAGGATATCTGAGAAAATTTTCTGAAGCCAGTTTATGTCAGTGTCCCCTGCATGCTGCAGTTAGGCTGGGATAATTTCGTCCGGCCCAGGGGATTTAAAAGGCAAGAAACCTCTAATGGCACGTGAAATGATATTTCTCGAGAAAAGGTTAGTTCAGTCATGCTCCTGGAATTCTCTGGATATAGAGGATGGTGGGTTTGTGATTGAGCATCCGGGAGAGTGGGCCACCACCAAAAGTTCCAGTGTATCTAGACTAGTCGTTGTCCACGAGTCATCGGGTTTTTTGAGGAAGTCCACGGATGCCTTGGTGCTGTAGAGAACTTTCCTGAGCCTTGCGGCTTCTACAGTACTATCGATTGTGGAGCAGAAAGTTTCTTTTTATAGGAGGTTAGGCTGGCTTTATAGAGAATCCATGATTGGTCGCGAAGTTTTGCGAAGCTCACCTAGCTGTGGGGACCACCACGGCGGTTTTGTTTTCCCTCTTGGTTTGCTTCGGGGGCATGACTTGTTAAAGGCGGACTTGCATGCCTCCGTGAGCTTGTTTGTGAGCAACTCTGTGTGCTCGGGGGAAGGGAGTTAGCGTTGGCGTCGCATCCTATGATGAGCTCGGTCTCTGTTGCTTCGCAGTCGGTATGTATGCTGAGCTGAGTCTGACATGTCCCGACTTCAGCTCAAGGCACGCAACCGTGTTGTCACCATTACTGAAATTGGGGTGCAGAAAAATGTCTTGGTGTTTTCTGGCAGGTATGCAGGTGCAGACTTTACCTTCTTTTCGGGCTACAAGTAGCTTGTAGTCCTTAGTTTCCAGTCCACAAACCTTGCCACCGCAGACACAAGGTTCCTGAATGAGGACAACGTCTGCTCCGCATTGGCTTTATACGGAGCAGCAGAGAGGCTGTCGCCGCCTTACACTGGTGGAGGTTGATCTGAAGTAGTCTCAGAGACATCTTCAGGTTTCTGCTCCACCACTGTCAGATTAAGCTTCTCGTCTGTGTCTGTTTCAGCGAAGCTAATCATGTTGGCCATGGCTGCGGCCATATCGGCATGTCGTTTTCATAGACTGCCATAGCGAGCAGCGGAGTGGCAGTCCTCCCGACAGCGCCATAAGGTCGACTAACTTGTCTTGTAGCTCGTTCTCGATTTCCCCCCAGTTGTTCCGCGGGATATGGCCCTCTTTGTGGCTCTTGTCGAGGACCCCAACGAGAATCTTCTCCCGTGCAGCTTCAGCGAAGGACCGGGTGAGTGGCTGTGGTCGCAGGGGTGGCTTGGTCCGCTTGGCTTGCGAGGCCATCTCTTCTGCGGGACGTTAATGCTTCTGCTTGGCTTGAGAAGAAGCGGCTAGGAGGGCCAGCTTTAAATCCGATAGAACGGTTTTTGCCCATTCGACCAGCTGGATTCCATCCGGGGATAAAGGTTGGGCAAAATTAAATTTAATAAATAATAAATTAAATTCTGTTGATAAATTTCTGCCGCACGTCGCCGGTCCTGTATGGACTGCTAAGTGGCCTCTGTGCTAGTGGACCCCGGAGCAGTCATCTGCGTCGCAGATCTGGAAGCCGGTGCTGCAAACTTAAGTAGCAGTCTCCCGGCTCCAGGAGCCGGTCCAGGTCGACGTGTTGTGCGGACAAATGCCTTGTTCGCCCTGCACCTGTGCCGCTAACGGCGTTAGCACTCACTGGCGTACCGTGCGTCGAAGAGGAGGTGCTAACACCTATAGAAAGATTTCCCCGGGGTTTTGAATGTCCCGGACACTGGGTTTGTTCATATTGAAAAATATTAGCTCATTTTGGTCCCACGAGTAGACGGGAATGGAAAGTCACCCGCGACATAGCCCGTGTGCTGCGGTAAGCCTATTTGAACTGGAGGTAGGCTTGTTTCCAGAGTTGGCAAAGTAACAACTGAGCACCCCCTCGGCCACGAGTCCCTCGGCACAATGCTGTTCCACCTTGGACTGGGGTAATTTTATAGAGTTTTCTTCTCTCGCCCGACTACTTTTCGTCAGCACCCTTGACATGACCTGTCGGGTCCAAAAAATCAGTCGGGACCCAAACAAAATGTACTAGATAAATGTTCTGTATTTATCGAAATTACCCACCGATTGCATTTTTTAGTGACACGATATATCGCAAGTGCAATAAATGGGAGCATTTAGATGTATTTTCACTCATATTATTAGAAAAATTGCGATATTTTAACATGTTGGCAACAATGTCTCCAGGCAAGTGCTCAACGTTCCAACGTCTTCTGCCACCAGCGAAAGGGTTTTTATACCTCCAGTAGAATTTTGAAAGAGAGAAGCACTCGATTAATTGAAAAAAATTTTGAGAGAATTTTGTTTTTAAACAAAAATTTAAATTCAAAGCAAAATTATATTTAAAAAATATATATATATATATATATATTTGAAAAAAAATTCTGGAAAATATCGGGAACCGTGGGATATACACAAAATTTTTCTGCACAATCGGGATGGGAAAAGCGAATTTGATTACGGGACGGGATGGGATGGGAAGCAATTTCTTTCCCGATCCCATCTCTAGTATCTATGCTTACTTAGACCCCTTTTACACGATGAAGTTTTTGCGTCTGAAGCATTCGTTTGTAGGCAAAGGGTGAAGAGGGGTTACAGCTGCAAGCAATGCTTCATGACTTGTGAAGCAATGATTTATTTTTCCCATTTTGGTTTGCCTTAAGGCTCAGTTACCCGAACTTGAATTGACTTGAATTTAACTTGAATTGAATTAACCAAACAGCTGATCTATTCAACTTTACGGAAAACACTGCTTGCAGGTTACCCTCAATTTGACTTGAATTGAGTTGACTTGACTTGACTTGACAACCTGCAGAAAACAGAATTTCTAGTTCAAGTTCAAGTTCTAGTTCATGTTCCAGTTCAGCAGCTGATTGCAAAATGGATGAGCACAAGCTAATTTGTTTGGTGCAAGAATATGAATTATTGTACAATAAAGCTAGCAAAAATTTTAAAGATCCATCTAAAAAAAAGGAAGCTTGGATATTAATTGCCGCAGAACTGGAATCACTTCGTGAGTATAACATTATATGCATAATTTTGTTTTTTTATTTATTGTTTTGTTTTTTGTGAAGCGGATATATGAGAGCGGCGCTGGACATCGCTAAGAGAACGGTACAACAAAATCCTTCGCCAATTGGAATGTCCATCAGGAAGTGGAGCGAAAAGTGGAGACGATTGGGTACATTTTGATTCCATGTCGTTTTTACGAAGCCATTTACTGAAGCGCAAGTAGGTTAAAAAAGTTTTGTGTTTTATATTAAAGTATAATATTGTTATATTCTATTTGAAGGCAGCGCACGAGTTCTATTGTGCAGGAAAAATTGCGAATCATCCAAGTTCTTTATTTTCCTGAACGTTTTTCTGTAGTAGCCAGCTACATTCCAATTCCTATTAATAGGCCGAACTGCCCAACGCCGCGTTCGCATTTCTGGCATTGCGATGGCTATAATGCCCATTTGCACCAAAGACATATAAAATATGGTCACTATATCATCCATTTTTAATTAAATTTTTTTGCAGACACTTAAACAATTTTCGCGCTCAAATTTGATAATATCAAAACAATGACAAACAGCTGTTCGATAAGTTCATGCCCACGGTTGCATTTACGCTCACGTTCAGGTTCAGGTTCATGTTAAGTTCACGTTTTATTGAGTTCGGGTAATCGCTAGAATTTCACCTTCAAATTAAGTTCAACTTCAAGTTGAAGTCAAGTAAAGTTCGAGTCAATTCAAGTTCGGGTAACTGAGCCTTTATTCCGGTTGCATGTAAACACAGAGTTGCACAGTGTTTGATGTGAATAATAAAGTTATCGATGCGAAATATCGCACAAGCAAATATTGGCGCCAATAGTAAATACATTGTTTATATTTTATTATATGTTAACAAATAAAACAATCGATGGCAAAGATGTATGTTTATCGACCATAAATTTAAATCAGAGTTGCATTTACAAAGAAAATGCTACATGAAAAAACTTCATCGTGTAAATGCGACCAGATTTGCGAAGATGTTTTAAAACAGAATGAAAAAAACTTCATCGTGTAAAAGGGGTCTTATTGTCTAATTACAACACTGACGACCTCACTGTGATCTCACTAGAAGGTGGCAGAGACTAGCCAATCCTAATGGCATCCTGCTACATGGCGCACGACACTGACGCGCCCCCGCAAGAGCCCACTCGACTGGTGACAGAGGCCGACTCCAAAAAGCAGGCCCTAACCATCGGAGCAGACGCCAACGCTCATAACACAGGATGGGGAAGCGGGGACATCACCCAGTAGTACTTAAAGCGAGATCTCCCTACAGGAGGAATGAGTGATTACTCGCCTGTGTCATTTTTCGGAGAAATAAGGGAGATTTGTTAATATTTTTCTCTATCATTCCTCAGAAGCGAGCAATAAGAGAGATTTGTTAAAAATTATCTACGTAATTTCTTTCTTAGGAAAATAAATACTGACAAATCTCCTTTATTGCTCACTTTGGAGGTATAAGAGAGATTTGAATATTTTTTTAAACTGTTTAATGCCGTTATTTCTCTTTTTTTGTTTCTTCGTTTGGCTGCACATGCTTCTTGTGCTTCAATAAAATTGTCAAATGAAGTGTGGTTTTTGAACAGAATGCATCATTTAAACTTAAAAGTAATATGTGTGATAATTTTTACTCAAAAAGGCATTTCAAACGCCTTGTAAAAAAGTTAGATTCCTATAGAGTTTCAACAGATCAAAATGATGCAAATGAACAGCAAACTAACAGCTTAAACAATTTATTAGTTTGCGAAGAAAGAGCGGAAGAAACTGAAAGTATTGTGAATGTAAAACAAACAATTGCTGAAAAATTAGCAGTATGGGCTATAAAAATAGCGTTTCGCGAAACACGTGCGACGAACTTCTGGCAATATTGAGTGACGAAATTCATGATATTCCTAAAACAAGAAAAACTCTTTTACAACAATATCAACCTTTTGATATAAGTGTTGTGGAAATGCCACCCAGTTAATATTTTCACTATGGATTAGGAAAAGCATTGGAAATTGAGCTGAAACATATCGATATTCTGTGATGAACTGCCTCTCTTCAAAAGTTCAAGCAAAAGTATTTGGCCAATTTTGGGTTCAATTATAAATTGTCATAATTCATCGCCTTTTTTAATAGGCACATACATTCCTCCAAAGCCACGATATGTTAAAATATATTTGGAGACATTTATTGAAGAGTACACTGCGCTTAAAACCAATGGATTATCTATTTTGAGTCTTCAAGCCGGAAATAAGAGCGTTCATATGTAATGCGCCAGCCAAAGCATTCTTAGCAGGAATTGTTGGCCATACTTCTTCATATGGCTGTTCAAAATGTGAGCAAAGAGCTTTTAAAATAAATAATCGGCTTTCGTATTCTATAGCAGCCAGTAATTTAAGAACAGATGAAGATTTCAAAAGTCGAAAATGCATTAATTTTCATCAAGTAAACTTTCATACTTCTGTACATTGTAAAGGAGTAATTTAGCCGGGGTATAAACTCAGTCTGGCCAGGTACACCACACAAGAATATTTATATAGTTTGGTGGGACTATAACGCGCGCGGTTTTACAAGTTGGAAAGGGAAACGCTTGCGTCGACACCAACGCAACAGCCGGCACACTCAGCAGCCAGAGTATAAGGCGACTCAGCTTGACTCACGTACGCGCGTGTACGAAAACCCAAAGAAAATAAATAGAACGCAAGAAAATACACAGCAATCATACTCCACTGGGTCACGGACTTACCTATGACCAATTTATTCAACTTCTATAACTTCTACAATAAACCTAAACCTAGCCATATATATATCTAACCTATATGTATGAACCGCGACGAACTATCCCCTTACCTTATCTTTACTAAACTTTTACTAGCGCGTACGCGTCTGCTCACTCCCGTATATCAATCGCAACTCCTTCGCCCACGCTTCGGCTTCGGCCCAAGTTGCAGATTTTGTCGCTCCCCACACTTGCTCGTGACCGTGGTGGATTTAGTGATCGCAGCTGGAGCGCTGCATCTTGCGACTCTGCGATTTATGGCGGTTATATTTAAATTCTTAGGCGTTAGGCGTCAATCAAAAATATATACATCCACTAAATCTAACTACTTTACACTTCTTGCGTTTCTTAAATATAAATACTGCGCACTCCTTGCGTCTAACAAAACTATACCTACAGCTTGAACAACCCATGCGCTTCTTGCGACTTAAAAATTATAAATATAATACAAAAATGTAAGCTAAATCAACAATGCGCTCCTTTGCGACTTTAAACTATAAATATAACATGGTAAATAAAAATAAATCAAATAACTAATAAATATAACTCTTTGTAAACTAAATCAACAATGCGCTCCTTTGCGACTTTAAACTATAAATATAATATGATATAACTATTTGTGAAGGGGCCGACGCGGCCTACTTCACAACATCAACTTGAAAAATGCGTTGTGCGGATGATAACTCAATTTCCCTTGGACGTCATGCATCTTATGGATTTGGGAGTAGCGAAGAAATTGTTAACACTTATTTGAAAAAAAAAGAACTGAAAACATAGTGGCGAATAGTTATTTTTGGCTATGCCAAGACTATGATACACTTCACACCGCCAAATCAATGCTCCCCCCTCTTATTTATGTTTCTGTGCAGTTGTTGGTAATTTTTCGCTAATAGTTTTACTCTTGAGCGTCATTTACTGGTTCGTGTGCGACAACAACAACAATTTGACATGTAGGTACTTGAAAGTGCACGACAGAGACAACAATTGATGGTACGATATGGTCAATTTGTATGGTGGCTAAGTCGTAGAATGCTCCGATCGAAATGAAATTTCAAAGTAAACAAACCCGACATGATCTAAGCAATCTGTGAAAGTTTCATCAAGATCGGTTCAGCAGTTTGGCCGGAAATCGTGTTGAAACAGACAGACGGACAGACGGACGGAAATCAATTCCTGAACTAGTCCTGATCATTTTGATACATAGTTTATGGGGTCTCCCATCATTCCTTTAAGGCCTGTTTCCCCTGTTTCACATGTGTGAAGGGTATAAAAATCACCCAATATCCTGGATAAAAATCTCCTTAACAAGAAAATCAAAGCGATTTGTGAAGAAATTTGGTCGAATATGCAGATCATTCGATGAATTGCCACGTTGGAAAGCGACTGAATTTCGGCAGGTGGTGCTATACACCGGGTGCATTTTGTTAAAAGATCTTATGGACGCGGAACTATACGAGCATTTTTTACTTTTAATGACTGCGTACAGATTCATGAGTATTCCTAAAAGTCCAGATAAAAATTTTCCATGTATTCAACAGCTATTAGTCGCTTTCATAGGAGATTTCACTAAATTATACTGATCGGAAAAAGTTAGTTACAACTTACATAACTTGCTGCATATATCCGAGTGCGTACCAAACTTTGGCTGTGTAGACAATTTTTCTTTATATAAGTATGAAATTATTTACAAGTCTTGAAGAAAAACATTCGTAAATCTTCACACATTTCACAACAATTAAATACAGAAATAAATTTAATTCCACGCGACATCGAGAGCTGCAGTTTACTTGGCAGGAAATCAGACAATATGTACTCAAAATTTAAATGCAACGACTTTTTTTTAAGCAATAAAGCTCCCAACTGCTATTGCCTTCTCAAAGATTCAAATATTATAAAGATAAAAGGGTTTATGGAAGAAAATGGGAATCAGTTCATAAGTGGACATTTTTATACAGACATTATCAGCTCCTTTGACTACCCAGTGGACTCCAGAACTGCATTAGGAATAGCGAAAGCATCGAAACTAGCTGACTTAGAAGAAAAATAAACGTCAATCAAATTTACTGCAAATTGTTTTCTATAGCCGAATCCGAACACTTTAATTTGGAACCGCTTCTTCATCATTGCGTCAATTCAAATTTTATTAAAATTTTACGTAAACAAAGACGTGTGAACAACAATTCTTTTTTAAGGTTAACTTAAATATATCTAAAAATAAAATGTCTAAGCGCTTATTCTCCTGCTCCCCAATTGGTATGTTTTATACGCTACTAATGCTATAAATATGTTTGTTAACTTAATTTTTTTTTTGTATAGACAATGCGAATGCATCTTTTATTCTAAATCAGTCTGAAGACGCTCTTCTACTTCCAAATGGTATATATAAAATATTTAAATTTTTCTGTATTGTGTTATTATTATAATATATTTGAATTTCAACAGGAGGCATTAAAGCGTCCGAAAATGTGGAGATCCTGATCAGGCTCACAAAACTGGAAGAGCAAAATAGATTTTTACTGGACCTGGTTGCGAAACAAAATGTGCTTCTGGAAAGTGCTGCAGAGTACATTAGACCAAAAATTGTTCACGATTTGAAGCTCTTTCCATTTTGCACAGTAAATGACATTGAGGTCGCTGAAGCGATGATTGTCTCTAAGCCGGAATCAGACATTGTAAGCAGTTTATGAATAAATATGTTGTTTACTACAATCGTTGCAATGAATCTTATTTCTTTTCAGTTATACTATTTGAAACAAACATTTTCAAATAAAAAAATATACCAACAATAATAGACGAAATTTTCAAGGAAGACGTTATATTAAAAATTAACTGGGATGGCACAAATGGCAAAGTTGCAGTGAAAAATTATGTTTTATTTAAAAAATATATGTTCGGTAACTTATAAATATTACCCTTTTTCATACCCTTAACCCATAAAATGGGTAAATAAGGGTATAATGGTTTTGTGCAAAAGTATGTAACAGGCAGGAGTAAGCATCTCCGACCCTGTAAAGTGTATATATTCTTGATCAGCATCAACAGCCGAGACGATATAGCCATGTCCGTCTGTCCGTCTGTCTGTCCGTCTGTATGAACGCGTGGATCTCAGAGACTACAAGAGCTAGAGACTTCTGATTTTGTATTTAAGTTCTCCTATACCATGAGCAGAACAAGTTTGCTTCAAATTATCGATAACTTCCGATATACACCTAATATCGATAACAATAAAATATCGAATTTGGAAAATCTAAAAATGAGGGTTGAAGTAATGGATAATGATAGAACTTTTCTGAAAATTTCGTCCAAATCGGTTGAGAAACACCGGAGATATTGAACTTAATCGATTTAAGCTAAGCCAGTATACCAAAGTCTTATATAAATTAAATATATTTATTGCAACTGGGTTCAGGGTATCTTCTAGTCGGGCTCTCCCGACTAGAGCCTTCTTACTTGTTTTCTTTATCTATGTGTTTATTTTTCCTTTTTAGATGCAATTTAAGATGATGCAGTGACGTACGAAGATTTCGTAAATAATATTAAAAAAGCCTTTGCTAAAAAAAAGCTGCTTTTTATCGCAAAACTTATAAATTAAAAATCGTATGAATTAAATAACATTTAATTATTAAATATTTTTAAAATTTTGTTTTACTCGTAGAATAGGAGATCTCTTCTTTTGCTCTATAGGGAGGTTAAAAGGAGATCTCTTTTAATGCTCTATAGGGAGGTTAAAAGGAGATCTCTTTTATAGCTATAAAGGGAGGTTAAAAGGAGATATCTTTTATTGCTCTATAGGGTGGTTAAAATGAGATCTCTTTTATTGCTCTATAAGGAAGTTAACAGGAGATTATAGGAGATCTCTTCTATTGCTCCTTTGGGAGATTATGGGACTACTCCATTCCAATGACACGCAATGTAAAAAGCTATTAGTCGATTTTACGTGTATTTACACACGAGTATAGGGAGTAATAGGGAGTTCTCCAAACCTCGCAAAGGAGGCCTCCTGGAGCTCTCAGTGATTGCTCCGAAGGACTACTGGGCAACGACAGAGGTGAGTCACTGCTTGATTTCATACTACAGACTAATCTTAAGATAGTAAACGAGGGAGAAGACCCAAAATTTGTTAGCGCTACCTCATCTAACGTCTAAGATACGTCGGTTACGAATACCGTGGTTCAAGATTGGAAAGTCCTAAGTAGACATTCTTTCTCGGACCACAGGTACATTCATTCGAATAGTGAAGAAGCAGGTGTTTAGAAACACGCGAAACACGGACAGGGAGCATTTCGTCACAGAGGTCGAAGGAAAGCCAAAAAAATAATATATCAATAAATGTTAGTGTGTTACGTTTTGTCTAAGTTATATAAGCAGCAAGTAGGCGAATCCACCCCCATAACATATTCTGGTGTGGGTAATTTTTATAGACGCACGAAGTTTTGTTATGTTGTTGTTTTTTTTAAATCAATGACACCAGCAAAAAGTAGCAGTGCGGGCCCAACAACAGAACTGACAACAACAACAAACGCTACTTGGGTCGTAAATCAATTGTCAAACACACAAATTTGAAAAAAGAAGAATGTGCACTGTGCGAAGTGATACATGTACATAAAATTATGAAAATTATTTTCAAGCGCATTGTTCACTTAATTGTGTATGTACTTATTCATTAAGAAGCGGAAATCCGTTTCTTTTTTGCAAGTGTAAGAACCTTTTTTTATGACTTTGCTTGTGCGACGCGAAGGCGTCACTGCGTATTTGTTTTGTTTTTGTATTCTCGCTCGCGATCAAACTCTCAGCTTGTGCGACAATCAGGCGACAGTAGTGGAATGGGTACTTGTTGTAATTGTAATATCTTTTTTAAAATGGGTTAAAAGTGCTCCAAATCGTATGGGAGATACTTGAAGGAGTTGTCCAAATAAAAATTCCCTTCTTAGTGCTCACCTCCTACCTGAATGGAAAATTGTGTGAAAAGTTCAGCTTTCTAGCTCTTTTCGTTTAGGCTGTGGGTCTTCCATTCTAGTCAGGACAAACTCTTTTATATATATAGAGATAAGATAAACTTAAATAATAAATTTTATACAAATAAGTTTAAGGTATAAGGCTAGGTAATACTACATATTTAGAAAAAGGTCTTAAAAAGTTGCCTAGTGGCAAGGTCTATTGGGTGATGTCACCTCAGTGCTCTACTCGTAGGCCTTCCCTTATAGTGCTCAAGTTTAGAAGCCGACGTGCGAAAGAGTTTAATTAATTTTCTAATCACTAGATGTACTGTGCAGTCTAATTCTTCTTTACAGCTTCATGTTTCGAGCCCAACATTTTCCAACTATGTGGAAAGAGGCGGTCATAACAATGTTACCCATACCTGGAAGGCCAGAAAATCTTGTTGAGTCATATGGATAAAAAAAGTTTGTTCTCTTAAATTTTTTAAAAAATGTTCCTTGCAAATTGTTGTAGATTAATGCTGTTGTGAGGGTGCGAATAAATAATTTTTTGTTTTGCTAATTAAAGTTATTTAAGAGCATGCATTTTTACACAGCAGAGTATGTAAATGCTTATCATCAATACATGCATATGTTTGCATGTGTGTTGACTCAGCTTTGACTTTAGAGCTTTATCTCTTGCAAGCTGAGCTTGCACGTGTCGTCCAATTGCACTCAAGATGCAGCTGTAAAAAGCTTGCACTCATTCAGCGTCAAAAGTGGTTGTGCGAGTGCGTGTAAAATTTTAACTACCGGCTCCATGCAACATGTTATACGCTTGACCCAAAATCAAATCTGAAAACATCCGGGACATCCGGATGTCTTGTTTCGAAATATTATCGCCAACGTGACGTGGAATATCAGATCTTTCCGATGCTGGGTTTATTTTCTGGAATCTGGATGATTTCGCCGTTTTCGACTGTGTGCGTGAGTCGGTGTTAGTAGTGATGCGTGAATACCCTGAATAGTGTGTGTGTGTGCTAGGAGTGGTTATTATGATGTGCAGATTTCGTCGCAGCTGCTTAAGCCTGATTGCGCAACTAATGAAGGCTAAGGTTGATGCCCTGCAAGTGACGTAATAAAAGGTACCGACTACCCTGCCCAAATGCTGTACAACCACCACACTCACAATTTATCGCCCGCACAGAACTTTCCGAACGGTACACCTCCCGCATTTTTTTTTTATAATTTTATTTATTTATTTATTTATTTATTTGCATTTTCCTAGTGCTACAAGTTATATAACTTTTATTTTAGTGCTCTAGTCACAATTTTTAATCATTAACTTAGTATTAGTCATGTATTATAATATAGTAACCAATCCTATTCTTAGTTATTTGTAACAATTTTCTTTTCAAATTAAGTAATATTTCTAAGAGTATTAGTATTTGTCTAATTTTCTGATTGAATATATTTATTATTACACTGGCTTTGAATTTGGATTTATGGTTTATCTAATTTAATGTGTCTTATAGATCTAATTGTTTTTTTATATACATATATATATATATTTTTATACCCTTCACAGGGTATATTGACTTTGTCATGAATCTGGAATGATGGGAGACCCCATAAACTATATATCAAAATGATCAGGACGAGCTCAGGAATTGATTTCCGTCTGCCCGTCCGTCTGTCTGTCTGTTTCAACACGATTTCCAGCCAAACTGCTGAACCGATCTTGATGAAACTTTCACAGATTGCTTAGATCATGTCGGGTTTGTTCACTATGAAATTTCATCCCGATCGGAGCATTCTACGATATAGCCACCATATAAATTTACCATATCAACACGATTTCTGGCCAAACTGCTGAACCGATCTTGATGAAACTTTCACAGATTGCTTAGATCATGTCGGGTTTGTTCACTATGAAATTTCATCCCGATCGGAGCATTCTACGATATAGCCACCATATAAATACAAAAAATCTATTAAAAAAACAAAATTGGACTAAAAAACTAAAATACCAAAATTACTACATGGGGATTCGAACCCGCACCTACCGGATGAGAGTCTGGCATACTTACCACCAGACTATATAAGAGTTTAACAGAATAGCTGAATATCTATTCGTTAAATTAACATAGTTGATTCGATACACCGAATATTAATAATTTAATGCCTTATAGTCTTTCGAGATTTTCACGCAATAAAAAAATAAAAATACAAATTAATCCACGTGTGAAGGGTATCATAGTCTTGGCATAGCCAAAATTAACTATGCGGCACTATGTTTTTTTTTTTTGTTGTCTACTAAAGTGTGCTTTTAACTTATTATTAAATAAAGATGCGCTCTTGGTACATTTTAAATCTGACGGTAATTTATTCCAGAGTCGAACAGCAGAGACATAAAATTTCATATTTGAGCATTTGGTTTGTATTCTTATTAGGTTGTTAACTCTTTGTGATGGAGTAAATCTTAAAAAGTCATATAAATAGTCTGGCTTTTTAGTAAAGATAATTTTATGTAGGAGGACGAGTATTTTAAAATCTATTAGATGCGCAAAATCAAGATCGGCAAGCTTCTTCGCATAGTCAGTTATGTGGTCAGTTCTTTTCAGCCCATACACGAACCGAGCAATATTATTAAATGTGACTTTAAGTTTATGTAGGCTAGCTGCATCGCATTTGCCAAAAATTTCAATACCGTATAACAGGATGGGTATCAGTAAGGTTTTTGCGATCATTGTTCTTATTTTAATTGGTAAAAATTGCTGGGTCAGAAAAAGTTGTCGGAGGGCTCCATAGATTTTCCCCACAGCTTTATTTACCTGGTCATTCCAGGCCAGGGTTCTATTAAACGTTATCCCGAGATTAACGGCCTTGTCAACAAAATCTATAGGTTTATTGTCTACTCTAAGTTTAGTAAGATTATCAGTATTCAGGTACTTTTTATACATAACTTCGTAATTCGCTTTGCATCATTCGTAATTCGCTTTGCATCGCAACGGACGTGTTTTTTTTTATGCGCTTCGCTTTTTTACTATTGTGCGTTTTATTTCTGCTATTAATTTCGCGTCTTTGTGTAAACTAATAGTTTTGTGACTTTGTGTTTTGCCGGTTTGCCTAAACCCAAAGTGGACAGTAAATTAACAATTTAATTTGCATTTGTTTTAAAGTGATTCCAAACACAACAACAAACTGCAGTCCAGCATACTGAAAAATTTGCTCAACTTGCTGCCGCCTGCTTTTGTTTTGTTTTTGTGTTTTTACGCTCACTCTCTCTCTCTCTTTTTTTCAAGCGCTTCGCTCCCAGTGCATTAAACCGTTTCTTGATCGTTTACTCTAACGCGCTCTTTTGTGTTGGTGTTGGTCGCGGTCAAACTCTTCTCCGTTGCTTGTTGCTTTCGGTGGTCGCGCTCGCGCCGTTTTGTTTGTGAAGCTGTGAAGTAAGTTTTGTTTGTAGCTTTACTATTTGCACTTTAGGGTGGACCTGTATTTAATCATAACAATTTTCTGCAGCGATATTTTTTTATTTTATTTTTTATTTGTACTTTTCTTCCCTTTTAATAAATTAAATAAAAATGTCTGTCTGCTGCTATGCGAATTGTCAAGTCCGCGCAAACTCAAAAATGGGTTTTGTCTGCTGCTGGATGTGCACAAATGTTGCTCATGAGCAATGTGCCGGCATTACTGGCCGTGTCTCAGACCTCATGAAGGATACTAATTTAGAGTGGCCGTGTTGGTCATGTTTGGAGAAAAAAAAAGACATTGTAAGCTTTATAAATACTCAACTTGGCTTAGAGGGCATTTTCTGCCAGTTGAATAAACTGTGTGAAAAGTTCTCATCGGTTCAAAGAAACCTTAACGAGAAAAATCTCGTAATGGATTCTCCAAAGCGTAAAAAGGCCAACGTTGGGCAGTTATCGGGCTCTGTGATGTCGGAAAATACTCCAAACGCTCCGATACCGCAGGGTAAAGTAAATAAAGTAAATAAAAATCTTCATGTCCCTCCAACTAAAATTATCGAGAACTTAGATGATATACCAATAACTCCCATGGATATTGTGTTATCTGATCCCGATCCTTCGGTTTCTTTGGTGGTTAGTAGTGTTGATGTTAATCAAAAAAAAAACTCTATCAAACTTAAAGAGCCAAATATTCAGTTATCCGAGACTGAGTCTTCCAAACCAGCCTCAGTGGAGGATATAATTAAAAAATTTGTTGCTGTTCCACCTAAAAAACAAATATTTGTTTCAAGGCTTCCCCCTGATTTAACATCAGATGATGTCAAGGTCTATATCAAGGCCAAATCGAATGCCAATTTCACGGTGGAGAAATTCAAATTTGCTTATGATCGGAACATTTCGTCTTTTAAAATCAGTGTTCCGAATCAAGATTTTTGCACTATATGCTGCAAAGAATTTTGGCCAGAACACATAATTGTGAAAGAGTATACTGCAAGGAAAAAAAATCGGCCCCCGATTGTATCTACCCTTCCGGTGGTTGGTTCTAAGGTAACTCTCCCAATAACTGATAGTTCAAAAAACTAACATCCTCCTTCTTACTTGGCTATCAGAATGTAAGAGGTCTTTGTAGTAAACTCACTAGTTTATACCTTAATAGTCTTTCTTTCCCCTTCCATGTCATTGCCTTTACTGAAACGTGGTTAAGGCAAGACATTCTCAATTCCGAAATTCTATGTAGTACATATTCTATTTACAGAAAGGACCGTACTCTTCGGCGTGGTGGTGGAGTGCTTATTGCTGTGAATGTAGACTTTCCTTCTGAAACAGTCGTATTAGATAGTTCTTTTGATATAGAGTTTATTGCTGTAAAGCTAAACATTTGCGGTATTAACATTTTTATCACTTGTTCGTATATACCTCCTTCTTCTGATCTCTCTATCTATGAGACACATCTATCTGCTATTCATTCTGTCTCTGCCTTGCTTTCTGATCGTGATTTTCTTGTAGTTCTTGGTGATTTCAACATTGCTGAAGCTACTTGGATTTCTTGTCCTGACTCTGGTGCCCTGACTCCCACGGCCCCGAATGAATTTTTAATCGACCTACTTGGGATGTCATTGAGTCAAATAATGCTATCCCAAATTCTCTCAATAAAATGCTTGATATGATTTTTGTTTTGGATTCATCATCTTCATACGTTTCCCGTTCCCAGCCTATATCTTATCCCGAAGACTTATACCATCCTACGTTGGAGCTGTTGATTAATTTACCTTCCCGAACGCGTTGCAATTTCAGGATGCCTTTGAGTCGAGTTCGTCATTTTCGAAAAACTGATTTTGAGGGACTCGCTCTGCTTTTATCCCAAACTGACTGGTCTCCCCTCTACGAGTCTGACGACTTGGACGTGGCAATCAGTATTTTTTATAATACCTTATATTCTTTATTTGATTTATGTGTCCCGGTTGGTGAGCTAAACAGGTCTAACAAACCTGTGTGGTTTACCCGAGAGTTGACAATTCTCAAAAATCGAAAATCTAAACTCTACAAGAGATTTAGAAAAAACGGCTCATCGGTGGCCTATTCTGCATACTTGATTGCTCGTGCCAGTTTTGATATCTTAAATAACCTATGTTATAAGAATTACCTGACTCGGTGTAGATTACAGTTTCAGCAGGATCCAAAGCGATTTTTTGATTTTGTTAATGCGAAGCGTAGGTCATCGACACTCCCAACGGAGGTATTCTTTGAGGAAACGAAGGCCAATTCTGATCAGGAGATTGCAAATATATTTGCCCAATATTTCAAACGACTTATAGCTCATGTCAATCTCAAGTCGGTTTGCCTTACCCTTATCGGGTTAATGGCTCGAATCGCATCTTTGGACTGAAAATCACTGAAAACTCACTTTTAAATAATCTTCATGTTTTGAAACCTATATTTTCCCCAGGACCTGACGGAGTGCCAAGCTGTGTGCTTAGACACTGCGCTCATGGTCTTTTAAAGCCGTTGCTTAAAGTGTTTAACTTGTCCCTGGAGTTAGGCTCCTTTCCAATAATTTGGAAAGAGTCATTTATAATTCCTCTCCATAAAAAAGGAAACAAATCTAATGTTCAAAATTATAGGGGTATTTCCAAGTTGTCTGCTATTCCTAAGATTTTTGAAAAATTAATAACCTCCCATCTTCAACACCTTTGTAAATCTATTATTTCACCGTGCCAGCACGGATTTATGAAACAAAGATCTACTACCACTAACTTGTTAGAATTTACTTCGTTTGTTATCAAGGGTTTTCAGGACAAATTGCAGACTGATGTTATTTATACTGATTTTAGTAAGGCTTTCGACTCTGTAGATCATCATCTCCTAATACATAAACTTGAACTCTTGGGCTTTTCAAATATTCTAGTTCTTTGGATTAAAGACTACCTAACTCTTAGAACTCAGAGGGTTTTATTCAAAGGGTCCGTTTCCAAGACGGTTCAGGTCACTTCAGGCGTTCCTCAGGGTAGTCATCTTGGTCCTTTATTATTTATTTTGTTTATAAACGATCTTCCATCGGTTATAAAGTTCTCTCGGGTTTTGATGTACGCTGATGATGTAAAGTTATGCACGTCAGCTGCAACTCCCCTAGCTGCTCAACAGCTTCAAAGAGATTTAGACAACTTTCAAATGTGGTGTAAAGTAAATTTTTTAAATCTTAATTACAGTAAATGTAAAGTAATGTCATTTTTTAGATATTTGCCCTTTTTTAATATTTATTTTCTTGACAACAAACCACTAGATAGAATTGAATGGGTTGACGATTTGGGCATCCTTATGGACCCAAAGCTTAAGTTTGACAAGCATATTTCTTCAATTTCCAATCGAGCATCTGGTGTCTTGGGGTTCATTAAGCGCTGGTCGAAGGAGTTTAACGATCCATACTTAACAAAAACTCTGTATACTTCTCTTGTACGACCGATTCTGGAATATGGATCTTGTATATGGTTTCCGAAATACGAAATTCATCAGAATAAAATAGAATCGGTACAAAAACAATTTCTGCTCTTCGCACTTAGAGGTCTTAACTGGGACACTAACAATAATTTGCCGTCTTATCGTAGTAGACTTTTACTAATAGATCTTCCTTCTCTGAGTGATCGTAGAATAACGCTAGAATTTTCCTTTTTTCACAAATTAATTAATGGTGAAATTGATTCTTCTGAATTAATTAACCAAATTAACTTTGCTGTTCCTATTAGAAATACTAGAAATTTTGTACCTATAGCTCTTCAAACTTGTAATTCTAATTATGCTCTTCATAATCCTTTTCGTATTCTGTGTTCTATTTATAACGATCTTTCCCACTTAATACACAGTGCCACTCCTACTTGCTCTTTTAAAAAGTTAGTTTTGTGTCATTTGTCTACATGTTCGCGATCATCGTAACCGCACGATAAGCGGAGCGCCCCTCGGTCGGATGGGCGGGAGGTGGGTCGCTTTGTGCGTGGGTCCGCGCGTTAACAAGCCGGTGCTTGGTATCGTTGGGCCACTTGACTGTACTGTTCGTTAGTACATCTACGTCCAATATAATAACTAAACACTTAGATTTTGACGGATTTATACACAAATCATTTTCCTTAGCCCACACACTAATACGTAACAGATCAGCATTACACATTTCAATACATTCATTTATTTGATAAATGGTAGAACGTTCAACAATGCAACTCTCATATTTACAGACAGTTGAAGTTTGTTTACATATCGCCACAGATTTGATGCTTTGAGGCAAGCGTTTATTTCGTCGGCAGCAGTAGATCTTGGAATTACTGGTAGTGTTTGTCGGAAATCGCCGGATAATAAAATCATTGAACCACCAAAACATCTCGAGTCATTGCGCAGATCTTTTAATGTTCGGTTTAGTGCTTGCAATGCGCGTTTGTGCGCCATTGTGCATTCGTCCCATATGATAATTTTTGATGCTACTAAAACTTTGGCCATTGCGGAGTGTTTCGAAATGTTACATGTCGGTTGTTCATTAGTTTGAGGATTTAATGGCAATTTTAACGCTGAGTGAGCCGTACGGCATCCGTCTAACAATTTGGCCGCTATTCCAGAAGAAGCAATTGCTACCGCAATTACGGATCTCGCACGTACAGTGGCCAAAATCAATGACATGAGGAATGTCTTCCCAGTTCCACCGGGGGCATCCAAAAAAAATAAGCCACAATTTCCGTCATCAATTGCATTAATCAGTGTATCATAGACTTCCCTCTGCTTAGGATTCAACAGTGGTACATTCGATTGAACTAATTGGATTAGTTCATGTGGAGCATATTCACGTTCACGTTCCAATTCTTTATTAAATGCGTCATTCATTCTGCGATCCGGCACTGGCATTCCTAACCTAACTAATAAACTGCCGCATATGAGGTAACACATATCTTCGATCAAGAGCAAGGCCTGGTTATGCATCTCCTCATTCGCCTCAAGATCGGGATTTCTTGAGCTGACACGAATTTGATATATAATGTCTTCTGACATGTTATCTTTGTATTTGTTCCACAGGTCACGAGGGTTCGATGGGAAGCATGTCGAAATGATGATTGCAAATAATGTGCGTATCTGACTTGGAGATGCAGAAATAATTGCTTCAGCGATTGTCGTGTCCCAATGAGTATCGTTTTCAAGCAAATTCAGCTCTTGAATTGCTTGAATGTGGGGCACACTATACCATTAACAGTTCGTAGTGATTCAAATGATGTTGGCCCTCGAACATGTACCAGCAACAACCGCAAATAGAAACATTCATCATTCTTCGGATGAACTGTGTAAATACGACCAAGAGCATCAGCAGAACGCATATCTGGATGACCAGGAACTGCATCGCCTTGCTTCCGACGTTGAAATTTCTTCGATGTAGCGTTCCAAGTATAATAACGTGGCATTTCCGAGTAAAGCAACGTTCGTGCCAACGGATCGTTTTGACAAATCGCAAAGAAACTGGTCAGTGTTGTCGCTGGAGGTGTTTGGGCACGTTGAGCAGCATTCGACGTTGTGAAATATACTCTCTGACCGTTCTCTAGATGCACCCCCAAATGTACAACAGTGGGATAACGTTCGTGAATAGGGAATGAGAATATACGCCAAGTTGCTTCATTGCAGTTCACATATCTACCAACTTGATAGCGCGTGATTTCATCGTTGATATTGGATGTTTGGATACCAAAAACCGCCATGTCACTCCCTTTCGTGACATATTTGCAAATGTATTTAATAGATTTTACCGAATTGCAATACTCTACATTACAATGTGCCTTGAATGTTTTGGATAAAAGTGGCGAATATGGAACAATCCAACTGTTGTCAACTATGAAATCGTTTCCTTTCACTTTATTTGTTATATGACATATGTCATTGCATCTTGCGCATATTCATGCATATGACGCGGGCTACCTGTGTATGTCGCTGGTAAAATAGTCAATCGACTAACATTTTCTGAATCTCCTTCTGTGCTTATTCGCATCGCGTAAATGAATATACTCTTCCGAACTCGATTTAGCTTGATTCAAACGGATGTAAGTCAGGCGCTCCGTTTCGATTTTAACGTACATGTCAACGCAGTATTGTTGAAGCAGTCGACGAAATCGCAACAAATAATTGTCCGAATTTTCACGAATCATCAAACGATATGCGTAATAATTCATCGAACTAACCTTCTTGGTAGTTTCCTCACCTGAAAAAAATTCAGTAAAAATTGTATTTTAGAACCCCTAATAGGTTTACGACTCTTACAGCTACTGTCTACTAAATTAAGAGTGACAACTTTTTTTGTGTACCAAAAGCAAACAGAATAAAATGTATATCAAGTTAAAATGAAAACAATGATATTGACCTTACCATTCAATGGATTAATCATTTTGATATTAAAGTGATATCCATCGTCTCCTTGCCAAAACATCAGCGGGTATTGTAACGCGTCATCTGAACGGTGCGTTTCATATATTTTTTGTAGTTGCCCAGTATTGCGCCGTGTAAGCACAATATCACGTGCTTCCGAGTTTTCACCAACAATCAGGATTGCCACTACATCGATTGTTGGAGCATTAAATGTGCGTTCATGTGTTCCCGCTGGTCTTTTATCTGCTCTGATTACAACTTTATAGCAGTGGTGGGCAGACGTCGACGTCGAAAATATTTCTAACTCACACGAGGCAGCGCGCTGGCAGCGCACAGCCAGCGCGCTGCCTCGTGTGAGTTAGGTTTTTCGCTGTCGACTGCACGAAATCACACGTACGCTATAAGCATTGAAATATATTTTTATAACACGATTGTTCGTCGTCGGTTGTCGTGCCGAAGCATGCATTAGACTTAACATTGTACTTTTAGTTGAAGGCAAACTATTGACAGGCAGGCACCACGCAGCGCATTAGCAAGAAAACTAATTTTTTAGAGTGCGCTCCAAAATGTTTATGCCCGAATGGGAGATTGAATTTTTTTTCATAGAAAATAAAGATTGCAGAGCAAAATGCTTGATTTGCAATAACATTGTTTTTCGAAATGTTTAATATTTTTCAAGATGGCATTATTTATTAATAAATAATAAGCACAATGAGTAACCGTTAACTTGCTTGTATGCGTGTGAAAACTGTGACAATATTTGTGTGTGCCCACCACTGCTTTATAGTCATCACTTAGCATGCGCTCTAAAGCAGTCTTGAACAGCCTGACCAATGCATGATGTTCATGAAGCATTTGCTGCAAATCTTGGAGAATTGCTCTTTTCGTAGCTGTGTTGATCCCTTGACGCCGGTCAAGTTGTGCTTCCATATTGCCCATGAAGTATATTTGCAAGAATTTGTGCTGTGCATCTTCAATAGGTTGCAATGATCCAATCCGATGGCAAATCTGGCCTTGAATCTGTAACTTCAAAGCCATTCAAGCCATTCATGGCCATTTACAAACACTTTTTACAGAAATCTAACAAACTACAAATTTTTTTTACAATCATAGAAAATAAAGATTTTAACGTAAATTACCTTAAATGTCGGATTATATCCGTGTTCTTCAATAATTTCCGCCCCAAATGAAGTCATTTGGAAACAGGAATTGTATTTTTGAGTGTTCGCTAGAAAATGTCGTGTTTCTAGTGTTTCGCCATAAAGCAGGGAACGCAATGGCTCTGGTGGCGGGACCACTAATGGCAATGTCACTTTACCACTAAGGCAGCACAAACCGGGCGTTTCACCAGCAAACTTCAATGCACCACAATGGTGGCAAACAACGTCCATTGGACCAATGCAAACTAAACGATGCAAGCTGTAGTCGATGGTGCAATCATATCGAAACGCTGCTCGATTCAAATCAATACTTGAACCATTTCTTCTTGCACTTCGAAGATTATTCCTCTGTACATCTGTACGATAAGCTCGACGATTTCTCGTTTCTAATCTAGCCGTTTCACGGGCTGCCTCTCTTTGCTCTTGTGTTTGAGAAGCACGAATTAAGGCCCTTCTTTGCTCCATACTAACGCGGCGCTCTTCTCGGGTGATTTCTCGTTCTTCGTCAGATAATTGACTCGCGATATTCCGTTGCCTAACTGCATTACGGCTCCGCTGGGAAAGATTAGATCTTCTAGTACGCGGCATTTTTATTAATAGTAATACTGAATATGCACTAAATCTTTAATTTACACAAATGAATGTCTAAAACAAACAAATATAACAGTACCTACCTGAACTCTCGAGATATTTTGCACAAAATAAATTTCTGAACGCACACATAAATAGTTGTTACAGTATTTGACAGGAGAACGCATGTATAAATGTCAATCATTACTTACAGATTTTGACAAAAAAATTTGACAGCTCCGAAACTAAAGAACGCATAATAATGCATTTTTCAAGTATTCGTCAATTTTTCAGTATTTTTAAGATGTATTCTGCTATTCGGGGCGGAGACAAATCCAACAAATTAAAAACCATGAAAATTGGTCCAGCAGATCTCTAGTTATAAGTGTTGTAACAAACCCGACTTTCTTTTATATATATAGATAAATAACAGAATAATTAAATAAGATAAAATCTCAAAATAAATAAATAAAGAAGAACCAACTGCCTTCTCTGGAAGAGCCGTAGCAACTGAGCTGTCTATACCATTTAGCCAGAGTTTGGTGATATTAAGATTGCGAATTTGCACTTCCATAGGAGAATATGATCCAATAATATAATATAATAATATACTTGGGTTTGTGATGCCAGTTCAAAGGGTATAACACGGCCATGTAGTTCATTTGCAAACGCTGATGATATTGTCAGACCTTAAAGCTGCAAACAACACGGTTTGTTAGGCGTAACTACCTCTAACCTTCTTGAATTCACTTCGCTTGTTATTAAAGGGTTTCAGGAAAAAATACAAACTGACGTTGTTTACACCTATTTTAGTAAGGCATTTGACTCTGTTAGTCATTCTCTGCTGCTTCAAAAATTAAATATTATTGGATTTCCATCAAAACTCGTAATGTGGCTTTCGGAGAACTTGTGTGGTCGAACACAAAAAGTTGTTTTTAAATCGTCGGTATCTGAACCTATTTTTGTTACCTCTGGGGTTCCCCAGGGGAGTCATCTTGGACCTTTGCTATTTAATCTGTTTATTTACGACCTTTTATCTGTTATTACTTACTCATATGTATATATGTTTGCTGATGATGAGAAGCTATATTTCACATATAATGATGTTTCTCTTTGTACCTTGCCACAGTCGGATTTGGGTGCATTGTCGGCCTGGTGTCGTTTTAGCTTACTCAATTTTAATTGCTCTAAATGTAAAGACATGTCTTTTTGTAGAAGTACCTCTCATACTGCTCACTACTTGCTTGATGCTTCACCACTTGACCGCGTGTTTTAAATTAAAGATTAAGGCATTATTCTTGATCCTAAATTAAAGTTTGACGCTCATGTTTCGTCCATGGTCAATAAGTCCATTAATGTCCTTGGCTACATCAAGCAGTGGTCGAGAGAGTTTAATGATCCCTACACCACTAAAACCATTTATACATCCCTAGTTCGTCCCATCCTGGAGTATGGATCTTGTGTGTAGTCCCCACAATACTCGATTCAACTCGAATTTGCCTTAAGTACGCATACATAAATATGTTAATTTGTCGATTTTTTAAGTATTTATATATCGGTAACTTAGTGAGATATCGATAAATTGTATTAAATACTTTCGTCTGATTTTTTAGAAAACTTCATCATACAAAAAAAATTTGCTACATGTTTATCGATAATTCGTTTAATATCGATATATCGATAAATTGTGTTAAGTATTTTCGTATTTTTTTCGGAAATCTATTAAACTTCAAAAAATTTAATTTTTGATATTTTTAGATTTTTAATAACTTTATCTCGATAACCAAGCGAGTTATCGATATATTGATGCATAATATTTTCGTCTTATTTTTTCGAGCTCTACAAGAATCAATCTTCAGACCTTGTCGCCTAAGGAATCGTAGAATCCCCGTTAAAAGGAACAAGAAGACAAAAGAAGGAAGCAAACGATCTGGCTAAGTCCCTAAAAGCAAACATGAATTCGCTAGTTAGCATGACTGCTCGTAAACGCGGCCTTGTTGATGTTGTTGCTGTTCTTAAAAAAAAAAATATCGTTTTTGAAAGGGGCGGAGAAAAAGTATTTTTCTTTCCAGTTCCTAGAAAACTTAACCCAAAAATCCAAATCAAAATATCTTGCCTGTGTCTTTGCAAAATGCCCTATAGTGCATTGGCCCGTCTTTTGCAAGTGACGCAACAACAACACTTATCTCGTTGGGTCTGCTTAAACTATTTCAAGTCACTGCTGAGCGGTGGTGGCAGATAACGGTTCTTACCACTGATAACCCAGTCTAAAGCGGTTATAGTTTTACCCTTGGCACTGCGCTTTGCGCTAGCGAGAGGTTGACACCTTTTCATTTCCCGTATCTATTTATTGTGATTTGGTGAAGCTGTTCACAATTGTCTTTTTAGCTACAATTGTAATTATGGATAAAAACTTATCGAATAGCTCGCTTTCTAGTCATAGGAGGGCAAAGCTAGATGAGATGAGAAAAACATCTGATGCAGACCCTGCAACTATACGCTACCAAATTCTAGCCGGTGCAGACCCTGCAACTATACGCTACCAAATTCTAGCTGGCGGAGCGTCAACATCTACCCATCTGTAACAGCTAGCAGTGACACCAACTTTACTAGCACTATAACTATGTCCCAAGCAAGCTGTGCTTCTATATCCTCATAAACTTTGTCTGCTTTGCAATTGCCCTCGATGCCTTTGTGTCCGGGCACCCAAATGCGGTGTATTTCGAACTGCTCTGCTATCTCCTGTAGAGATCTGCGGCAGTTTGTGATGGATATCGAGTTAGATGATATCGCTTTTTAAGATTTGATAGCCGCTTGGCTATAAGAAATATGCAGATCCTTGCTGCGGAGCATTCACATTCGGAAATGCACGAGAATGCTTCCTGTATTGCAAAGATCTTAGCTTGAAATACACTGCAGTGATCAGGAAGGCCGAAAGATTAACTGATAGATAAATATTCGCAAAAGACGCCCCCTACCCGGGCGCCCACTACCCTGAGCTATCGGTATACATTTTAGCTGAGTCTGTCGGCCCTGGCGTTCCTGAGCACCAATCATCCCTTTGGGGGGATTAGTTTATGGAAATTAGTTTTGGGGAATTCCTTAGGACAACAATAGTCCGTGTTTGACGGTATAACAAGTTACCCACTGGAATATTAAAGTGTCCAAACTGCTCGGACCACTGCTTGGTTTCCTTCATGCGTAGAGTAGAGATAGTTGCTAATATTTTCCCCATTTGGTCTATTGGTAGAGTATATTGTCAAGAGCCTTAGTTGGGGTCGTCATGAGGGCTCCTGTTGTGGTCAGTCCAGCGGCACGCAGTACTTTGCTAAGCTTGTGGACTTATGTCTTCTTGGATAGAGCTGGGGTGTCAGTAGATACAGTAGGATTGGCAGAACGATGGCTGTGTACAGCCAGAGCGTGATGTGGGGTGCTATTCCCCATTTCAGTCCAATGGACTTCTTGCATGTATATAATGCGACTAAAGCATTCTTAACCTTTTCTTCAGTTTTTAGATTCCAGTCTAGTTTGCTTTCTTGAGTGAGCTCTTAGTATTTGGTGGATTTACTGAAGGCCAGTTCCACCCCATTTAGGGTTGGTGGTCTGAGGGGAGGGATCTTGAACTTCCTCGTGAAGAGGACTAAATCAGTTTTAGCTGGGTCTAGTCCAAGTCCCTTTTATATAGCCCATGAGGACAGGGCTATACGTTCACACAAACTTTGGGGGTATTTGCCCGAGAAGGCTAAGGCAATATCATCTGCATAAGCTGTTAACAGCCACATTCCAAAAAAGAGGGGAGAGAACACCTCTTTGTGGAGTGCCTCTATTGACGGATCTGGAAATGGTCAAGGACCTGTGGCCCTGACGGTCCTGATTGCTGATTGATCAGTTCCATAATGCGGTGTCCGACCCCCAGCTCCGACAATGCCTTGGTGATCGCTCCCGGTATGACGTTATTGAAAGCGCCCTAAATGTCTAGAAAGGCTATCAGGCAGTACTCCTTGAAGTGGAGTGTCTTTTCTACTGTCGAGATAACAGAATGAAGCGCTCTTTCAGTAGTATGTTGCGCTTGGGAGAAGTGATCGGTCGTGATCGAGCCTCTGATGTGCATGCCTAGCACCCTTTCTAGTGTCTTGAGAAGATTGGATGTAAGACTAATAGGACGAGAATCTTTTGGATTCGGAATGAAGACGACATTGGATTCGGACCATGGCTTGGGGATCGAACCTGTCGTCAGGATATCTGAGAAAATTTTCTGAAGCCAGTTTATGTCAGTGTCCCCTGCATGCTGCAGTTAGGCTGGGATAATTTCGTCCGGCCCAGGGGATTTAAAGGGCAAGAAACCTCTAATGGCACATGAAATGATATTATATTTCTCGAGAAAAGGTTAGTTCAGTCATGCTCCTGGAATTCTCTGGATATAGAGGATGGTGGGTTTGTGATTGAGCATTCGGGAGAGTGGGCCACCACCAAAAGTTCCAGTGTATCTAGACTAGTCGTTGTCCACGAGTCATCGGGTTTTTTGAGGAAGTCCACGGATGCCTTGGTGCTGTAGAGAACTTTCCTGAGCCTTGCGGCTTCTACAGTACTATCGATTGTGGAGCAGAAAGTTTCTTTTTATAGGAGGTTAGGCTGGCTTTATAGAGAATCCATGATTGGTCGCGAAGTTTTGCGAAGCTCACCTAGCTGTGGGGACCACCACGGCGGTTTTGTTTTCCCTCTTGGTTTGCTTCGGGGGCATGACTTGTTAAAGGCGGACTTGCATGCCTCCGTGAGCTTGTTTGTGAGCAACTCTGTGTGCTCGGGGGAAGGGAGTACCAAAAGGGGATGCTCTGGGATAAGTCTTGCAAGAAATTCTTTGTAAGAAAAAACTATGTCGATGTATCTACGATCCATCTTGTAAGCCTTTGGTAAAGGGAGGCTGCGGCTAGCGTTTAGTCTAGGACTTCTTTTCTATTCTTTGTAATAAAGGTCGGGTCATTTCCTATATTACAAATATTCAGAATGGTCGGGAGGATATAATTAGAGAGTTCACCCCTTTCATTCATATCCGTACTTCCCCACGCGTTGGCGTCGCATCCTATGATGAGCTCGGTCTCTGTTGCTTCGCAGTCGGTATGTATGCTGAGCTGAGTCTGACATGTCCCGACTTCAGCTCAAGGCACGCAACCGTGTTGTCACCATTACTGAAATTAGGGTGCAGAAAAATGTCTTGGTGTTTTTTGGCAGGTATGCAGGTGCAGACTTTACCTTCTTTTCGGGCTACAAGTAGCTTGTAGTCCTTAGTTTCCAGTCCACAAACCTTGCCACCGCAGATACAAGGTTCCTGAATGAGGACAACGTCTGCTCCGCATTGGATTTATACGGAGCAGCAGAGAGGCTGTCGCCGCCTTACACTGGTGGAGGTTGATCTGAAGTAGTCTCAGAGACATCTTCAGGTTTCTGCTCCACCACTGTCAGATTAAGCTTCTCGTCTGTGTCTGTTTCAGCGAAGCTGACTGCCATAGCGAGCAGTGGAGTGGCAGTCCTCCCGACAGCGCCATAAGGTCGACTAACTTGTCTTGTAGCTCGTTCTCGATTTCCCCCCACTTGTTCCGCGGGATATGGCCCTCTTTGTGGCTCTTGTCGAGGACCCCAACGAGAACCTTCTCCCGTGCAGCTTCAGCGAAGGACCGGGTGAGTGGCTGTGGTCGCAGGGGTGGCTTGGTCCGCTTGGCTTGCGAGGCCATCTCTTCTGCGGGACGTTAATGCTTCTGCTTGGCTTGAGAAAAAGGGGCTAGGAGGGCCAGCTTTAAATCCGATAGAACGGTTTTCGCCTATTCGACCAGCTGGATTCCATCCGGGGATAAAGGTTGGGCAAAATTAAATTTAATAAATAATAAATTAAATTCTGTTGATAAATTTCTGCCGCACGTCGCCGGTCCTGTATGGACTGCTAATTGGCCTCTGTGCTAGTGGACCCCGGAGCAGTCATCTGCGTCGCAGATCTGGAAGCCGGTGCTGCAAACTTAAGTAGCAGTCTCCTGGCTCCAGGAGCCGGTCCAGGTCGACGTGTTGTGCGGACAAATGCCTTGTTCGCCCTGCACCTGTGCCGCTAACGGCGTTAGCACTCACTGGCGTACCGTGCGTCGAAGAGGAGGTGCTAACACCTATAGAAAGATTTCCCCGGGGTTTTGAATGTCCCAGACACTGGGTTGTTCATATTGAAAAATATTAGCTCATTTTGGTCCCACGAGTAGACGGGAATGGAAAGTCACCCGCGACATAGCCCGTGTGCCGCATTAAGCCTATTTGAACTGGAGGTCGGCTTGTTTCCAGAGTTGGCAAAGTAACAACTGAGCACCCCCTCGGCCACGAGTCCCTCGGCACAATGCTGTTCCACCTTGGACTGGGGTAATTTTATAGAGTTTTCTTCTCTCGCCCGACTACTTTTCGTCAGCACCCTTGACATGACCTGTCGGGTCCAAAAAATCAGTCGGGACCCAAACAAAATGTACTAGATAAATGTTCTGTATTTATCGAAATTACCCACCGATTGCATTTTTTAGTGACACGATATATCGCAAGTGCAATAAATGGGAGCATTTAGATGTATTTTCACTCATATTATTAGAAAAATTGCGATATTTTAACATGTTGGCAACAATGTCTCCAGGCAAGTGCTCAACGTTCCAACGTCTTCTGCCACCAGCGAAAGGGTTTTTATACTTCCAGTAAAATTTTGAAAGAGAGAAGCACTCGATTAATTGAAAAAAATTTTGAGAGAATTTTGTTTTTAAACAAAAATTTAAATTCAAAGCAAAATTATATTTAAAAAATATATATATATATATATATTTGAAAAAAAATTTCTGGAAAATATCGGGAACCGTGGGATATACACAAAATTTTTCGGCACAATCGGGATGGGAAAAGCGAATTTGATTACGGGACGGGATGGGATGGGAAGCAATTTCTTTCCCGATCCCATCTCTAGTATCTATGCTTACTTAGACCCCTTTTACACGATGAAGTTTTTGCGTCTGAAGCATTCGTTTGTAGGCAAAGGGTGAAGAGGGGTTACAGCTGCAAGCAATGCTTCATGACTTGTGAAGCAATGATTTATTATTCCCATTTTGCTTTGCCTTATTCCGGTTGCATGTAAACACAGAGTTGCACAGTGTTTGATGTGAATAATAAAGTTATCGATACGAAATATCGCACAAGCAAATATTAGCGCCAATAGTAAATACATTGTTGTGGTTAAGAAGTTATTAGTAAAAATGTTCACTGAATCCTTTTTATTTACTTGTTACTTCTTAAATATATTATATGTTAACAAATAAAACAATCGATGGCAAAGATGTATGTTTATCGACCATAAATTTAAATCAGAGTTGCATTTACAAAGAAAATGCTACATGAAAAAACTTCATCGTGTAAATGCGACCAGATTTGCGAAGATGTTTTAAAACAGAATGAAAAAAACTTCATCGTGTAAAAGGGGTCTTATTGTCTAATTACAACACTGACGACCTCACTGTGATCTCACTAGAAGGTGGCAGAGACTAGCCAATCCTATTGGCATCCTGCTACATGGCGCACGACACTGACGCGCCCCCGCAAGAGCCCACTCGACTGGTGACAGAGGCCGACTCCAAGAAGCAGGCCCTAATCATCGGAGCAGACGCCAACGCTCATAACACAGGATGGGGAAGCGGGGACATCACCCAGTAGTACTTAAAGCGAGATCTCCCTACAGGAGGAATGAGTGATTACTCGCCTATGTCATTTTTCGGAGAAATAAGGGAGATTTGTTAATATTTTTCTCTATCATTCCTCAGAAGCGAGCAATAAGAGAGATTTGTTAAAAATTATCTACGTAATTTCTTTCTTAGGAAAATAAATACTGACAAATCTCCTTTATTGCTCACTTTGGAGGTATAAGAGAGATTTGAATATTTTTTTAACTGTTAATGCCGTTATTTCTCTTTTTTGTTTCTTCGTTTGGCTGCACATGCTTCTTGTGCTTCAATAAAATTGTCAAATGAAGTGTGGTTTTTGAACAGAATGCATCATTTAAACTTAAAAGTAATATGTGTGATAATTTTTACTCAAAAAGGCATTTCAAACGCCTTGTAAAAAAATTAGATTCCTATAGAGTTTCAACAGATCAAAATGATGCAAATGAACAGCAAACTAACAGCTTAAACAATTTATTAGTTTGCGAAGAAAGAGCGGAAGAAACTGAAAGTATTGTGAATGTAAAACAAACAATTGCTGAAAAATTAGCAGTATGGGCTATAAAAATAGCGTTTCGCGAAACACGTGCGACGAACTTCTGGCAATATTGAGTGACGAAATTCATGATATTCCTAAAACAAGAAAAACTCTTTTACAACAATATCAACCTTTTGATATAAGTGTTGTGGAAATGCCACCCAGTGAATATTTTCACTATGGATTAGGAAAAGCATTGGAAATTGAGCTGAAACATATCGATATGCATGGCGATGTTTTGCTTCTAGATATATTATATTCTAGACATTGCCTCTCTTCAAAAGTTCAATCAAAATTCAAAACATAACATTGCCTTTCGTTGGTGACGGTCGTGTTTTTGCGTGCTCTTGATTATTTATTGTTCTCTTGTGTTTGTGAACGGTGTTTTTACTCTTTTTAATCTGGTAAATAGTTTTAGCATTGATTGCAAATATATGTGTATTTATTTACGTTAACATAACAGAGTTTGCCGAGTTTATACTCACTTTAATTAGCAGTTTAACTGCGATTGCTCTGCCTGAACATAAAGAAAACATAAAGTAAACATACGTTCATACTTACATACATATATTTACATTTGCATATTCTGTGTGATTACTAACAACAAACAGTTTGTCAGTTTTTTTTGCTCTCGCTTTACAGCTCTCCCGCTCTTATCCGCTATTATCCGTCGCACTTGCGGTTCTATCTGCCTACGCGCTTACGCTCTCTCATTTAAGCGCTCATTTGATATTAACTGTTTTATATTGCTCTTGCAGTGATACGTTTTACTTATACTTACCGTCGCCTTACTTTGTTTTGTGCTAGCATATTAGTTGCCAGAGAAAACCTTAAATCAATTTGAAAATGTTTGCATGCTGTAGCACCAATTGCAAAGTGGTTGGAACCACCAACCAAGATTTTATATTGTGTGGACTGTGTGACAACATGATCCAAATGAAATGTGCTGGCTTCACTCCCAAAATCAGGGACTTCTTAATTGCAGATACAGGCCTTAAATGGTACTGCTAGCCCTGCAATTTAGCTGTGAAAGATTCGACGAAGTTCATGAGGCAGACTCATGCTGGCTTTAAAGCTATGCATGTAGCTTTTAATAATCTGCAAGCGTCATTCAACGAGCTTGAGCTTAGTTTCAAAAATGGCAAGGTGATTACCGAATCTCCGAAGCGTAAAAAGACTTCGGGTCCTAATCCACTTATTGCCCCACCTGTTCTTCCAACCAAACCCCTTCTAGTGCCTAACACTAATCCTTCAATTGGTTCCAATGCTAACCCACTAATGTTATTTAACTCCCCTGCTAGAAATCCTATCAACAACCTAGCCACTTTATCTTCCGAACCTTTGCATGAGCCCTCCGGTTCAGCAGCTCGTGTGCCTATTAATCCTAATATAGGTACAACTGGGGCTCACAAGCCTCTGGTTGTTGTACCACTCAACAAATTTGTTTTTGTTTCTAGGCTGGCATCCGATGTGTCATCGGATGATGTTGCAGCATATGTAAAGAGTCAAATCGATTCCCCACTTATTGTTGTTGAAAAGTTTAAATTTAAACATGCCAGAAGTATATCTTCTTTCAAGTTGGGTGTACCGCCTGAACTTTTCTCGACAATTTGCTCTGAAAAGTTTTGGCCGCCGCAGCTTGTCGTTAAGGAGTATACGAATAGGCGAATTAATAACAATAATGGTATAAGGATTAATAGTACACCGCCTGCTAGCCAACCTGTTGCCTCCACCTCGGTGGCAAAAAACTAACAAAACAACTTAGTTTGGCCTATCAAACCGTTAGAGGCCTTAACACTAAACTTTCTCAATTATATGTTAACAGCTTATCATTTGATTCACATATAGTAGCACTCACGGAAACCTGGTTAAAACCTGATATATCTGATTATTCAATTTTTCCTTCTAAATATAACTTGTACAGACACGATCGCACTTCCCGCAAGGGGGGTGGTGTTCTCATTGCTGTTCACTCCTGTATTTCCTCTGAACAGATTCTTTCTCAGCATCTTCCGGACATAGAGTTTTTATGTGTTAAAATATTACTAAACGGCCGTTCACTTTATGTTACTTGCTCTTATATTCCTCCTCAATCTGATATTAACATTTACTCGTCCCATCTGAGTGCCCTGCAACTTGTTTCGTCATTTTTGACAGATACGGATAACCTGATAGTGGTTGGTGATTTTAATCTGCCACATGTTGCATGGTCTGTGAATTACACATCTTCGGCGGTGTTACCAGTCACTTCTGATGATTTTATTGATGGCCTACTGGAGTTAGGCCTATCGCAAGTTAACAGGGTGCATAACAAAAGTTGTAGAATGTTGGACTTAATATTTGTTTCTTACTCAGATTGCAGTATTGCTAGTAGAATACCCCCTCTAGTGCTTCCGGAAGATACCTACCATCCAACCTTAGAACTATCCATCGAAATTCTTAACCCTATTTCAGTATCTAAAAATACTTTTAAAACCCGTTGCTTTCGTAAAACTAACTTTACTAAATTAAATTATCTTCTTCAACATACTAATTGGTCGCGCCTTTATTCTTGTAGTGATATAGAAACTGCTATAGCAATATTTTATAGGACCTTGAATTCGCTTTTGGATATTTGTGTTCCCCTCACTTGTTCTTCAAGTGACAATAAACCACCTTGGTTTACGAGAGAACTTTCGAAGTTGAAAATCGCAAAGACAAGATCATATAAAAATTTAAAAAATCGGGAACTACTTTAGATTTATCTTCATATTTAGTAGCAAAATCTAGTTTTATCCGTTAACACATCTTTTTATAATAATTATCTTAATGGTTGTAGACTAAACTTTTCACGTGACCCTAAACAGTTTTATAAATTTGTTAACTCTAAACGTAAGACTTCTTGCTTGCCATCCTCAGTATACCTAGATGATACAAAAGCAAGTTCTGATCAGGCAGTAGCCGATCTATTTGCTGAGTATTTTCAATCAGTATACTCATCGAATATGTATAGTAGTAGTAATTCCTATCCTTTTCAAGTTCAAACGTCAAAATGCATATGTGTCCCAGTAGTTACTGAGTCTATGCTCCTGAGTGAATTTAACTCTATTAAACCTGGCTACTTGCCTGGTCCTGATGGAGTGCCAGGTTGTATTCTTAGATACTGCGCGGATTCTTGACTTGTCTGTTGATTCAAACGTGTTCCCTGATATATCGAAGGAATCCTTTATAATTCCGCTCCATAAAAATTCTTCGAAATCAAACGTTAAAAATTATAGGGCATATCCAAGTTGTCTGCCATACCAAAAGTCTTTGAAAATATTATATGTTCTCAACTGCAACACGGATGTAGTTCGATTATATCGCCTTATCAACACGGTTTTGTTAGGCGTAGATCTACTACCACTAACCTTCTTGAATTCACTTCGCTTGTTATCAAAGGGTTTCAGGAAAAAATGCAAACTGACGTTGTTTACACCGATTTTAGTAAGGCATTTGATTCTGTAAGTCATTCTCTGTTGCTTCAAAAATTAAATATTATTGGATTTCCATCAAAACTATTATTGTGGCTTTCGGAGTACTTGTGTGGTCGAACACAAAAAGTAGTTTTTAAATCGTCGGTATCTAAACCTATTTTTATTACCTCTGGTGTACCCCAGGGTAGTCACCTTGGACCTTTGCTATTTAATTTTTTTATTAACGATCTTCCAGCAGTTATTACTAACTCTTTTGTGTATATGTTTGCTGATGATGTGAAGCTATGTTTCACCTATAATGACGCTTCCCTGTGTAATTTACTACAGTCGGATTTGGGTGCTTTGTCAGCCTGGTGTCGTTTCAACTTACTCAATTTAAATTGTTCAAAATGTAAAGTCATGTCTTTTTGTAGAAGTACCCCTAATACTGTTCACTACTTGCTTGATGCTTCACCACTTGACCGCGTGTTTGAAATCAAAGATTTAGGCATTATTCTTGATCCTAAATTAAAGTTTGACGCTCATATTTCGTATATGGTCAATAAGGCCATTAATGTCCTTGGCTTCATCAAGCGGTGGTCGAAAGAGTTTAATGATCCCTACACCACTAAAACGCTTTATACATCCTTAGTACGTCCCATTCTGGAGTATGGATCTTGTGTGTGGTCCCCACAATACTCGATTTACCAGGATAGAATTGAATCTGTGCAGAAGAAATTTCTTCTATTTGCCCTTAGAAGTTTTAACTGGGTTGCTGGAGTTGACTTACCCCCGTATTCTAGTAGACTCCTTTTAATAAATCTTCCCTCCCTGTTAAACCGTAGAACTATGCATGGAGTATTATTTATTACTAACCTTCTTGATGGTGAAATCGACTCATCAGTTCTTTTGAGTCGAATTAAATTTAATGTCCCGGTTAGATCTTCACGTAACTTTTTACCCCTTAGCCTTGACCGTTGCTTCAGCAACTATTTAATTCATGAACCATTTCGTGTTATATGTTCTGACTATAACAAACTTTATTCTCTTGTCTCCTTGGAGGCCTCAACTCCAGTACTAAAAAGATCGATCCTTTTTGCTTTATCTAATCGTAACCACTAACTACTAATCTAACGCTGGTCTGATTGGGGTTTTCTGGGTTTTTCCCAATCCTCGCAACAAATGTTGGACTGCTCAATTTTTTATTGAATTTCCCAGAGCTTTAACGTTAACTTTTAATTATTTTTTCAGATTTATATATTATTCTATATTTTAGTTAATTTAATTATTTTAATTATTTTTAATTTAAATAAAATTTTGATTCATTTTAATGTCAGCTGCTCTTAGCTGACTATAAATAAATAAATAAATAAATAAAAAAGTATTTGGCCAATTTTGGGTTTAATAATAAATTTTCATAATTCATCGCCTTTTTTAATAGGCACATACATTGGGCCTTCAAAGCCACGATATGTTAAAATATATTTGGAGACATTTATTGAAGAGTACACGCTTAAAACCAATGGATTATCTATTTTTGATAAAGTCTTCAAGCCGGAAATAAGAGCGTTCATATGTAATGCGCCAGCCAAAGCATTCTTAGCAGGAATTGTTGGCCATACTTCTTCATATGGCTGTTCAAAATGTGAGCAAAGAGCTTTTAAAATAAATAATTGGCTTTCGTATTCCATAGCAGCCAGTAATTTAAGAAAAGATGAAGATTTCAAATGTCAAAAATGCATTAATTTTCATCAAGTAAACTTTCATACTTCTGTACATCCACTTGAAAAATGCGTTGTGCGGATGATAACTCAATTTCCCTTGGACGTCATGCATCTTATGGATTTGGGAGTAGCGAAGAAATTGTTAACACTTATTTGGAAAAAAAAGAACTGAAAACATAGTGGCGAATAGTTATTTTTGGCTATGCCAAGACTATGATACCCTTCACACCGCCAAATCAATGCTCCCCCCCCCCCCCTTATTTATGTTTCTGTGCAGTTGTTGGTAATTTTTCGCTAATATTTTTACTCTTGAGCGTCATTTACTGGTTCGTGTGCGACAACAACAACAATTTGACATGTAGGTACTTGAAAGTGCACGACAGAGACAACAATTGATGGTACGATATGGTCAATTTGTATGGTGGCTAAGTCGTAGAATGCTCCGAGCGGGATGAAATTTCATAGTAAACAAACCCGACATGATCTAAGCAATCTGTGAAAGTTTCATCAAGATCGGTTCAGCAGTTTGGCCGGAAATCGTGTTGAAACAGACAGACGGACAGACGGACGGAAATCAATTCCTGAACTAGTCCTGATCATTTTGATACATAGTTTATGGGGTCTCCCATCATTCCTTTAAGGCGTTACAGATTCATGACAAACTCAATATACCCTGTTTCACATGTGTGAAGGGTATAAAAATCACCCAATATCCTGGATAAAAATCTCCTTAACAAGAAAATCAAAGCGATTTGTGAAGAAATTTGGTCGAATATGCAGATCATTCGATGAATTGCCACGTTGGAAAGCGACTGAATTTCGGCAGGTGGTACTATACACCGGGTTCATTTTGTTAAAAGATCTTATTGACGCGGAACTATACGAGCATTTTTTACTTTTAATGACTGCGTACAGATTCATGAGTATTCCTAAAAGTCCAGAAAAAATTTTTCCATGTATTCAACAGCTATTAGTCGCTTTCATAGGAGATTTCACTAAATTGTACGGCTCGGAAAAAGTTAGTTACAACGTACATAACTTGCTGCATATATCCGAGTGCGTACCAAACTTTGGCTGTGTAGACAATTTTTCTTTATATTAGTATGAAATTATTTACAAGTCTTGAAGAAAAACATTCGTAAATCTTCACACATTTCACAACAATTAAATACAGAAATAAATTCATTTCCACGCGACATCGAAAGCTGCAGTTTACTTGGCAGGAAATCAGACAATATGTACTCAAAATTTAAATGCAACGACTTTTTTTTAAGCAATAAAGCTCCCAACTGCTGTTGCCTTCTGTAATGTCCACATACAAAAATCTTTGGGTCGATTTTTTAAATCAAACTATTACGCGCCTTAGTGCAGCAATGAATATATGCATCGATACCAATATGGCAACGCCGCCAAGTGACAGGTGCATATTCACCACTTGGTGAGTACCAAATCGGAATTCAGAATAAGGGTTGTTCGCATCTGAGCTCGATCTCTTTGCTGCAATATCGTCGCACTGACCAGTTGGCTGAACCAAGAAGATTTCGAGAAAACTAGTTTCAGAAGCACACGGGCACCCAATATAATCTGAAAATTATTGTGGCATCCGTATAATGAGGTGCTGAATAAACACAAAATAATATTGGAAATAATATTGTCGAGCCGGCAAGGTAAATATTTCGATAAAACTTACATTCAAAAAAAATAAATAAATAAATAAATTTAAACTATTACCATGAAGAGTAATAACGAAATTCCGTAATTATTAGGCTTCGCTCGGATTCAATCCGAAATTAATTATGGTTACGTCGAAAATCTGAGAAAACGCCAAGCATTGGTTCGCGCAGAAAAATTTCCGGAGGAGATCAGAATTTGGCCCAGAAAACCATAAGGCACCATTCTCGAGGGCAAGCAGCGATCAGAGAGGAAGACCGTGCGATTTACGTAGCCGAGGGAAAAAAATAAACTACGACCTGAAAAGGTTACAAGAATCAAAATAAAACAAAAAAATAAAATAACAAAAAAAAAAAAAAACAAAGAAATTGAACAATAAAATTACGATGAACGACATTGAGTGTTATCAGTTAACAGCGTAAAATAAAATACGAGATCCAAAAGCCGACAAGCTACAATACAAAACCAATGTATACAAGTTAAAGACAGACAAAAACGTAGATAATAAAAGAACTTAATGTAAAAACAAGTCAGCATTGACAAAGTGGTATGTGTGTGCAGGTGTAAAGAAAGAAATGCAAGAAAACGCCTACTAATAGCAAAATTGTTTTGCTAGTCGTAAAACACAAATAATGCAAAGTGATAATACAAAAAATTACTTACTCTAAATTACACGTACCAACAATAAAATAAATAAGTACAAGAAAATTAACGTTAATTATATTAATTCAAACCTAATACATGTAAAGTGAATATGCAATTAATATTACCCTAGCCTATTTAAATCAAACACCGAACCGTCAAGAAGGCCTTCTTCGAGGATAATAATGGGTGAGTGGTAAAAGAAAAGAATAATGTTTAATAAAGCAAAAGGCTTGCGGCGCTGTAAGCAATATTGATGTTTGTTGCTTAGTGTAAAAAAAAAAAATTGTTGACGCCAGCATAAAGCTTATCAGTGACGCGCGCAGACCTTTTGCAGATCTTTTGCTAGTTCGTTTTACATGTTGTTCTTATTGGAATGCTTAAGCATGTACACTGAAAAAAAAAAAAATTAATAAATACAAGGAATATTTGTACGCTTATATGTAATTTTTTTTCAGCAATAACAGTTTTGCTACAAAATAGGCTCAAAAAAAAAAAAAAAATAAATTAAACTAAAATTATGAAAAATATTGTTTAAAACCATACATACTTACTTACACTACCACTCGTCATTGCAAACTAAAATTTTTTTGTCATTACATAAAATGAAAAAAAAAAAAAAAAAAAAATAAATAAAATAAATAAATAAATAAAACTAAATAAAAATATAAACAATATTAAATAATTAGAGATAGTTAGTGATAAGAAATAAAAGGCGGATAAGGTTATTTTATGATCCCTTTTACATAACGAAACACAATGGAGAAATACAATTAAATGATACAAATTTACAAAACAAAGAATAAGAACAAAAATTAATCATAAACTAAGTATATACGAATTAGGTGTTACAAATCCGATGAGATTGACAAGATGTTAGTAAATATTAGGAAATTTATATTGTTTAAAAAAATCTAACTCTAAGCGTTTAGATTTCAACTATGATACCATCTATGAAATATAAAACCAAGTTTGGATGAATATGAATTTGAGACCATGATTGTGTAGTTATTATTTTTGATATTCCGTGGGCATGGGAATTTAATGTAATTGTGTAAAAACAATATGGGGTCTTCACCCAACGACTTTCGTTGAAGACCATGGTAGGGTGGGTACAGAACAGGTGGGTCGCACAACATCTAAGACCACACCGCGATTCTTGTCATCAAAATCGGTGGACCAAATAATAGGTATTTTTTTTTATAGATGGATTACCGCCAACGCGTCGTGTCGTCGACCGTAGGCATGGCTAGAGGTTTTTCGTGGAGTATCGGCTCCGACAAAAGAGTAAGTTTTATGAGGGACTCTATAATAAAACCTCAGGTAACGCCGAACAGCAGCAGCAGCAACAACCCACCCCATCCCGGAAGAGCTAGAAATTAATGGGTCCCGCCCCGCTGTTTTCGCTGCTGATCAATAGAGCTGGTTGGAGGATGTATCGGGAACAACATGTTTGCCTCGCCAAGCTTGGTTAGGCATGTGGGCTACAAGGTTTCTTGTCGCCCAAGTGAGGCTGTCCGTTACAAAAGTTTTAGCCCCCAACACGGTCCGGCTGTGCGTTACAAGAGTTTTTGGCGCCCAACACGTGGAGCACGTTAGACGAATTTACATTCAGGTGTAAAGAGTTTAGCTAGGCCCACACAAAGTGAATTTGTGAAGGAGAAGAAAAGTTTTGAATTTGTAACTGAAAGCGGGTTCTAGGAATTTGTTTTATTTTACGTGCGGTGAATAAAAGCAACCAGTAACAACTTTTATGTACGAATTTCCAATTCTTTTGAGTTATGACCGCAATACATCTTATTAGGCAGAGGCTTGAATATGTAAACGTAAGGTGATATTATTAGGCAATGCATAATTTGGTCGTAGCTTTCACAAGTCATTTTCAGTTAACTCGTTTGTTTTTCGAATGATATTTAGTAAAGTTTTGAAAGAGGTAGTTTAGTAGAGTTAATACTTAATATACCCCACTGGAATTCGAGTATTTGAGTGTTTGAATACTTCGACCGTGGATAAGGATATGTGGTAAGGCTTTGCGTAAATATAACGGCAGAAAATATTGAGTATCATTTAAATAGGATTTCGAAGAGGTGTAGATAAGAGATGAACAGTTGGTAGAATTGCTTTTGCAGGAATACTCAAAGTATGCGTATGTGTACTTGAGTCCGTTAAAGTGAGGTTAACTTATTAGTCATGTTAAGTCGACATCAGAAGTCCAAAGTAGTTACAATAGCCCAGATTAATAATATGTCCTAAGTTTTGATGCAAGAACTAAACTGCACAATTATATAAATCCCCAGTAAATGCCAAACGGAAAAGGAAGTTAGAAAATTTCTATAAAAAAATAAAATATTTAAAATGCCAGTTGAGCGTAGTGGTGGAAAGAGAAATGCTTCTGCCAATCCAGGAGAAAATGTGGAGGAAGAGGTTTGCATAGTTTGTGGTGAAGCAATGGCAGATACGCAACCATGTACTATTACAACGTGTCAGCATATCTTTCACAAACAATGTATTGAAACGCGGATTGAGGTGAATAAAACATGTCCATCTTGTTTTACGTTAATTCATCCAAAAGATTTGAAAATTGTAGTAGGAAATTGCACTCCTAACCAAGAAGCCAGGAAAAAATCAAATGTTCAGCCAGATCGTCCTAGGACACGTGCGGTGGCTAGGCAATTAAACTTAAGTGAAGAAGTACAGGCAGGTCTGCAGGATCAATCTCGTAGCACGACACAGGGTAGCATACCAGTAGAAGATAATCATGGCAGCCAAGTGGAAATCAATAAGAATCAAAACGCAGTCGCACAACGACGATGTAGACCAAGGCGACAGCCTAGACGAGGAAATGGTCGATATAATAATCCTGAGGCTCAACCTGATATAGAGACTCTAGTCAGAGAAACAGTGGTGCGAGTATTGTCCTCTCTTAATATATCTAGCAATCAATCGCCAGTACAAGAACAAGTTTTGTCGAGAGGGCAAGAATCTAATTCTGTGTCACAAAGTTATACATTTCAGCCAAGGAATAATTTTAGTGCTATAAAAGTCGCGGATATAATCCAAAAATGGGGCGTTAAGTTCGACGGAACTCCTGAGGGCTTAGCGGTTGAAGAGTTTTTGTACAGAGTCAAAGTTTTGACCAGAGAACACCTCAACAATGATATTGAGGCATTAAGCCGAAATGTGCATCAGCTTTTGGTGGGAAAAGCCAGCTATTGGTTTTGGAGGTACCACAAGCGAGTGGAAAATTTTACTTGGTCTCAGTTCTGTGAAGCATTGAGATCGCAATATAAAGATATTCGCTCTGTTAACGAATTGCGTGAGCAAATACGAGCTCGAAAGCAAAAACCCGGCGAGTCCTTTGACACTTTCTATGAAGCTATTTGTAAGCTTATGGATAAGTTGTCAATTCAATTCGACGAACAGGAATTAGTAGAAATAGTTCAGGCTAATTTACTAATCGACATTAAGGATAGATTGTTGTTTGAGGAAGTTAATTCTATTGGGCAATTAAGATGTTTGGTGCAAAAGCGAGAGAACTTCGTGAAAGACATCAGTCGCTCGCGACCAACCAATGTCAAGCCAAGAGAAGCAGCACCTTATCGAGTGTATGCCGTAGATGAAGAGCACAGCGATGACCAAAGCCAAAACGAGCCAGAGGATTCGATTGCAGCTTTGCAACGCGTTTCATTGGCAAACAGCAAATGTTGGAATTGTGATGCTTTAGGTCACATGTGGCAAGATTGTTTAGCGGACAGACGTGTGTTTTGTTATGGATGTGGAGATCCACAAGTTTACAAACCCAACTGTCTAAAATGCAAGACCAGGTCGGAAAACCGTCAGGGAGGGGCATCCACCAAGCCAAGGATGACCCCAAACTAAAGGAAACGGTAGTGCAGGGTTTTCAGAAACCAGAAGAAGAAGCTGAGGCAGTATCAAAGGTTGTTGAAATTTTAAAAAGCCCTGTCACGGATAATCGTTGTTCGGGAAACATTAGATTTAGACCATATGAAGAAAGGTTAAAAAATTATTATGTTATAAGGGAAAAAATATTTGGAGAAAATTATCCGACGCGAAGGAATACGCTTCGGATGCGAAAATATTTCAATGAAGTCAAAAAGAAGCAGCAAAATATAGTTGCGACAATTATACAAGATAAAATAGATAGGCGTAGTTATGCTAATGTATCATTTTTAGAATTTACTGAGTGGGGTTTGCTTGATTCAGGAGCAAACATTAGTTGTATTGGAGCAGAGTTGGCTCAAGCGGATTATAGATCGTATCCTCAATTTAAGCCAATTGCCTCGCAGGTTAAAACTGCTGATGCTCAAGCCCACAAGGTAATAGGTATACTTAAAGTTAAAATCAAATACAAAGAAATTGAAAAATATATTGAATTACATATTATACCATCTATCGCACAAAGACTTATATTAGGTATTGATTTTTGGCGAATTTTTGAATTGGCACCGGGTATAATCAGTTCTATTGAAGCTCAAGAAGACCTAGATTGCTTGGAGGATGAATATCCATTGACAGAAGTTCAACGCAGACAATTGAACAGCGTTAAGGAATTGTTTCCTAATTTTGAAAAACAAGGTTTGGGTCGGACAGCTTTGATCAAACATCATATAGATATTGGCAACGCTACTCCTGTGAAACAAAGACATTACCCTGTTAGTCCAGCCGTTGAGAACTTGATGTTCGCGGAAATCGACAGAATGTTACAATTGGGAGTGATTGAACCATCCGAGAGCGCTTGGAGTTCACCAATTCGATTAGTAGTTAAACCAAATAAAGTTCGGTTATGTTTAGATGCAAGAAAATTAAATGATGCCACTAAAAAGGATGCTTATCCCTTGCAGAGCATCGATGGCATTTTCGCTCGTCTTCCAAAAGCAAATATTATTTCCAAATTGGATTTAAAGGATGCTTACTGGCAGATTGAGTTAACGGATGAAGCAAAACCATTGACGGCGTTTACAGTGCCTGGCAGATCTTTGTATCAATTTAAAGTTATGCCTTTTGGCCTCTGTAATGCACCTTCGACGATGTGTCGTCTAATGGACGACCTAATCCCTCCAGATTTGCGGCATTGTGTATTTGGATACTTGGACGATTTATGCATTGTTTCAGAAGATTTTCCGTCTCATCTAAATGTTCTTATCAGAATTTCAGATCAGTTCCGAAAAGCTAATCTGACATTAAACATTAGTAAAAGTCAATTTTGTGTCAAAAAAGTTAATTATTTAGGATATGTGATAGGTAGTGGAGGTATTTCGACTGATCCAGCAAAAATTGAGTGTGTTATGAATTGGCCACCACCACGCAACATAAAACAACTTCGAGGTTTTTTAGGTGTCTGCGGATGGTATCGCCGTTTTATTCAAAACTTTGCCGAGGTCACATTTCCCATCACCGAAGTACTTTCCACAAAGAAATGTTTCAAATGGTCATCCGAAGCTCAAGAAGCAATGGAAAAGTTGAAGAAACTTTTAACCACAGCTCCAGTGCTTCAGAATCCTGATTTCGCTCGCAAGTTTTACTTACATTGTGACGCCAGTGATTATGGAATCGGGTCAGTGCTGGTACAGTTATCCAATGAAGGGGAAGAAAGACCGGTGGCATTTATGTCAAAAAAGCTGACAAAATCGCAAAGAAATTACAGCGTAACGGAACGCGAATGTTTGGCTGTAATACTGTCTATAGAAAAATTCCGCTGCTATTTGGAGTTGCAGGAATTTGAAGTTGTAACGGATCATTCAAGCCTGGTATGGCTTATGAGACAGCAAAACGTTTCCGGACGTTTGGCTAGATGGATTTTTCGATTACAAGCTTTTAAGTTTTCCATTTCGCATCGAAAAGGCAAGGATCATATTGTTCCAGACGCTTTGTCACGATTGCCGGAAAATGAGATTGATAGTATCGAGGCGGTAGGGCCAATTATTGACGTAGAGTCCCCATCTTTTCTTGATCAGAATTATCTTGATTTAAAATTGAGGGTCGAACAGAATGTTGAGAAATTTCCGGATTTGAGAGTGCACGGGAAGTATGTGTATATACGAACGGAGCACCCATCAGGAAATGCTGCTCAAGAAGCAGATAGTTGGAAACTATGGGTACCAGAAGGACTTAGAGTCGCTGCGATTAGCCAGGCGCATGACAATATAGTGTCTGCACATGGAGGAATGGGGAAGACGATTGAACGCTTGAGAAGAAACTTGTATTGGCCAGGCTTATCCAAACAAGTTCGCGACTATGTACGTTCGTGTGACATTTGTAAGGAGACGAAAGCTCCAAACATGACCCTCCGTCCACCTATGGGAGAACAAAGTATATCTCTGAGACCATTTCAAAGGTTGTATGTTGATATACTTGGTCCATATCCACGTAGCAAAAAGGGTCATATAGGTCTATTAATTGTATTAGATCATTTCAGTAGATATCATTGGCTTTGTCCATTGAAGAAATTTACTACTGCGGCTATAAAAACATTCTTGTGTGAGCGTATCTTTGATGAGTTTGGGGTGCCAGAGTTTATAGTCAGTGATAACGGCTCTCAGTTCAAATCTAACGAATTTGAGGCAATGTTGACCAAATATGGCATTCGACACATTTGTACCGCATTGTATTCACCGCAAAGCAATGCTGCTGAAAGGGTGAATCGTTCGTTGTTGGCAGCTGTTCGGGCATATCTGCAAACAGATCAGACTGATTGGGATAAACACTTGACTAGTATTTCGGCAGCATTACGTTCTAGTGTTCATCAAGCTATTGGTTGCTCGCCCTATAAGGCTTTATTTGGCTTTAATATGATCAACCACGGATCGGATTATTATTTGTGTAAAAAGTTGTCTCTGTTAGAAGAATCGCCACGGATAGAAAGAACTGATAAGCTCTTGTTGCTCAGAGAGGCAATCAAAGGCAACAGTCGCCAAGCGTATGAGAGAAATGCTAACCAGTATAATCTTAGAGCAAAACCAGTTTCTTATAAGGAAGGACAAGAAGTTTTTAAAAGAAATTTTCATTTGAGCAATTTTAAGCAGAATTTCAATAAGAAATTAAGTAAGCAGTTCTCCAAATGTAGAGTAAAGAAAAATTAGGAAACGCTTTTTATTTATTAGAAACCTTGCAGGGGAAGGAGATTGGCACGTTTCATGCAAAAGACATACGTGTGTAACAAAATTCCAGCTACTCGTGCCTCGTAGACTCGTTAGATTATCTGGTGGTGTAATGTCCACATACAAAAATCTTTGGGTCGATTTTTTAAATCAAACTATTACGCGCCTTAGTGCAGCAATGAATATATGCATCGATACCAATATGGCAACGCCGCCAAGTGACAGGTGCATATTCACCACTTGGTGAGTACCAAATCGGAATTCAGAATAAGGGTCGTCGGGTCGTTCGCATCTGAGCTCGATCTCTTTGCTGCAATATCGTCGCACTGACCAGTTGGCTGAACCAAGAAGATTTCGAGAAAACTAGTTTCAGAAGCACACGGGCACCCAATATAATCTGAAAATTATTGTGGCATCCGTATAATGAGGTGCTGAATAAACACAAAATAATATTGGAAATAATATTGTCGAGCCGGCAAGGTAAATATTTCGATAAAACTTACATTCAAAAAAAAATAAATAAATAAATAAATTTAAACTATTACCATGAAGAGTAATAACGAAATTCCGTAATTATTAGGCTTCGCTCGGATTCAATCCGAAATTAATTATGGTTACGTCGAAAATCTGAGAAAACGCCAAGCATTGGTTCGCGCAGAAAAATTTCCGGAGGAGATCAGAATTTGGCCCAGAAAACCATAAGGCACTATTCTCGAGGGCAAGCAGCGATCAGAGAGGAAGACCGTGCGATTTACGTAGCCGAGGGAAAAAAATAAACTACGACCTGAAAAGGTTACAAGAATCAAAAATAAAACAAAAAAATAAAATAACAAAAAAAAAAAAAAAACAAAGAAATTGAACAATAAAATTACGATGAACGACATTGAGTGTTATCAGTTAACAGCGTAAAATAAAATACGAGATCCAAAAGCCGACAAGCTACAATACAAAACCAATGTATACAAGTAAAAGACAGACAAAAACGTAGATAATAAAAGAACTTAATGTAAAAACAAGTCAGCATTGACAAAGTGGTATGTGTGTGCAGGTGTAAAGAAAGAAATGCAAGAAAACGCCTACTAATAGCAAAATTGTTTTGCTAGTCGTAAAACACAAATAATGCAAAGTGATAATACAAAAAATTACTTACTCTAAATTACACGTACCAACAATAAAATAAATAAGTACAAGAAAATTAACGTTAATTATATTAATTCAAACCTAATACATGTAAAGTGAATATGCAATTAATATTACCCTAACCTATTTAAATCAAACACCGAACCGTCAAGAAGGCCTTCTTCGAGGATAATAATGGGTGAGTGGTAAAAGAAAAGAATAATGTTTAATAAAGCAAAAGGCTTGCGGCGCTGTAAGCAATATTGATGTTTGTTGCTTAGTGTAAAAAAAAAATTGTTGACGCCAGCATAAAGCTTATCAGTGACGCGCGCAGACCTTTTGCAGATCTTTTGCTAGTTCGTTTTACATGTTGTTCTTATTGGAATGCTTAAGCATGTACACTGAAAAAAAAAAAAAATTAATAAATACAAGGAATATTTGTACGCTTATATGTAATTTTTTTCAGCAATAACAGTTTTGCTATAAAATAGGCTCAAAAAAAAAAAAAAAATAAATTAAACTAAAATTATGAAAAATATTGTTTAAAACCATACATACTTACTTACACTACCACTCGTCATTGCAAACTAAAATTTTTTTGTCATTACATAAAATGAACAAAAAAAAAAAAAAAAATAAATAAATAAATAAATAAAACTAAATAAAAATATAAACAATATTAAATAATTAGAGATAGTTAGTGATAAGAATTAAAAGGCGGATAAGGTTATTTTATGATCCCTTTTACATAACGAAACACCAATGGAGAAATACAATTAAATGATACAAATTTACAAAACAAAGAATAAGAACAAAAATTAATCATAAACTAAGTATATACGAATTAGGTGTTACAAATCCGATGAGATTGACAAGATGTTAGTAAATATTAGGAAATTTATATTGTTTAAAAAAATCTAACTCTAAGCGTTTAGATTTCAACTATGATACCATCTATGAAATATAAAACCAAGTTTGGATGAATATGAATTTGAGACCATGATTGTGTAGTTATTATTTTTGATATTCCGTGGGCATGGGAATTTAATGTAATTGTGTAAAAACAATATGGGGTCTTCACCCAACGACTTTCGTTGAAGACCATGGTAGGGTGGGTACAGAACAGGTGGGTCGCACAACATCTAAGACCACACCGCGATTCTTGTCATCAAAATCGGTGGACCAAATAATAGGTATTTTTTTTATAGATGGATTACCGCCAACGCGTCGTGTCGTCGACCGTAGGCATGGCTAGAGGTTTTTCGTGGAGTATCGGCTCCGACAAAAGAGTAAGTTTTATGAGGGACTCTATAATAAAACCTCAGGTAACGCCGAACAGCAGCAGCAGCAACAACCCACCCCATCCCGGAAGAGCTAGAAATTAATGGGTCCCGCCCCGCTGTTTTCGCTGCTGATCAATAGAGCTGGTTGGAGGATGTATCGGGAACAACATGTTTGCCTCGCCAAGCTTGGTTAGGCATGTGGGCTACAAGGTTTCTTGTCGCCCAAGTGAGGCTGTCCGTTACAAAAGTTTTAGCCCCCAACACGGTCCGGCTGTGCGTTACACTTCTCAAAGATTCAAATATTATAAAGATAAAAGGGTTTATGGAAGAAAATGGGAATCAGTTCATAAGTGGACATTTTTATACAGACATTATCAGCTCCTTTGACTAACCAGTGGACTCCAGAACTGCATTAGGAATAGCGAAAGCATCAAAACTAGCTGACTTAGAAGAAACAAGTAAGAAGGCTCTAGTCGGGAGAGCCCGACTAGAAGATACCCTGAACCCAGTCGCAATAAATATATTTAATTTATATAAGACTTTGGTATACTGGCTTAGCTTCCATCGATTAAGTTCAATATCTCCGGTGTTTCTCAACCGATTTGGACGAAATTTTCAGAAAAGCTCTATCATTATCTATAACTTCAACCCTCAGTTTTAGATTTTCCAAATTCGATATTTTATTGTTATCGATATTATGTGTATATCGGAAACCAGAATAGTTATCGATAATTTGAAGCAAACTTGTTCTGCTCATGGTATAGGAGAACTTAAATACAAAATCAGAAGTCTCTAGCTCTAGTAGTCTCTGAGATCCACGCGTTCATACAGACGGACAGACGGACAGACGGACAGACAGACGGACAGACGGACATGGCTATATCGTCTCGGCTGTTGATGCTGATCAAGAATATATATACTTTATAGGGTCGGAGATGCTTCCTTCTGCCTGTTACATACTTTTGCACAAAACCATTATACCCTTATTTACCCATTTTATGGGTTAAGGGTATAAAAATAAACGTCAATCAAATTTACTGCAAATTGTTTTCTATAGCCGAATCCGAACACTTTCATTTTGTACCGCTTCTTCATAATTGCGTCAATTCAAATTTTATTAAGATTTTACGTAAACAAAGACGTGTGAACAACAATTCTTTTTTAAGGTTAACTTAAATATATCTAAAAATAAAATGTCTAAGCGCTTATTCTCCTGCTCCCCAATTGGTATGTTTTATACGCTACTAATGCTATAAATATGTTTGTTAACTTAATTTTTTTTTGTATAGACAATGCGAATACATCCCTTATTCTAAATCAGTCTGAAGACGCTCTTCTACTTCTTTTCAGTTATACTATTTGAAACAAACATTTTCAAATAAAACAAGTGGAAACGTTGCAGTCGGACGCAACCGACTGCGGTATACTCGATACCAGTATTAAAAATTTTGATGCCCATCCATGTGGGATGTCAATTGCTATCTTCATACCAAATTTGGTGACTCTAGCTCAAAGTTTGTATAAAGTGGGGAAAGGGGGGCTGGGGGCGGTATGGGTGGAATTGCATCCAAATTTTTGATGCAGATCTTTGTGGAATGTCAATTGCTACCTTCATACCAAATTTGGTGACTCTAGCTCAAAGTTTGTATAAAGTGGGGAAATGGGGGCTGGGGGCGGTATGTTTGGGCGTGGCATCCAAATTTTTGGTGCAGATCTATGTGGGATGTCAATTGCTATCTTCATACCAAATTTGGTGACTCTAGCTCGAAGTTTGTATAAAGTGGGGAAAGGGGGGCTGGGGGCGGTATGGTTGGGCGTGGCATCCAAATTTTTGCTGCAGATCCTTGTGGAATGTCAAATGCTACCTTCATACCAAATTTGGTGACTCTAGCTCAAAGTTTGTATAAAGTAGGGAAATGGGGGCTGGGGGCGGTATGTTTGGGCGTGGCATCCAAATTTTTGCTGCAGATCCTTGTGGAATGTCAAATGCTACCTTCATACCAAATTTGGTGACTCTAGCTCAAAGTTTGTATAAGGTGGGGAAAGGGGGGCGGAATGGATGGGCTAGATTCCAAAACTTTGATGCAGATTGTTGGGGGTCGTTGCCAGCTATCTTCCTACCAAATTTGGTGGCTCTAGCTCCACTACTCTGGAATATACACGCATTCCCGTTTTTGACGAAGCGTTGGGGCAGATGGGGGTGGCTAGGGCGGTATTGGTGGGCGTGGCATCCAAACTTTTGATGCAGTTTTTTGGGGGTCATCATCAGCTAAATTGGCACCAAATTTGGTGGCTCTAGCTCAAAAACTGTGGGAGATATAGGCTTATTTGACTTTAAAATGCGGGGGGTCTGGGGGCGGAATGGGGGGGCGTGGCTCCAAAACTTTGATACCGTTTTTTGGGGTCGTTACCAGCTATCTTCCTACCAAATTTGGTGGCTCCAGCTCTACTACTCTGGAAGATACACGCATTCCCGTTTTTTACGAAGCGTTGGGGCATCTGGGGGCGGCTACGGCGGTATTGGTGGGCGTGGCATCCAAACTTTTGATGCAGTTTTTTGGGGGTCATCATCAGCTAAATTGGCACCAAATTTGGTGGCTCTAGCTCAAAAACTGTGGGAGATATAGGCTTATTTGACTTTAAAATGCGGGGGGTCTGGGGGCGGAATGGGGGGGCGTGGCTCCAAAACTTTGATACAGTTCTTTTGGGGTCGTTACCAGCTATCTTCCTACCAAATTTGGTGGCTCCAGCTCTACTACTCTGGAAGATACACGCATTCCCGTTTTTTACGAAGCGTTGGGGCATCTGGGGGCGGCTACGGCGGTATTTGTGGGCGTGGCATCCAAACTTTTGGTGCAGTTTTTGGGGGGTCATCATCAGCTAAATTGGCACCAAATTTGGTGGCTCTAGCTCAAAAACTGTGGGAGATATAGGCTTTTTTGACTTTAAAATTCGGGGGGTCTGGGGGCGGAATGGAGGGGCATGGCTCCAAAACTATTGATGCAGTTTTTTGGGGGTTGCTAGTAGCTATCTTCTTACCAAATTTGGTAGTTCTAGCTGTAAGGGTGTGTGAAATATGCGGATTTATCGTTTTTGAGTTATCGAATTTATCGATTTGCCAGCCCCCCAGTTATCGTAGAACCCCCATCTTGACACTTTAATTTACTATCCCATAGATAAAGAGAATTGGAAAGTTTCAAGTCTCTAGCTTGAAGGGTGTGGAAAAAACTTGCATACATACGGACGGACAGACGGACAGACGGACAGACACCATGACGGACATTGCACAAAACCAATATACTCTTTACCTTCGGTATCGAGTATAAAAATATACCAACAATAATAGACGAAATTTTCAAGGAAGACGTTATATTAAAAATTAATTGGGATGGCACAAAGGGCAAAGTTGCAGTGAAAAATTATGTTTTATTTAAAAAATTTATGTTCGGTAACTTATAAATATTACCCTTCTTTTTCTTTATCTATGTGTTTATTTTTCCTTATTAGATGCAATTTAAGATGATGCAATGACGTACGAAGATTTCGTAAATAATATTAAAAAAGCCTTTGCTAAAAAAAAAGCTGCTTTCTATCGCAAAACTTATAAATTAACAAGTAAATCAAAAAAGATTTTTAAGACATGCTTTTATACGCTTTCTTGCATAAATTTGTATTCGATTTTTTACTATCATCCATGCAATACCCAAATGTCAAACATGTTTTATGTAATTAAAGATAATAAATCTATCTTCCTAATTACATGGTGTTTTGCCTGTTAATTTTGAGCTGTCTAATTCCTCTATAAGGAGTCCATCAAGAGATCTTACTCTGCTTAGAGCCACATATGCTTGTCCTTTTTGAAATAATTTCGATCCCAGATATATGACAGCATGGTCAACTGTACTGCCTTGCATTTTATGCACTGTAGATGCCCATGAGAGAACGAATGGCAACATTCTTCTTTCATCAGTTCCATTACTATATTTTGACGGGAACTGAATGGATCTTGGCTGAATAATGTGAATGCCATCATTACCGAAATCTACCCTTACTGTTGGTATGTCTTTATCGTATGCTTGGCCTCGACGGAAATTTGGCCAAATGATTTCGGTTATAAATCCAATTGCGCCATTAACTAAACCTTTTGACACATCGATGTTTGATCGCAACATAATCTTGGCTCCAACAAATATTACAATTTCTTTCGGCATACCACCAGTTTTATTTACGTCTACTGGTATAATTGTGTCAAGACTAACATTTAATTTTCGTGTTGCATCAACTAACTGAGCTTGAGCAACGATCTTAAACATTTCTACTCCTTTTGTTCTAAAATGCCCAAGTACCGCATTATTGTGTTTATTGACTTGATCGTTTGTAGGATAAATTCTTAAAGCTTTCTCAATGCTGAATTCGTCTTTAAATTCTTTGCTAAGTTTATTTAATAGCACAGCAAGGTGTTCAGATTTTAGCTCTCCAATTCTCAAGGCATTTAAAACATCTATAAATGCTGTGCTTCCCTGTTGACGCATATTTTCTGTTAATTCCACAAGACTGAATAAATCTTTCCACAAATTTATTCCTATCATTCTCTGTGGTTGTTCAAACACTTGATAGCCTCTGACAGGTGGTAACTGCATCAAATCACCAAATACAACTATGTTGATTCCACCGAATATTTCGTCAGAGTTCTTTAGCTCTTTCAATCGTGAATCAATCATGCATACCATTTCATGTGGGACCATTGATATCTCATCTATAAATATAAAGTCAATGCCCTTCCAGTCTAATCGCATGAGTCTAAGATAGTTTCCAGTTAACATTGGCATGTTTCCTAATCGGCCAACTCTCTGAACTGGTAATTTAAGTGTGCTGTGTAAAGTAGATCCGCCGACTAATCTTGCTGCAACACCAGTTAATGCACAAACTTTTACTACATTCTTTCCGGTGATGAATAGTCTTAGACGTTCTTCACTTCCATTGAATTGAGCATCAATGCTTCTAACAATGCGTCTTATTACTTCACGCTGGCCACCATTAGTAGCTCTTCGAGCTGACTGGAACTGCTCATCAGTCATTTGTTGCTGTGGCTCTTCTACTTCTTCATCAGCTTCTGGAACCATTTCTGGCTGATCGAGAATTTCGAATGCATGGACTTGACAAAATGCGTTCTGTAGTGCTCGATCACGATTCATAAATTGTTCCATATGAATACTTGTCTCCAAAAGTCGTTCTTCTCTTTCTAAGAATGCTTCTCTCGCGTTATTATATAATTCACCAGTTTCTCTGTTTTTCAACAATAATTGACTTTCTTCTCTATATGGCAAGTATTGTAGAAGAAGACTGTAGTAATAATTTTCTGTATCATTTGCAACAATAAAATGCGGTGTTCTTACTACAGCTGGAAAGCTTCTTATAGCCATTTTATTGCCATCAGTGAGAGTGATTGTCTGTCTCTTTCTTGAGCGCGTTTTTTCCTCTTCATAATCATCAATATAATTTTCGTCATTATCAAATTATCAAATTATCATTGCAAATTCGATCAAGCTCATATTGTCAAAATTGTATTATTCAGTATTTAGCGTTGGACGTCTTTCATATCTATCGGATATATTCTTACAGAATCCAGTGTTTTGACCTGCATCATCAAGCCGTATAACTCTGTATCTTAGTTCAGGCTTTCGTGTGTTTAGAAATATGCACCTTCTTGAGCTGTCTCTGAATTGCAAGTGACATAATCGAAAAGCAGCTTCACAAGCTGATACTTGACGCTCTTTCATTATTCTCATGCATATTTGGAAGAGTCTTCGATGGAAGTTTCTTGGCTCTTCACTTCGAATCTGGCGAATAGCTTGTGCAATACCTGAGTCTAAATCTGTTGGTTCAGATTTCGACATATATTTGGCGACGTAATACGCTATCGCTTCATTTGAATTTGCTTGAATGTCCATATTACCCTTCCATGTTTGGAGCATTATAGGATTATAATTATTAATAAATTTTTCTTCGCTTTGTCGTTTAAGAAGGCATATTCTACCATTATTTCGAATGAACTCATCCGACGAATAAGGGACCATATGAGTTTCAGCGCATGGAGCTCTTGGAAAGCCGAAACGACAAGTGATTGTATTTTGATTTTTCGTACATGTTTCTGTATGCTGGTGTCTTTGATATTTGTTAACCAATTCTCTTAACTCATCATCATCATCAGGCAATTGACATGAGCATACTTGATCTAACAGCGTTATTCCTTCAGGTGTATCGAATGATAGATGATTTTCAATCCAGACAACCATATGTACATGTGGACTCCCGCGATTTTGGAATTCAATTCGCCACCAGTAATCTAAAACCGTGCCTCTGAATATTTCGTTGTTGCTTTTAATCAATTTCATGAATGTATTGAAACGAAGCATGAAATGACGGCTGACAATGACTGGAAAGCGTTCAACTAAGCGCTGTATTTCTAACACATTGAGTGAAGTCGGATCAACATCTGATTGACCGTTTGCTATTAATAATGCTTTGCGCATATCTATACAGTGCAAGTCATTACAGCTCAAGGTAACAAAGTATGTTGGTGGACCGAGGCATCTAATTTGTGCAATTAATTCATTTAAAGCTGTGCGCCAATATGCTGCAGATCCTCTTACATTTCGCATGTATAGATGTAAATCTTCTACATGACCATCTTGTCCTTTCAGAGTTTTGCCACATGCATTAATTGTCGACTGTATTCTATGATACTCAACCAATGATAAACCATAAAATAGGTAATCATTACCTTGAAATCTTGCATCCTTTCCAAGTATTCTGGTTTGAATATAATCAAGTGGTGTTATTGGCACTTCTCTTTGTTCTTTGAATCCATTAACTCCATATGGAAATAGCTGATACCAAGCGAATTCTTCGGCTTTAAGTTCGTGTGTCGTATTAACAATATTATCTTTTGTCTTTCGTGTTATTTCATTAACATTTTCTGACACATTCAATTCTTTCTCAACATCAGGCTGTCTAGAATCAATAGGTGCCATTAAAGAAGTTTGAACTGGAATGAACAATTTACTTGATTGTTCCATTGTCACATTTTCTGTCTCTTCTTCTTCTAGCATAGGTGGATTGTTAATGATATTATCTTTGACATGTACTTGAACATAGTCAATTGTAAATTGCACATAATTTGAAGTTGTTGCTCTTTTGCAGAGGCGAACTAGTTCATCAATAGTATCGCATTCAATCACACAAGCTCTGCCTTCAGTTTTTCTTGCAGGAGCACCTTTTTCGCCACAACCATGAGAATCGGTAAAGTAATATTTTCCATCATAATTCATAACTCCAAGAGATTTTTGCTGAGCAATCAGAATACCAGTTTTGTGATTCGTAAATAAATCTGTGAGAGCACTTTTCAATGTGATAATATTATTGCTATCTTTTAAGCTTCCAAAGAAAGTTGGATCATCTTCGTATTCAATGGAAAATGCATTATCATACATTATAAAATCTCTCTTGATGACATTAAAATTTCTTACTAATAAGTACCCACTTTCAGGTATTGGATATCCATTAAAACACCCATATTCGGGGTGTTCAGTGGATATTCGAACTGTTTCATAAATACCATCGCCCTCGAGCAAATTTCTATCAATGATATTTGTTGTCCATCTTTCTGGAGGAAAAATGGCTGCACGAACAATGTTGGCTAACACCATTGCACAACATTGAAAACCAGCATAATTAAATATAGGATTTCCTTGATGCCAAGTGGCGCGCACAATTCTGGATAAATTGCTGATTGGCATATATGTGCTTGGTTCATTTTCAATCACATTTTCAGCAGGTGCTGTTCGCTCAATAACTCGACTCATTTGTTGTTCATCTACTATTTGAACATTATTGTCGATGGCTACGTCATTGTATAAAGGGTTGTTTGCAATTAGCTATCTTAATGCATTAAATAATTTCTCTCGATTAACGGTTAGTTCTCTTACAATGCTCAAATTTTCCAATTCTTCTGTAACTACTATCATATCAGTATTGTCAACAGAGCGTGGAAGCATATTTGGCAATTTTTCAGTTAGTTCAAATATGTCCAATGCAAATAGAACTGATAATCCTCGACAACCATATTGACCAAAGCGACCATTGAATTTAATAATTTTAGTACATGGAATGATTCTTGCCAATAGCCGGGACTCAATTTGTGTCAAATCTTTCAATTCATCTGGAATTATCCCTAGATCAAGATTATTCCAGTAAGCTTTTGATGGGGCCGTAGTTTTCCGTTTGTTCGTCACAGGTGTTTTGCATCGGTTGCATAGTAGCAATTTTTCTTTTTCAGCCAATTCATGTGGGAAGTATGCTTTCATATTGTCAGTCACCGTTACATAAGACACTTGATGCAAGTAGAAACGCTGTACGCAAATTTCGCATATTTGATCACTGAATTTATCAATTGATTTTTCAAATTTTTCTACAGATGCAATACGAGCGGCTCTAGCTTCTGCATGACGTAGGCGATCTTGTTCGATGCGAGCGGCATGTTGCTCAGCTGTTTCTGCGGCTCTAGCTTCTGCATTACGTAGGCGATCTTGTTCGATGCGAGCGGCATGTTGCTCGGCTGTTTCTGCGGCTCTAGCTTCTGCATTACGTAGGCGATCTTGTTCGATGCGACCGGCATGTTGCTCAGCTGTTTCTGCGGCTCTAGCTTTTGCATGACGTAGGCGATCTTGTTCGATGCGACCGGTATGTTGCTCAGCTGTTTCTGCGGCTCTAGCTTCTGCATGACGTAAGCGATCTTGTTCGATGCGACCGGCATGTTGCTCAGCTGTTTCTGCGGCTCTAGCTTCTGCATGACGTAAGCGATCTTGTTCGATGCGACCGGTATGTTGCTCAGCTGTTTCTGCGGCTCTAGCTTCTGCATGACGTAAGCGATCTTGTTCGATGCGAGCGGCATGTTGCTCAGCTGTGTTTGCGGCTCTAGCTTCTGCATTACGTAGGCGATCTTGTTCGATGCGACCGGCATGTTGCTCAGCTGTGTTTGCGGCTCTAGCTTGTGATACTTGCGCTCTTACTTGTTCGATGCGAGCGGCATGTTGCTCATCTGTTTCATTTAATCGTTTTTGAGCTTTTTGTAATCTTACATCATTTAAGCTTTGACTTTTGGCTGCTGGACTTTCAGTAGCGATCTTTTCATTGCGTTTTTCCGTCTTTTTTTCCAGACGTCGCTTTCGCTGTGTCGCGGTCTCTTTATTTTTCATTTTCAGGGACTCGTTTTCCGTGACTTGTGTAATGCCTATTGGCAGTTCTTGTAATAAAATGTGACGGCAAGGCTAAACTTGCTGATTCTTAGGCAGCCTTGCGGTTGCCGAAAATAAAGCAGTGGTGATAGCTCGACTTTATTTCTGAGTTTTAAGTACTAACAATCAGGTACTTTAATACCATAACTTAACTCTAGAAACTTATTGCTACACTAACAACTATTATTTATTATTTAAAAATAATAATCCTATGTATAATCCTACCCAACTAAAATATACTTAATCATCGATTCATACAAGCATGCAAACAACAAATATAAACAAAAATGCCCTAAGAAAAAAAATAATCGCGTTTTCTTCAACAAGTAGTAAGAACTATTGTTATTTTTGGAGTCGGTGTCAATCAAGGAAATACAATATTTCTAGTTAGGATGATTCATACCATTCTGACAAAGTTAAGCACAGGTGGGAAGTTTAGTCCAGTTGTGAAGGTTTAATACAATGCTCAGAAGGCTAGAGCCAGTTGAGAATTTTAAGCCAAAAAAAAAATATATAGCTAACCATCACCAATTATGATTTGAAAATCTTTTATTGGGAATAATAAAAAAATGTAAAAAACAACATTAAAAAAATAAGTTTCGATAGGAGATCGAACCTAAGACCTTCGGCCTACGAAGCGGCAGGCTTCCCTTCATGCCACCTAAGCTTGTCATATTTGACAGTCAAATTAGTAAGTTAAGCAAAAAGGAAAACAGTTTTTCGTGGTTTTTGCATGATATTACATATTTTAGCGTGCCAAAAACTTGTAAAACATGTATTGTCATCTGAAACACATCTTTGGTGAAAATTTTAGAGCTCTAGGTATTCGGGTACTTGGTGAAAATTTGATTACAAGATTCCGGTACAAACATACAGACAGACAGACACACAGACAGACAGACAAGTCAAGTTAAATAAAAGCATGTAAAAAATAAGCTTCGATCGGAGATCGAACCTAAGACCTTCGGCCTACGAAGCGGCAGGCTTCCCTTCATGCCACCTAAGCTTCTCATATTTGACAGTCAAATTAGTAAGTTAAGCAAAAGGGAAAACAGTTTTTCGTGGTTTTTACATGATATTACATATTTTAGCGTGCCAAAAACTTGTAAAACATGTATTGTCATTTGAAACACATCTTTGGTGAAAATTTCAGAGCTCTAGGTATTCGGGTACTTGGTGAAAATTTGATTACAAGATTCCGGTACAAACATACAGACAGACAGACAGACAGACAGACAGACCGACAAGTCAAGTTAAATAAAAGCATGTAATAAAAGCATGTAAAAAAGCATGTAAAAACAACATTAAAAAAATAAGCTTCGATCGGAGATCGAACCTAAGACCTTCGGCCTACGAAGCGGCAGGCTTCCCTTCGTGCCACCTAAGCTTGTCATATTTGACAGTCAAATTAGTAAGTTAAGCAAAAGGGAAAACAGTTTTTCGTGGTTTTTACATGATATTACATATTTTAGCGTGCCAAAAACTTGTAAAACATGTATTGTCATCTGAAACACATCTTTGGTGAAAATTTCAGAGCTCTAGGTATTCGGGTACTTGGTGAAAATTTGATTACAAGATTCCGGTACAAACATACAGACAGACAGACAGACAAGTCAAGTTAAATAAAAGCATGTAATAAAAGCATGTAATAAAAGCATGTAAAAAAGCATGTAAAAACAACATTAAAAAAATAAGCTTCGATCGGAGATCGAACCTAAGACCTTCGGCCTACGAAGCGGCAGGCTTCCCTTCATGCCACCTAAGCTTGTCATATTTGACAGTCAAATTAGTAAGTTAAGCAAAAGGGAAAACAGTTTTTCGTGGTTTTTACATGATATTACATATTTTAGCGTGCCAAAAACTTGTAAAACATGTATTGTCATCTGAAACACATCTTTGGTGAAAATTTCAGAGCTCTAGGTATTCGGGTACTTGGTGAAAATTTGATTACAAGATTCCGGTACAAACATACAGACAGACAGACATACAGACAGACAGACAGACAAGTCAAGTTAAATAAAAGCATGTAAAAAACATATGAATTAAATAACATTTAATTATTAAATATTTTTAAAATTTTGTTTTACGCGTAGAATAGGAGATCTCTTCTTTTGCTCTATAGGGAGGTTAAAAGGTGATCTCTTTTATTGCTCTATAGGGAGGTTAAACGGAGTTCTCTTTTATAGCTATATAGGGAGGTTAAAAAGAGATATCTTTTATTGCTCTATAGGGAGGTTAAAATGAGATCTCTTTAATTGCTCTATAAGGAAGTTAACAGGAGATTATAGGAGATCTCTTCTATTGCTCCTTTGGGAGATTATGGAAGTACTCCATTCCAATGACACGCAATGTAAAAAGCTATTAGTCGATTTTACGTGTATTTACACACGAGTATAGGAAGTAATAGGGAGTTCTCCAAACCTCGCAAAGGAGGCCTCCTGGAGCTCTCAGTGATTGCTCCGAAGCACTACTGGGCAACGACAGAGGTGAGTCACTGCTTGATTTCATACTACAGACTAATCTTAAGACAGTAAACGAGGGAGAAGAACCAAAATATGTTAGCGCTACCTCATCTAACGTCTTAGATACGTCGCTTACGAATACCGTGGTTCAAGATTGGAAAGTCCTAAGTAGACATTCTTTCTCGGACCACAGGTACATTCATTCGAATAGTGAAGAAGAAGGTGTTTAGAAACCCGCAAAACACTCTAAAAAAAGCTGATAGATCTTCACATCAGAGAGAAAACAGAAATCACTCTAAAACAGTACCAACACGCATACTCGAAGGGCAAGTCAATGGAAACAGCGCTACATTCCCTTGTAGCAACCATACGGACTAGGCGCATTTCTTGACATCTAGGCCAAATTTAACAATGTGTTGACGCAAGCAATAATGCACAGCTTAAGAGCTGTGACCCCAGCAGAAGCAGTATACTCTTGGGACCAGATTCTACTCAGCAGATGGAAAATACAAGCGGAATGGGGAACCACTACCGCAATCAGGGAAGTGTGCCAATCCCCAAGGAGGAGTGCTCTCACCACTACTGTGGAACCTGGTGGTAAAAGACCTACTAAAGAAACTCGAAGGGAAAGCCCCAAAGATAGCTGCCTATCCGGACGACATAAGCATAATTATCACGGGCAAGTGTCCATTGACAATCAGCACAGTCATGGATCACACAAGTGTCCATTGACAATCAGCTCAGTCATGGACCACACACACAAAGAGATAATAAAATGAGCCATTGAAACTAGGCGAAGTATCAACACGGACAAGACGGACTTAATTCTCTTTACTAAGAGATACAAGTTACCTCGCTGGACTCTACCGAAAACCAACGATAAGACACTGATACCAAAGGAAAGTATCATATACCTAGGGATGGTAATGAACAGCAAGTTAAGTTTGAAGGTCAATGTGGGCTGCACTTGGAAACTCTCACCAAGACTGACTCATTGTATTCTAATCTCAATTGTGCGACCCATACTGCTCTACGGAATACTGGTATGGTGGGAAGCCACAGAGAATTCCACATACTTTAAAAGAACGGAAAAACTCAGCGACATGCACTCACAAGCATCACAGAGGCGCTAAGAACTACACCAACCAAAGCAGTAAAGATCATACTCAATGTCAAATCCGTGGCCATACACGCACGCCTACTAGCAAAATAGACTGTACACTGTCTTTGCATGGTAGGCAACATGAAGATACAAAACTACGGGCATAGTGCCATTGGAAGAGGGGCACAAGTCGAAACAGACTATATGTTCAAGCATGAACATACATCTTTTTATATATATAAAAGAAAGTCGGGTTTGTTACAACACTTATAACTACAGATCTGCTGGACCAATTTTCATGGTTTTTGATTTGTTGGATTTGTCTCCGCCCCGAATAGCAGAATAAATTTATTTTGTGCAAAATATCTCGAGAGTTCAGGTAGGTACTGTTATATTTGTTTGTTTTAGACATTTATTTGTGTAAATTAAAGATTTAGTGCATATTCAGTATTACTATTAATAAAAATGCAGCGTACTAGAAGATCTAATCTTTCCCAGCGGAGCCGTAATGCAATTAGGCAACGGAATATCAAGAGTCAATTATCTGACGAAGAACGAGAAATCGCCCGAGAAGAGCGCCGCGTTAGTATGGAGCAAAGAAGGGCCTTAATTCGTGCTTCTCAAACACAAGAGCAAAGAGTGGCAGCCCGTGAAACGGCTAGATTAGAAACGAGAAATCGTCGAGCTTATCGGTGAGATGAACAGAGGAATAATCTTCGAAGTGCAAGAAGAAATGGTTGAAGTATTGATTTGAATCGAGCAGCGTTTCGATATGATTGCACCATCGACTACAGCTTGCATCGTTTAGTTTGCATTGGTCCAATGGACGTTGTTTGCCAGCATTGTGGTGCATTGAAGTTTGCTGGTGAAACGCCCGGTTTGTGCTGCCTTAGTGGTAAAGTGACATTGCCATTAGTGGTCCCGCCACCAGAGCCATTGCGTTCCCTGCTTTATGGCGAAACACTAGAATCACAAAATTTTCTAGCGAACACTCAAAAATACAATTCCTGTTTCCAAATGACTTCATATGGGGCGGAAATTATTGAAGAACACGGATATAATCCGACATTTAAGGTAATTTACGTTAAAAAATTTATTTTCTATGATTGAAAAAAAAAAATTGGAAATGTAGTTTGTTAGATTTCTGTAAAAAGTGTTTGTAAATGGCTATGAATGGCTTGAATGGCTTTGAATTTACAGATTCAAGGCCAGATTTGCCATCGGATTGGATCATTGCAACCTATTGAAGATGCACAGCACAAATTCTTGCAAAAATACTTCATGGGCAATATGGAAGAACAACTTTACCGGCGTCAAGGGATCAACACAGCTACGAAAAGAGCAATTCTCCAAGATTTGCAGCAAATGCTTCATGAACATCATGCATTGGTCAGGCTGTTCAAGACTGCTTTAGAGCGCATGCCAAGTGATGACTATAAAGTTGTAATCAGAGCAGATAAAAGACCAGCGGGAACACATGAACGCACATTTAATGCTCCAACAATCGATGAAGTGGCAATCCTGATTGTTGGTGAAAACTCGGAAGCACGTGATATTGTGCTTACACGACGCAATACTGGGAAACTACAAAGAATATATGAAACGCACCGTTCATATGACGCGTTACAATACCCGCTGATGTTTTGGCAAGAAGACGATGGATATCACTTTCATATCAAAATGATTAATCCATTGAATGGTAAGGTCAATATCATTGTTTTCATTTTAACTTGATATACATTTTATTCTGTTTGCTTTTGGTACACAAAAAAAGTTGTCACTCTTAATTTAGTAGACAGTAGCTGTAAGAGTCGTAAACCTATTAGGGGTTCTAAAATAAAATTTTTACTGTATTTTTTCAGGTGAGGAAACTACCAAGAAGGTTAGTTGGATGAATTATTACGCATATCGTTTGATGATTCGTGAAAATTCTGACAATTATTTGTTGCGATTTCGTCGACTGCTTCAACAATACTGCGTTGACATGTACGTTAAAATCGAAATGGAGCGCCTGACTTTCATCCGTTTGAATCAAGCTAAATTGCTAAATTCGGAAGAGTATATTCATTTACGCGATGTAATAAGCACAGAAGGAGATTCAGAAAATGTTGGTCGATTGACTATTTTACCAGCGACACACGATGCATAAGATGCAATGACATATGTTCGTCATTATGGTCGGCCAGATCTATTCATTACATTTACATGTAATCCGAAATGGATGGAAATTATTCAATTGCTGCTTCCCGGACAAACATCAAGTGATCGACACGACATCACCGCACGGGTTTTCAAGCAAAAAATTCGGTCACTTATAAATTACATTGTTAAGCAACACGTCTTTGGGATTACTCGATGCTGGATGTATTCAGTCGAATGGCAAAAACGAGGCCTACCGCATGCTCACATTCTAATTTGGTTAGTAGACAGTATTCGGACAGATCAAATAGATTCCATCATATGTGCGGAGATTCCTGCTCCCGAACCCGATCCAGACCTACGTGATGTTGTAATCACGAATATGATTCATGGACCATGTGGAAATATCAACCGCCAATCACCGTGCATGGTCGACGGCAAGTGTTCCAAACGGTATCCGCGAAAATTCACGGCAGAGACCATTACAGGCAACGATCGTTATCCATTGTATCGGCGTCGATCACCCGATGATAATGGTAGAACTATAACAAATAAAGTGAAAGGAAACGATTTCATAGTTGACAACAGTTGGATTGTTCCATATTCCCCACTTTTATCCAAAACATTCAAGGCACATTGTAATGTAGAGTATTGCAATTCGGTAAAATCTATTAAATACATTTGCAAATATGTCACGAAAGGGAGTGACATGGCAGTTTTTGGTATCATATCATATCAACGATGAAATCACGCGCTATCAAGTTGGTAGACATGTGAACTGCAATTAAGCAATTTGGCGTATATTCTCATTCCCTATTCACGAACGTTATCCCACTGTTGTACATTTGGGGTTTCATCTAGAGAACGGTCAGAGAGTATATTTCACAACGTCGAATGCTGCTCAACGTGCCCAAACACCTCCAGCGACAACACTGACCAGTTTCTTTGCGATTTGTCAAAACGATCCGTTCGCACGAACGTTGCTTTACTCGGAAATGCCAACGTCGGAAGCAAGGCGATGCAGTTCCTGGTCATCCAGATATGCGTTCTGCTGATGCTCTTGGTCGTATTTACACAGTTCATCCGAAGAATGATGAATGTTTCTATTTGCGGTTGTTGCTGGTACATGTTCGAGGGCCAACATTATTTGAATCACTACGAACTGTTAATGGTATAGTGTGCCCCACATTTCGAGCAGCATGTCAAGAGCTGAATTTGCTTGAAAACGATGCTCATTGGGACACGACAATCGCTGAAGCAATTATTTATGCATCTCCAAGTCAGATACGCACATTATTTGCAATCATCATTTCGACATGCTTCCCATCGAACCCACGTGACCTGTGGAACAAATACAAAGATAACATGTCAGAAGACATAATATATCAAATTCGTGTCAGCTCAAGAAATCCCGATCTTGAGGCGAATGAGGAGATGCACAACCAGGCCTTGCTCTTGATCGAAGATATGTGTTACCTCATATGCGGCAGTTTGTTAGTTAGGTTAGGAATGCCAGTGCCGGATCGCGGATTGAATGCAGCATTTAATAGAGAGTTGGAACGTGAACGTGAATATGATCCGCATGAACTAATCCAATTAGTTCAAACGAATGTACCACTGTTGAATCCTAAGCAGAGGGAAGTCTATGATACAGTGATTAATGCAATTGATGACGGAAATGGTGGCTTATTTTTTTTGGATGCCCCCGGTGGAACTGGGAAGACATTCCTCATGTCATTGATTTTGGCCACTATACGTGCGAGATCCGAAATCGCGGTAGCAATTGCTTCTTCTGGAATAGCGGCCACATTGTTAGACGGATGCCGTACGGCTCACTCAGCGTTAAAATTGCCATTAAATCTTCAAACTAATGAACAACTGACATGTAACATTTCAAAACACTCCGCAATGGCCAAAGTTTTAGTAGCATCAAAAATTATCATATGGGACGAATGCACAATGGCGCACAAACGCGCATTGGAAGCACTAGACCGACCATTAAAAGATCTGCGCAATGACTCGAGATGTTTTGGTGGTTCAATGATTTTATTATCCGGCGATTTCCGACAAACACTACCAGTAATTCCAAGATCTACTGCTGCCGACGAAATAAACGCTTGCCTCAAAGCATAAAATCTGTGGCGATATGTAAACAAACTTCAACTGTCTGTAAATATGAGAGTTGCATTGTTGAACGATCTATCTGCTGATGATTTCTCGAAGCAATTGCTGAATATCGGTAATGGCCGTGTTCCTGTTGACGAATCGAGCGGTTTAATTTCATTTCCTTCAAATTTTTGCAATTTCGTCTTATCAAAAGACGAGCTTATCAACAAAGTATTTCCGGATATCATTGCTAACCACAAAAATACTAAATGGTTAGATGAGCGAGCAATTTTGGCGGCTAAAAATAAAAATGTAGATGACCTCAATTTTATAATTCAAAATCAAATCGTAGGTACTCTGTATTCATTCAAATCTATTGTAGTAAACACATATATCTATATATATTCAAATATAATAAACAGCAACACTTTGTTGTTGTCTAACATAAAATCGAGCAACGACACTTTGTCGTTGCATAAACAATAAGCCAAGCACCCAGTGCTGGTAACATGATCGCGTAAGAATGCAACGCGCACAAAGATGCCGCGTCAGCGTTCTCACGCTTAGACCATATACTATACATACATATGTGTATGCTCTCGCTCTCTATATATATTATATGCAAAACTATGTACGGCTCTCGCGCTGACTTCTCTGCCGAAGCAGTGGTCAGACTTAAGTTAGAATTAATATTCAAAAGCATTCAATAAATGAACTTGAAACGAAACAGTTAATGTCAGGATTCCACCAAAGAAAATTCAAGAAATATAACGTGTTTCTCAACGAGCAATGGCTCTTATCGTTTCACGCGATTACCTTACGGTTTAAAAATAGCGCCAAATTCTTTCCAAAGAATGATGACAATAGCATTTTCTGGTCTTGAACCATCACAGGCATTCCTATACATGGATGACCTTATTGTCATCGGTTGTTCAGAAAACCACATGTTAAAAACCTAAGAAATGTTTTTGATTTATGCAGGAAAAACAACCTTAAATTGCACCCTGATAAGTGTACATTCTTCATGCATGAAGTGACTTTTCTAGGTCATAAATGTACTGATAAAGGTATTCTCCCAGATAACAAAAAGTATGATGTCATTGAGAAACACCCAGTCCCTACGGAAGCAGACAGCACTAGAAGATTTGTTGCATTTTGTTTCTATTATAGACGTTTCATTAAAAACTTTGCCGATTATTCTCGTCACATAACAAGATAATGTAAAAAAAATTTAAAATTCGAATGGACAGCTGATTGCCAGCATGCCTTTGAACATCTTAAAACAGCATTAATAAATCCAACTTTACTGCAATATCCAGATTTTAGCAAAGAATTTTGCATAATCACAGATGCTAGCAAAGAAGCATGTGGAGCAGTTTTAACCCAAAATTATAATGGTATTCAATTACCTGAAGCATATGCATCTCGCAGTTTCACTTAAGGTGAAAGTAATAAGTCAACAACAGAACAAGAGCTATCAGCAATTCATTGGGCAAATAATCACTCAAACCATATGTATATGGTAGACATTTCACAGTCAAAACAGACCACAGACCGTTAACCTACTTATTTTCAATGGTTAACCCTACATCAAAATTAACTAGAATGAGACTTGATTTATAAGAGTATGAGTTTACTGCTGAGTATCTTAAGGGCAAGGCCAATCATGTAGCGGATGCGTTATCAAGAAAAACCATTCAAGAACTCAAAGACATACAAGTTAAAGTCCTGAAAGTCACTACCAGGCACCAAAGTAGACAAAAATCCTGGAGATAATAAAGAAGAATTGCCAATGCAATCTTTAGAAAAAGCTTCAAAGCCCAATGTATACGAAGTTATCAAAAATGACGAGGTACTTAAAGTAGTGACCTTGCATGTAAATAATATGATATGTTTCTTTAAACATGGAAGAAAAATTACTGCAAGATATGATGTTAGCGATTTATATATTAATGGAATACTTGACTTAGGTCAGTTCTTCCAAAGGCTTGAAACGCAAGCCGGTATACATGAAATCAGCCAACTCAAAATGGCACCGTGGGAAAATATCTTTGAACACGTTTCAATTGACAGATTTAAAGAAATTGGCAATAATATGTTAAAATCATTGAGACTATCGCTACTCAACCCGGTGACCTTAATAACAAGTAAGAAGGCTCTAGTCGGGAGAGCCCGACTAGAAGATACCCTGAACCCATTTGCAATATATAAATTCAATTTATAATTGACTTAGGTACACTGACTTAAATTCAATCGATTAAGCTCGATATCTCCGGTGTTTCTCAACCGATTTGGACGAAATTTTCAGAAAAGTTCTATCATTACCCATTACGTCATCCCTCATTTTTAGATTTTCCAAATTCGATATTTTTTTCTTATAGATTCCATGTGTATATCGGAAACCAGAATAGTTATCGATAATTTGAAGCAAACTTGTTCTGCTCATGGTATAGGAGAACTTAAATACAAAATCAGAAGTCTCTAGCTCTTGTAGTCTCTGAGATCCACGCGTTCATACAGACGGACAGACGGACAGACAGACGGACAGACGGACATGGCCATATCGTCTCGGCTGTTGATGCTGATCAAGAATATATATACTTTATAGGGTCGGAGATGCTTCCTTCTGCCTGTTACATACTTTTGCACAAACCATATACCTATTACCCTTTTGGTTAGGTAAAAAGTGAAAGAAAAAGCTATTGTCTACATCCAGATGACCATCAGGAGTCATACAGCTTCAAAGATTATTTTGGAAGATGTCTAAGATAACTGAGTACGTACGAAATGCAAAATGCAAACAGCGAAATACAACGCATACAAACTCCGTACACTGACGAACCCATAGTCTTTGACAGAGTGAGTGGACACATTGTCCTTACGTACATCTGAAATGGAACGAGTATATAGTCACGATGTGACTAACCAATACTTAGCCTCCCAATGCGATAAAGTGCAATACTTAGCAAAGCAATTTGAAGCATTTATTCAGTAGTACGGTCCAATGAAGACGTTCATTACGGACATGGGAACAGAATATAAGAATTCAATTATAAATGACTTATGCATGACTTATGTATTTAAAAATAGACAACACAACGTCTACAGCACACCACCACCAGACAGTTGGAACAATACAAAGAAGTCATAGAACTTTTAACGAATACATTAGATCATATATCTAGGTTGATAAAACACACTGGGATGTATGGCTTCCATATTTCGTATATTGTTTCAACATGACACCCTCTATGGCACACAATTATTGTCCATATGAGTTAGTTTTCGGTAATCAAAATAATTTGCCAAAGCATTTCAATAAAACAGAACCATTATATAATATAGAAAACTACGCTGAGGAATCAAAGTTTAGATTAGAGCAAGCGTATAAAAGAGCACGAGTAATGCTAGATAAACATAAGACTAAAAACAAGTAAATCAAAAAAATTTTTGAAGACATGCTTTTATACGCTTTCTTGCATAAATTTGTATTCGATTTTTTACTATCATCCATGCAATACCCAAATATCAAACATGTTTTTGTAACTAAAGATAATAAATCTATCTTTCTAATACATATATAAAATTCACGTGTCAGAAATTTCGTTGCATAAATTGCGCATTAACACTCTTTGAAAATCTTTAATTTTGATTTCCTCCCTCGTTACGTTTATCCTTATTATTTTCTTATTATTCTTCTACTTCTCCATTTCAGCTAAAGCTTTATCATTACATGGTGTTTTGCCTGTTAATTTTGAGCTGTCTAATTCCTCTATAAGGAGTCCATCAAGAGATCTTACTCTGCTTAGAGCCACATATGCTTGTCCTTTTTGAAATAATTTCGATCCCAGATGTATGACAGCATGGTCAACTGTACTGCCTTGCATTTTATGCACTGTAGATGCCCATGAGAGAACGAATGGCAACATTCTTCTTTCAGCAGTTCCATTACTATATTTTGACGGGAACTGAATGGATCTTGGCTGAATAATGTGAATGCCATCATTACCGAAATCTACCCTTACTGTTGGTATGTCTTTATCGTATGCTTGGCCTCGACGGAAATTTGGCCAAATGATTTCGGTTATAAATCCAATTGCGCCATTAACTAAACCTTTTGACACATCGATGTTTGATCGCAACATAATCTTGGCTCCAACAAATATTACAATTTCTTTCGGCATACCACCAGTTTTATTTACGTCTACTGGTATAATTGTGTCAAGACTAACATTTAATTTTCGTGTTGCATCAACTAACTGAGCTTGAGCAACGATCTTAAACATTTCTACTCCTTTTGTTCTAAAATGCCCAAGTACCGCATTATTGTGTTTATTGACTTGATCGTTTGTAGGATAAATTCTTAAAGCTTTCTCAATGCTGAATTCGTCTTTAAATTCTTTGCTAAGTTTATTTAATAGCACAGCAAGGTGTTCAGATTTTAGCTCTCCAATTCTCAAGGCATTTAAAACATCTATAAATGCTGTGCTTCCCTGTTGACGCATATTTTCTGTTAATTCCACAAGACTGAATAAATCTTTCCACAAATGTATTCCTATCATTCTCTGTGGTTGTTCAAACACTTGATAGCCTCTGACAGGTGGTAACTGCATCAAATCACCAAATACAACTATGTTGATTCCACCGAATATTTCGTCAGAGTTCTTTAGCTCTTTCAATCGTGAATCAATCATGCATACCATTTCATGTGGGACCATTGATATCTCATCTATAAATATAAAGTCAATGCCCTTCCAGTCTAATCGCATGAGTCTAAGATAGTTTCCAGTTAACATTGGCATGTTTCCTAATCGGCCATCTCTCTGAACTGGTAATTTAAGTGTGCTGTGTAAAGTAGATCCGCCGACTAATCTTGCTGCAACACCAGTTAATGCACAAACTTTTACTACATTCTTTCCGGTGATGAATAGTCTTAGACGTTCTTCACTTCCATTGAATTGAGCATCAATGCTTCTAACAATGCGTCTATTACTTCACGCTGGCCACCATTAGTAGCTCTTCGAGCTGACTGGAACTGCTCATCAGTCATTTGTTGCTGTGGCTCTTCTACTTCTTCATCAGCTTCTGGAACCATTTCTGGCTGATCGAGAATTTCGAATGCATGGACTTGACAAAATGCGTTCTGTAGTGCTCGATCACGATTCATAAATTGTTCCATATGAATACTTGTCTCCAAAAGTCGTTCTTCTCTTTCTAAGAATGCTTCTCTCGCGTTATTATATAATTCACCAGTTGCTCTGTTTTTCAACAATAATTGACTTTCTTCTCTATATGGCAAGTATTGTAGAAGAAGACTGTAGTAATAATTTTCTGTATCATTTGCAACAATAAAATGCGGTGTTCTTACTACAGCTGGAAAGCTTCTTATAGCCATTTTATTGCCATTAGTGAGAGTGATTGTCTGTCTCTTTCTTGAGCGCGTTTTTTCCTCTTCATAATCATCAATATAATTTTCGTCATCATCAAAATTTTGTTTCTTTTGATAGTCAGGTTCGAATAACATTGCAAATTCGATCAAGCTCATATTGTCAAAATTGTATTATTCAGTATTTAGCGTTGGACGTCTTTCATATCTATCGAATATATTCTTACAGAATCCAGTGTTTTGACATGCATCATCAAACCGTATAACTCTGTATCTTAGTTCAGGCTTTCGTGTGTTTAGAAATATGCACCTTCTTGAGCTGTCTCTGAATTGCAAGTGACATAATCGAAAAGCAGCTTCACAAGCTGATACTTGACGCTCTTTCATTATTCTCATGCATATTTGGAAGAGTCTTCGATGGAAGTTTGTTGGCTCTTCACTTCGAATCTGGCGAATAGCTTGTGCAATACCTGAGTCTAAATCTGTTGGTTCAGATTTCGACATATATTTGGCGACGTAATACGCTATCGCTTCATTTGAATTTGCTTGAATGTCCATATTACCCTTCCATGTTTGGAGCATTATAGGATTATAATTATTAATAAATTTTTCTTCGCTTTGTCGTTTAAGCAGGCATATTCTACCATTATTTCGAATGAACTCATCCGACGAATAAGGGACCATATGAGTTTCAGCGCATGGAGCTCTTGGAAAGCCGAAACGACAAGTGATTGTATTTTGATTTTTCGTACATGTTTCTGTATGCTGGTGTCTTTGATATTTGTTAACCAATTCTCTTAACTCATCATCATCATCAGGCAATTGACATGAGCATACTTGATCTAACAGCGTTATTCCTTCAGGTGTATCGAATGATAGATGATTTTCAATCCAGACAACCATATGTACATGTGGACTCCCGCGATTTTGGAATTCAATTCGCCACCAGTCATCTAAAACCGTGCCTCTGAATATTTCGTTGTTGCTTTTAATCAATTTCATAAATGTATTGAAATGAAGCATGAAATGACGGCTGACAATGACTGGAAAGCGTTCAACTAAGCGCTGTATTTCTAACACATTGAGTGAAGTCGGATCAACATCTGATTGACCGTTTGCTATTAATAATGCTTTGCGCATATCTATACAGTGCAAGTCATAACAGCTCAAGGTAACAAAGTATGTTGGTGGACCGAGGCATCTAATTTGTGCAATTAATTCATTTAAAGCTGTGCGCCAATATGCTGCAGATCCTCTTACATTTCGCATGTATAGATGTAAATCTTCTACATGACCATCTTGTCCTTTCAGAGTTTTGCCACATGCATTAATTGTCGACTGTATTCTATGATACTCAACCAATGATAAACCATAAAATAGGTAATCATTACCTTGAAATCTTGCATCCTTTCCAAGTATTCTGGTTTGAATATAATCAAGTGGTGTTATTGGCACTTCTCTTTGTTCTTTGAATCCATTAACTCCATATGGAAATAGCTGATACCAAGCGAATTCTTCGGCTTTAAGTTCGTGTGTCGTATTAACAATATTATCTTTTGTCTTTCGTGTTATTTCATTAACATTTTCTGACACATTCAATTCTTTCTCAACATCAGGCTGTCTAGAATCAATAGGTGCCATTAAAGAAGTTTGAACTGGAATGAACAATTTACTTGATTGTTCCATTGTCACATTTTCTGTCTCTTCTTCTTCTAGCATAGGTGGATTGTTAATGATATTATCTTTGACATGTACTTGAACATAGTCAATTGTAAATTGCACATAATTTGAAGTTGTTGCTCTTTTGCAGAGGCGAACTAGTTCATCAATAGTATCGCATTCAATCACACAAACCAGTTTTGTGATTCGTAAATAAATCTGTGAGAGCACTTTTCAATGTGATAATATTATTGCTATCTTTTAAGCTTCCAAAGAAAGTTGGATCATCTTCGTATTCAATGGAAAATGCATTATCATACATTATAAAATCTCTCTTGATGACATTAAAATTTCTTACTAATAAGTATCCACTTTCAGGTATTGGATATCCATTAAAACACCCATATTCGGGGTGTTCAGTGGATATTCGAACTGTTTCATAAATACCATCGCCCTCGAGCAAATTTCTATCAATGATATTTGTTGTCCATCTTTCTGGAGGAAAAATGGCTGCAAGAACAATGTTGGCTAACACCATTGCACAACATTGAATACCAGCATAATTAAATATAGAATTTCCTTGATGCCAAGTGGCGCGCACAATTCTGGATAAATTGCTGATTGGCATATATGTGCTTGGTTCATTTTCAATCACATTTTCAGCAGGTGCTGTTCGCTCAATAACTCGACTCATTTGTTGTTCATCTATTTGAACATTATTGTCGATGGCTACGTCATTGTATAAAGGGTTGTTTGCAATTAGCTATCTTAGGCCTAATATTTCAATGTCCGGTTATTCAACTTATTCTAAGTTTAGTCGAATTTGAGTTGTTCAATGTTCGGTTAGGAGTATATGAGAAACAAACTAACCGGATGGCTGGGTGTCGGTTAAAATTTATAGCGCGTTGAAGTCACGATATATCGATAAGAATCATCGATAAAGCAAACGGCTGTCCCTTGAATTGTATATTTATTTTGTTATTAAAGAAAAACGGCATCGCACAGCATATTTGTCCTTCAAGGCTTTCCACGAACGACTAACACCAGTTTGCGCAGTGAACTGAGCCGCAAGTTTCTGCCAGGCTTCGTCCTTCTGCTTCCACGTAACGGCGTCGCTCTTGTTGCACTCTAAAATATGCTGATTCGACTCCACTCGTTCAACTAACAAATGCTCCTCAGAAAGCGAAAAGTTTTTCCCACGGAACCGTTTGCAATCAGAAGTGTTCATTTTAATTTCTATATTATATATTTAAAATATGCAAAATTTTCCAGTCACCAACCAAAACAATAACAAAAAACAGCTGAGCCGCTCGCTATATATGGCAACGCTGTTAAGGCGATAGTTACTTATCGATGAAAGGTTATTTTGGCTTTGAGACAACCAAACTGTTTTAACTCGACCAGCAAAATAATGCGGCAGTTAGCTAAACGAAAATTTAACCGGACATTGAAATATTGGGCCTTAATGCATTAAATAATTTCTCTCGATTAACGGTTAGTTCTCTTACAATGCTCAAATTTTCCAATTCTTCTGTAACTACTATCATATCAGTATTGTCAACAGAGCGTGGAAGCATATTTAGCAATTTTTCAGTTAGTTCAAATATGTCCAATGCAAATAGAACTGATAATCCTCGACAACCATATTGACCAAAGCGACCATTGAATTTAATAATTTTAGTATATGGAATGATTCTTGCCAATAGCCGGGACTCAATTTGTGTCAAATCTTTCAATTCATCTGGAATTATCCCTGGATCAAGATTATTCCAGTAAGCTTTTGATGGGGCCGTAGTTTTCCGTTTGTTCGTCACAGGTGTTTTGCATCGGTTGCATAGTAGCAATTTTTCTTTTTCAGCCAATTCATGTGGGAAGTATGCTTATGTCAGTCACCGTTACAAAAGACACTTGATGCAAGTAGAAACGCTGTACGCAAATTTCGCATATTTGATCACTGAATTTATCAATTGATTTTTCAAATTTTTCTACAGATGCAATACGAGCTCTAGCTTCTGCATGACGTAGGCGATCTTGTTCGATGCGAGCGGCATGTTGCTCAGCTGTTTCTGCGGCTCTAGCTTCTGCATTACGTAGGCGATCTTGTTCGATGCGAGCGGCATGTTGCTCGGCTGTTTCTGCGGCTCTAGCTTCTGCATTACGTAGGCGATCTTGTTCGATGCGACCGGCATGTTGCTCAGCTGTTTCTGCGGCTCTAGCTTCTGCATGACGTAGGCGATCTTGTTCGATGCGACCGGTATGTTGCTCAGCTGTTTCTGCGGCTCTAGCTTCTGCATGACGTAAGCGATCTTGTTCGATGCGACCGGCATGTTGCTCAGCTGTTTCTGCGGCTCTAGCTTCTGCATGACGTAAGCGATCTTGTTCGATGCGACCGGTATGTTGCTCAGCTGTTTCTGCGGCTCTAGCTTCTGCATGACGTAAGCGATCTTGTTCGATGCGAGCGGCATGTTGCTCAGCTGTGTTTGCGGCTCTAGCTTCTGCATTACGTAGGCGATCTTGTTCGATGCGACCGGCATGTTGCTCAGCTGTGTTTGCGGCTCTAGCTTGTGATACTTGCGCTCTTACTTGTTCGATGCGAGCGGCATGTTGCTCATTTGTTTCATTTAATCGTTTTTGAGCTTTTTGTAATCTTACATCATTTAAGCTTTGACTTTTGGCTGCTGGACTTTCAGTAGCGATCTTTTCATTGCGTTTTTCCGTCTTTTTTTCCAGACGTCGCTTTCGCTGTGTCGCAGTCTCTTTATTTTTCATTTTCAGGGACTCGTTTTCCGTGACTTGTGTAATGCCTATTGGCAGTTCTTGTAATAAATGTGACGGCAAGGCTAAACTTGCTGATTCTTAGGCAGCCTTGCGGTTGCCGAAAATAAAGCAGTGGTGATAGCTCGACTTTATTTCTGAGTTTTAAGTACTAACAATCAGGTACTTTAATACCATAACTTAACTCTATAAACTTATTGCTACACTAACAACTATTATTTATTATTTAAAAATAATAATCCTATGTATAATCCTACCCAACTAAAATATACTTAATCATCGATTCATACTAGCATGCAAACAACAAATATAAACAAAAATGCCCTAAGAAAAAAAATAATCGCGTTTTCTTCAACAAGTAGTAAGAACTATTGTTATTTTTGGAGTCGGTGTCAATCAAGGAAATACAATATTTCTAGTTAGGATGATTCATACCTTCTGACAAAGTTAAGCACAGGTGGGAAGTTTAGTCCAGTTGTGAAGGTTTAATACAATGCTCAGAAGGCTAGAGCCAGTTGAGAATTTTAAGCCAAAAAAAAATATATAGCTAACCATCACCAATTATGATTTGAAAATCTTTTATTGGGAATAATAAAAAAATGTAAAAAACAACATTAAAAAAATAAGCTTCGATCGGAGATCGATCCTAAGACCTTCGGCCTACGAAGCGGCAGGCTTCCCTTCATGCCACCTAAGCTTGTCATATTTGACAGTCAAATTAGTAAGTTAAGCAAAAGGGAAAACAGTTTTTCGGGGGTTTTACATGATATTACATATTTTAGCGTGCCAAAAACTTGTAAAACATGTATTGTCATCTGAAACACATCTTTGGTGAAAATTCCGGTACAAACATACAGACAGACAGACAGACAGACAAGTCAAGTTAAATAAAAGCATGTAACATGCGTTCTTTAGTTTCGGAGCTGTCAAATTTTTTTGTCAAAATCTGTAAGTAATGATTGACATTTATACATGCGTTCTCCTGTCAAATACTGTAACAACTATTTATGTGTGCGTTCAGAAATTTATTTTGTGCAAAATATCTCGAGAGTTCAGGTACTGTTATATTTGTTTGTTTTAGACATTAATTTGTGTAAATTAAAGATTTAGTGCATATTCAGTATTACTATTAATAAAAATGCCGCGTTCTAGAAGATCTAATCTTTCCCAACGGAGCCGTAATGCAATTAGGCAACGGAATATCAAGAGTCAATTATCTGACGAAGAACGAGAAATCGCCCGAGAAGAGCGCCGCGTTAGTATGGAGCAAAGAAGGGCCTTAATTCGTGCTTCTCAAACACAAGAGCAAAGAGAGGCAGCCCGTGAAACGGCTAGATTAGAAACGAGAAATCGTCGAGCTTATCGTACAGATGAACAGAGGAATAATCTTCGAAGTGCAAGAAGAAATGGTTCAAGTATTGATTTGAATCGAGCAGCGTTTCGATATGATTGCACCATCGACTACAGCTTGCATCGTTTAGTTTGCATTGGTCCAATGGACGTTGTTTGCCAGCATTGTGGTGCATTGAAGTTTGCTGGTGAAACGCCCGGTTTGTGCTGCTTTAGTGGTAAAGTGACATTGCCATTAGTGGTCCCGCCACTAGAGCCATTGCGTTCCCTGCTTTGTGGCGAAACACTAGAATCACGACATTTTCTAGCGAACACTCAAAAATACAATGCCTGTTTCCAAATGACTTCATTTGGGGCGGAAATTATTGAAGAACACGGATATAATCCGACATTTAAGGTAATTTACGTTAAAAACTATTTTCTATGATTGTAAAAAAAATTGGAATGTAGTTTGTTAGATTTCTGTAAAAAGTGTTTGTAAATGGCTATGAATGGCTTGAATGGCTTTGAATTTACAGATTCAAGGCCAGATTTGCCATCGGATTGGATCATTGCAACCTATTGAAGATGCACAGCACAAATTCTTGCAAAAATACTTCATGGGCAATATGGAAGAACAACTTTACCGGCGTCAAGGGATCAACACAGCTACGAAAAGAGCAATTCTTCAAGATTTGCAGCAAATGCTTCATGAACATCATGCATTGGTCAGGCTGTTCAAGACTGCTTTAGAGCGCATGCCAAGTGATGACTATAAAGTTGTAATCAGAGCAGATAAAAGACCAGCGGGAACACATGAATGCACATTTAATGCTCCAACAATCGATGAAGTGGCAATCCTGATCGTTGGTGAAAACTTGGAAGCACGTGATATTGTGCTTACACGACGCAATACTGGGTAACTACAAAGAATATATGAAACGCACCGTTCATATGACGCGTTAAAATACCCGCTGATTTTTTGGCAAGGAGACGATGGATATCACTTTCATATCAAAATGATTAATCCATTGAATGGTAAGATCAATATCATTGTTTTCATTTTAACTTGATATACATTTTATTCTGTTTGCTTTTGGTACACAAAAAAAGTTGTCACTCTTAATTTAGTAGACAGTAGCTGTAAGAGTCGTAAACCTATTAGGGGTTCTAAAATACAATTTTTACTGTATTTTTTTCAGGTGAGGAAACTACCAAGAAGGTTAGTTCGATGAATTATTACGCATATCGTTTGATGATTCGTGAAAATTCGGACAATTATTTGTTGCGATTTCGTCGACTGCTTCAACAATACTGCGTTGACATGTACGTTAAAATCGAAACGGAGCGCCTGACTTTCATCCGTTTGAATCAAGCTAAATCGAGTTCGGAAGAGTATATTCATTTACGCGATGCGAATAAGCACAGAAGGAGATTCAGAAAATGTTGGTCGATTGACTATTTTACCAGCGACATACACAGGTAGCCCGCGTCATATGCATGAATATGCGCAAGATGCAATGACATATGTCATATAACAAATAAAGTGAAAGGAAACGATTTCATAGTTGACAACAGTTGGATTGTTCCATATTCGCCATTTTTATCCAAAACATTCAAGGCACATTGTAATGTAGAGTATTGCAATTCGGTAAAATCTATTAATCTATTAAGTGACATGGCAGTTTTTGGTATCCAAACATCCAATATCAACGATGAAATCACGCGCTATCAAGTTGGTAGATATGTGAACTGCAATGAAGCAATTTGGCGTATATTCTCATTCCCTATTCACGAACGTTATCCCACTGTTGTACATTTGGGGGTGCATCTAGAGAACGGTCAGAGAGTATATTTCACAACGTCGAATGCTGCTCAACGTGCCCAAACACCTCCAGCGACAACACTGACCAGTTTCTTTGCGATTTGTCAAAACGATCCGTTCGCACGAACGTTGCTTGGAACTCTACATCGAAAAAATTTCAACGTCGGAAGCAAGGCGATGCAGTTCCTGGTCATCCAGATATGCGTTCTGCTGATGCTCTTGGTCGTATTTACACAGTTCATCCGAAGAATGATGAATGTTTCTATTTGCGGTTGTTGCTGGTACACGTTCGAGGGCCAACATCATTTGAATCACTACGAACTGTTAATGGTATAGTGTGCCCCACATTTCGAGCAGCATGTCAAGAGCTGAATTTGCTTGAAAACGATACTCATTGGGACACGACAATCGCTGAAGCAATTATTTATGCATCTCCAAGTCAGATACGCACATTATTTGCAATCATCATTTCGACATGCTTCCCATCGAACCCACGTGACCTGTGGAACAAATACAAAGATAACATGTCAGAAGACATAATATATCAAATTCGTGTCAGCTCAAGAAATCCCGATCTTGAGGCGAATGAGGAGATGCATAACCAGGCCTTGCTCTTGATCGAAGATATTTGTTACCTCATATGCGGCAGTTTGTTAGTTAGGTTAGGAATGCCAGTGCCGGATCGCGGATTGAATGACGCATTTAATAGAGAATTGGAACGTGAACGTGAATATGATCCGCATGAACTAATCCAATTAGTTCAAACGAATGTACCACTGTTGAATCCTAAGCAGAGGGAAGTCTATGATACACTGATTAATGCAATTGATGACGGAAATGGTGGCTTATTTTTTTTGAATGCCCCCGGTGGAACTGGGAAGACATTCCTCATGTCATTGATTTTGGCCACTGTACGTGCGAGATCCGAAATTGCGGTAGCAATTGCTTCTTCTGGAATAGCGGCCAAATTGTTAGACGGATGCCGTACAGCTCACTCAGCGTTTAAATTGCCATTATATCTTCAAACTAATGAACAACCGACATGTAACATTTCGAAACACTCCGCAATGCCTAAAGTTTTAGTAGCATCAAAAATTATCATATGGGACGAATGCACAATGGCGCACAAACGCGCATTGGAAGCACTAGACCGAACATTAAAAGATCTGCGCAATGACTCGAGATGTTTAGGTGGTTCAATGATTTTATTATCCGGCGATTTCCGACAAACACTACCAGTAATTCCAAGATCTACTGCTGCCGACGAAATAAACGCTTGCCTCAAAGCATAAAATCTGTGGCGATATGTAAACAAACTTCAACTGTCTGTAAATATGAGAGTTGCATTGTTGAACGATCTATCTGCTGATGATTTCTCGAAGCAATTGCTGAATATCGGTAATGGCTGTGTTCCTGTTGACGAATCGAGCGATTTGATTTCATTTCCTTGAAATTTTTGCAATTTCGTCTTATCAAAAGACGAGCTTATCAACAAAGTATGTAGATGACCTCAATTTTATAATTCAAAATCAAATCGTAGGTACTCTGTATTCATTCAAATCTATTGTAGTATAAGTTAACAACTAACATATAAGATACACTATAATTGCACAATCATAAGTAATTTGGTTGCCCTCAGCAACAAAGTACATAACACACACAGCCTTAAGCATTCCAGTTGCCCTCAGCAACAAAGTACTATTGTGTAAACAATGTTGACTCGCCGATGAGAGTTCAGCGCACCGCAACTGAAAGCGGACACCCGCGCTGCTTGCGCAAGAATGCTGAGTCGGCTCGCCGACTCTAAAGAATGGCGCGATGCATTGGCTTCGCAAAAGCTTGAATATGGTTATAGTCTTTAGTCTCTATCTGCTTCGCAATAATATAAGACGAACTTTTGATTAAACTCCGGCATTGCCGATAACAAATATAACTTGTGTTATTATCAATAGTAGACCACGTCCAAGACGGGCTACTGGGAAGGTTCCCGCATCATAAACCACATTGTTCCAGCACTCACCAGCTGGACTCAGCACCATCCATAGAAGGAAGAAGAAGTCAACCTCGTTCTAATAACTACGGATCGTCGCAGGACCCCTGAGGGAACGACGGAAGACTTAATTGGCGCCCAACCAATAAACAAGAACCCATATCATGTAAGTTCATAAGTGATTTCAGTCCAAAAACTATTAACAAAAGTTTTAAAAGAAAAACAAGTAAAGTAAATATTACGGCATTCTTGTGCCAGCAGTTCACTTTTATAAACGTTGCATACTTTTACTAAAATAAAAATTTGCTGCATACTCTTAATAAAAATTTTTGCTGCATACTTTTACCAACGTTCCATTTCAATAAAGCATTGCATACTTTCAACAGCATTATATTTTTTGCTGCATACCTTAACAATTTTTTTTGGAAAATATTGCATACCCCAAAATACACTATATTCTATTATTGCCAACAGTTTACCTGCCGATCTTGCACGATCGGTCTAAGTTTTGAAAAGTGCCAGCCATAAGCCAATGAGTTGGGCGTATAGAGAGGTAAAAGTTGAATATAATAGTGAAGATAACTGGGAAGAGGAGCCCAATTGCTCAGTAGATCCTGATCCTGCAGATACTGAGGTAACTGAAAACATGAATCCAGCTCAAGTCCAGTCTTTCGTTGAGGGTGCCATCAAGGAAGCCCTAGCGCAACAACAAAATCAGTTTGAAGCACAAATTGCCTCTTTAACTTCACAAGTAAAGAGTTTGCAGGTAGAAGCACCGCAAATCATCACTTACGAAAAAATAACCGTCGATCCTAAAGTTAAATGCGATATACCCTTAGACATTATTAAGTCCGTGCCGGATTTCACCGGCGTTCAAGATGAATATGTAGCGTGGAGGCAAGCAGCCATCTACGCATACGAGCTATTCAACGAGTTTCCAAAAAGCACTACACACTACCAAGCGGTAGCAATTATTAGGAATAAAATCAAAGGCTCAGCTGGAGCCCTACTAGTGTCTCACAATACGGTTTTAAATTTCGATGCAATAATAGCTAGGCTAGATTGCACATACTCGGATAAAACATCCTTGCGTTTGTTGAGACAGGGTTTGGAGTTGGTTACTCAGGGCGAAATGTCCCTGATGCAGTACTACGATGACGTCGAGAAGAAACTCACGCTCGTTACCAACAAAATTGTAATGTCTCACGACCAAGAAGGCGCTGATTTGCTCAACCGAGAGGTTAGAGACGACGCCTTGCACGCCTTTATCTCCGGTCTTAAAAAGCCGTTGAGAGCGGTTGTGTTTCCTGCACAGCCAAAGGATCTACCGTCTGCACTGGCCCTGGCCAGAGAGGCAGAATCTAGCATTGAGAGAAGCATGTTCGCTAACTCTTACGCTAAAGCCTTGCAAGAGCGGGCGCAACTTGTTGAAGGTAACAGAAACCGTGCCCAAAGCAAACAGACAAAATATAACAGAGACGATCAGAATCAGGAGAGAAATCCCCATTTTGTGAAACGCCAAAAGGGCGATCCCCAGTCTCAGGCCCCAAAAGACAATCAAACCGAGGCTCCACAGCCCATGGAAGTTGATTCTTCCTCCAGATTTAGACAAAAAACCGACTACAGCAAGCGTCAGGCTAATGAGTCCAACGCACCAAAACGAAAGAACTCGTCAGACCGTTTAACAGGTCAGAGGCGACAACGCGTTAACAATGTCGTACAAACAGATTCCAAAGAAGCTGTAGCACAATACGAGAAATCTGCCAAAGAGGCAGTCGAAGAGCTAGAGAGTGAGAACGAGTACGCACCTGGTGACGACTCAGTGAATTTTTTAGGGAACACTCCCGGCTTCCGTACATTGAGCGACGGTTGGCTGGGAGAACTTTGAAGATGTTGATTGACACTGGCGCGGCAAAAAATTATGTGAAGCCCTTAACAGAGCTAAAGACCATAACGCCGGTCGCCAAGTCATTCTCGGTAAACTCGATACACGGGTCTACCGAAATCAAACACAAATGTTTGATGAATATTTTCCGACACACTTCCCCATTCTTTCTCCTTGATACCTTAAATTCTTTCGACGCTATCATAGGCTTCGACTTGCTAACACAAGCCGGAGTCAAATTGAACTTGGCGAAGAACACCCTGGAATACCAGGGTGCATCCGAAAAACTCCAGTACTATCAATGTGCTGATGTGAACTTCACCGATGTCAACGACATCGTAGTCCCACCTTCCGTAAAAAAGGGTTCAGGGACATGATACTCAGAAACAAAAGAGCCTTCTCAAATGCAAATGAAGCTCTCCCCTTCAACACTGCTGTAATCGCTACAATACGAACAGTAGACAATGAGCCTGTATATTCAAGATACCCGAGTCTCATGGGTGTTTCTGACTTCATAAACAAGGAAGTCAAACAATTGCTGGACGATGGCATAATCAGGCCCTCCAGATCGCCTTACAACAGCCCAACATGGGTGGTTGATAAGAAAGGCACTGACTCATACAGTAACCCAAAAAAAAGGTTAGTAATCGACTTCAGGAAACTGAACGAAAAGACCATACCGGACCGTTACCCCATGCCGAACCTTCCTATGATCTTAGCTAATCTAGGAAAGGCAAAATATTTCACTACTCTTGACTTAAAGTCTGGGTACCACCAAATCTAACTTGCGGAGCATGACCGCGAAAAGACTTCGTTTTCAGTAAGCAGCGGCAAGTACGAGTTCTGTCGTCTACCGTTTGGCCTGCGCAACGCAAGCAGCATTTTCCAAAGGGCAATAGACGATGTCCTGAGGGAACATATAGGAAAGATTTGCTTCGTCTATGTAGACGACGTCATAATTTTTTCTAAAAATGAGACGGAGCACCTTCAACACATTAACATTGTGTTAAAATGTCTAATCGACGCCAACATGCGTGTAGGCCCTGAAAAAACTCGATTCTTCAAGGAAAGTATCGAATTCCTGGGTTTAATTGTAACCAAAGATGGAGCAACATCCGATCCCAAAAAAGTTAAGGCTATTCAGGAATTCCCTGAACCAAAGAATATCTACAGTGTTAGATCCTTCTTGGGGTTATCCAACTACTATAGAGTCTTTATTAAAGACTTTGCAGCTATAGCTCGTCCAATATCGGACATACTTAAAGGGGAAAATGGTTCAGTTAGTAAACACGTATCAAAGAAAATCCCTGTTGAACTTAATGAAGCTCAACGCGATGCATTTCATCGCCTGCGGAACATTTTGGCATCAGAAGATGTTATGTTAATGTATCCAGACTTCCAGAAACCGTTCGATTTAACCACTGATGCTTCAGCCAGTGGAATTGGCGCGGTTCTTTCCCAAGGCAATAGACCAATTACAATGATTTCTCGCGCCTTAAAACAGGCCGAACAAAATTATGCCACCAACGAAAGGGAATTGCTGGCCATTGTGTGGGCGTTAGGCAGATTGCAGAACTTTCTGTACGGTTCTAGGGAAATTAACATTTTCACGGACCACCAGCCGCTCACGTTCGCTGTAGCGGACAAGAACACGAATTCCAAGATTAAAAGATGGAAAGCTTACATTGATCAGCATAATGCCAAAATGTTTTACAAACCAGGCAAAGAAAATCTGGTGGCAGATGCCCTTTCGAGGCAAAATATTAATGCTCTGCAAGACGAGCCCCGTTCGGACGCTGCAACCGTTCACAGCGAACTCTCCCTGACCTACACGGTCGAGACAACAGACAAACCATTAAATTGCTTTAGGAACCAGATTGTCCTAGAGGAATCACGTTTTCCGCTAAAGCGAAACTTGTTGCTATTTCGCAGTAAAACGCGCCACTTGATCAATTTCACTGACAAGAGCACAATTCTCAAAATACTCAAAGAAGTTGTGAATACGGGAGTCGTGAATGCAATACATTGCGATCTTCCCACATTAGCAAGCTTCCAACATGATCTGATAGTGCACTTCCCTGCTACCCGGTTTTGGCATTGCAAAAATCTCGTGCAAGATATAACGGACAAAAACGAGCAGTTAGAAATTATCACTGCAGAACACAACCGAGCGCACAGAGCAGCTCAGGAAAATAGTAAACAAGTACTTCGTGACTACTATTTTCCCAATATGAACAATTTAGCCAAAGAAGTGGTTGCAAACTGCAAGGTTTGCACTAAGGCCAAGTACGATAGGCACCCGAGGAAACAAGAGCTTGGGAAAACACCTATACCAGGTTATACTGGCGAAATGTTGCATATTGATATTTTTTCGACAGACAAGAAACAATTCTTGACCTGCATAGACAAATTCTCCAAATTCGCAGTCGTCCAACCGATATTGTCCAGAACAATAATCGATGTCACAAACCCTCTGTTACAGATTGTTAACCTTTTCCCCGCATCCAAGACAATTTATTGCGATAACGAGGCGGCTTTCAATTCCGAGACCATTACTTCGATGCTCCGGAACGCCTACGGAATTTGCATTGTGAATGCAGCCCCGCTTCACAGCACTTCAAACGGCCAAGTGGAACGCTTTCACAGCACCCTGACCGAAATTGCGAGATGCCTCAAACTAGACAGAAAAATCAGCGACACTACAGAATTGATCTTAAGGGCTACGATAGAGTACAACAAAAGTTTACACTCGGTTACCCGCGAAAAACCAATCGAAGTTTTTCATGAGACAACTGTTGAACATCGTGAGCTTGTCAAAGACAGGCTGATCAAGGCACAGCAGGACAACATCAAAAGGTGCAATGCATCCAGACAAAACCGCGTGTTCGAGGTAGGCGAAAAGGTGTTCCAAAAGAACAAAAAGAGGTTAGGTAACAAATTAACTCCCTTATGCTCAGAAGAAAAGGTCGAAGCAGACCTAGGAACGTCTGTCCTCATTAAGGGGAGGGTGGTCCATAAGGACAACCTGAAATAGGTGCCTAAGCCAATTTACAGTTAGAGCACCGACTTTTATTGCTTACCCATTTCAGGTTTGCACTCACCTTGCTCGTGGCACTAGCAGCGGCAAATGCTCGGATCACCGACTTCTCGCATGCCAACTACATCCCAATCATAGATGGGGAAGTATTGGTGTTTGATCAACGAAGCTACTTGAGGCACTCAAGCAACATCTCCGAATTCGTTAGCATGATAGACGAGACCGAAAAACTGTCCGATTCCTTTCCGCAGTCGCATATGCGCAAACTACTAGACGTAGATACAGATCACCTTAGAACCTTGTTGTCCGTTCTTCAAGTGCATCACAGGTTTGCACGAAGCCTCGACTTCCTAGGCACTGCCTTGAAGGTTGTTGCTGGCACCCCCGATGCTTCCGATTTTTTAAGAGTCCGCATTACAGAGGCTCAATTAGTGGAATCCAATGCCAAACAGATCTTAATAAACTCCGAAACGCAAAAACAAATAAATAGGCTAACGGACACCATTAATAAAATTATCAGTTCACGCAAAGGTAATTTGGTTGACACTCCTCATCTGTTCGAAACATTGTTGGCAAGAAATAGAATTTTAAACACAGAAATTCAAAATTTAATACTCACCATAACGTTGGCAAAAGCAAACATAGTAAACCCTACAATCCTAAATCATGCCGACCTGAAATCACTTATCGAACAAGATATACCAATAGTTAGCTTAATAGAAGCATCTAAGATTAGGGTCCTTCAGTCCGAAAATATTATCCACATATTAATAGCATACCCTAAAGTTGAGTTTAGATGCCAAAAGATCTCCGTCTACCCCGTATCACACCAACAAACCATCCTGCGACTCGACGAGGAAACGTTGGCGGAATGCGAAAAGGATACCTTTGCAGTTACTGATTGCACCGTGACTACGCACAATACCTTTTGCGAACGATCACGGCGCGAAACCTGCGCCAGTTCCCTCCACGCGGGAAACACTGCCAACTGCCATACCCAGCCCAGCCACCTAAAAACGATTATGCCTATAGATGACGGCGCCGTAATTATTAACGAAGCAACAGCGCGTGTCCGAGCTGATGATGGCGCAGAGGTAACCATCTCAGGAACCTTCCTGATAACATTTGAACGATCTGCAGCTATCAATGGCACAGAGTTTGTGAACTTGCTTAATTCACCAAGCAAGCAACCTGGTGTCGTGAGGTCACCGCTCTTGAACATCATCGGGCATGACCCGGTGCTAAGCATACCGCTACTGCACCGAATGAACATCGACAACCTACTATCAATTCGAGATGTCAAGGAGGAGGTAAATGCGGCTGGCTCACCCAAATTCTGGTTCGTTATTGGTGTAATCCTGAACATCGGACTAATTGGTTCTTTCATAATTTTTATGGCACTAAGGAGGAAGCGAGCAACACTGAAAATACAGCAGGCTCTGGACAACTTCAACATGACCGAGGACGGCCATCACCCTGAGGGGGGGGGGTAGTTAACAACTAACATATAAGATACACTATAATTGCACAATCATAAGTAATTTGGTTGCCCTCAGCAACAAAGTACATAACACACACAGCCTTAAGCATTCCAGTTGCCCTCAGCAACAAAGTACTATTGTGTAAACAATGTTGACTCGCCGATGAGAGTTCAGCGCACCGCAACTGAAAGCGGACACCCGCGCTGCTTGCGCAAGAATGCTGAGTCGGCTCGCCGACTCTAAAGAATGGCGCGATGCATTGGCTTCGCAAAAGCTTGAATATGGTTATAGTCTTTAGTCTCTATCTGCTTCGCAATAATATAAGACGAACTTTTGATTAAACTCCGGCATTGCCGATAACAAATATAACTTGTGTTATTATCAATAGTAGACCACGTCCAAGACGGGCTACTGGGAAGGTTCCCGCATCATAAACCACATTGTTCCAGCACTCACCAGCTGGACTCAGCACCATCCATAGAAGGAAGAAGAAGTCAACCTCGTTCTAATAACTACGGATCGTCGCAGGACACCTGAGGGAACGACGGAAGACTTAATTTATACACATATATCTATATATATTCAAATATAATAAACAGCAACACTTTGTTGTTGTCTAAACATAAAATCGAGCAACGACACTTTGTCGTTGCATAAACAATAAGCCAAGCACCCAGTGCTGGTAACATGATCGCGTAAGAATGCAACGTGCACAAAGATGCCGCGTCAGCGTTCTCACGCTTAGACCATTTACTATACATATGTGTATGCTCTCGCTCTCTATATATATTATATGAAAAACTATGTACGGCTCTCGCGCTGACTTCTCTGCCGAAGCAGTGGTCAGCCTTAAGTTAGAATTAAAAGCATTCAATAAATGTACTTGAAACGAAACAGTTATCTGCGCTCTCTACATGAAATTGGAATTGAGATTACATGAACCCGACTACATTACATGAACTCGATTACACTATCGACTGTGTAACAAACGAAGAAGAAGCCACTAATTATCCAACTGAATTTTTGAACTCCTTGGATGTGACTGGTTTACCACTGCACAATTTACAACTGAAGGTTGGCTCGGTAGTTATCATGCTTAGAAATTTAAACCAACCAAAACTGTGCAATGGAACGCGTTTGGTGATTAGAAAACTGATGAACAATGTGATTCACGCGTCAATACTCAAAGGAAAATTTAAAGATGAGGAAGTTCTTATTCCAAGGATTACGATGATCCCAACAGATATGCCCTTTGAGCTTAAACGAATTCAATTCCCGATTCGTCTTGCCTTCGCTATGACGATCAACAAATCACAGGGCCAATCCTTGACTATTTGTGGCCTCAATCTAGAAAATGAGTATTTTTCTCATGGTCAATTGTACGTGGCATGCACACGTGTCGGCAAACCATCCGCATTATTTGTTCTTGCACCTGACCAAAAAACAAAGAGTGTCGTTTACCACAAGGTGCTTGAATGAAAATCCGATTAATAAATTAACCAGAGCGTACCCAACCTGAACAACATAGTTTTCAATGTTTTTTTTTCTGACATGTGTTTGGAAAACTTAATTTCTTTTTTTAATTTTTGTTGTCATTCTGTATGTTTTCATCATCATTCATCATAATAAAATACTTTTATATTTCTATCTAAATCTAAATTAAAATTATTTTGTATTATCAAAGCCTAAATTAGTTCAGCTAAAAGGTAACACGACATTCTTTGACTGTTAGGCGGTATGAAGTTCGCCGGGTCAGCTAGTTATAACTAAATAAGACTAAAAACATGCCTTGTGCGCTCTCAAGGTCCAACAGGTAGACGAACTGACAGTGCAAGGGACACATGTTGGTTATTCCAAATATTCAAATGTTTATCATAAAGATCATAAGCATAGACCAACTGACAGTGCAGTAAAAATAGGGACACATGTTTGTTATCTTAAATAGCCATATGCACGCTGTGCCTTACAAACACAGCGATGGGATAAGAATATTGACAGACCAACGCTGAGTCTTTCAAACTCAGCAATAAATAAGTTAGAATTAAAGGATGAAAATATGAATGAGAAGGTATAAGAAGCCTGGCTCAGGAAAATAAAGATCAGTACAAAATTACAACACCAACAGAAAGTGTTAACACTATTTGACCCCGAGAAACAATTTTGAACTCACGCAGCAGTATATTGCGCCGAACCACCCATAAGCCTGTCTTACAAACTCCCGGACGACTGCAGCATATTCCAAGCGGAGATATTTGCAATCAGAAAAGCAAAAGCAAAATCTTAAAAATAATGTGCAAAACCTACTACGACAAACAGTCTCTTGCTTACGCTCAACGTGTGCGGTCGACTTTCAATCTTAGTCATGTGATTATCTCTTCTCACTCTTCGTTAAAACGTACGGTACACTTGCTAAAAATAGCGAGTCTTATCAGTATTCTTGCTTAGCATAAGCCAAACAACAACCGTAAAGCGCCGTATAATACCCTTCTGGCGGTGCTGCTGCACCTGCCAGCTACAAAATGCCTCGAATTAAAAACAAATCACTGAACAACTGTTCTGTTAACAATCTTACAAACTATTATCGTCCCCTACAGACCTTAGAAAACGAGACTACCACTATTGAAAATGAGCCAGAGGCTGCGGTTAGTGTTAAAATCCCACCAATAACTATCATCAAGCAAACATCACAGTTTGTTCATAACCTTCTTGCTAATTATTAAATCAGTGAATATTATCTAAAAACAAATAAATACGTGGTTTTTACATGATATAACATATTTTATCGGGCTAAAAACATTAAAAACATGTATTTTCACCTGAAACACATCTTTGGTGAAAATTTCAGAGCTTTAGCTAGTCGGGAACTTGGTGAAAATTTGATTACAAGAATCCAGTACAAACAAACAAACAGACAGACAAGTCAAGTTAAATAAAAGCATGCAACAACAAGGAACGGTCATAAGCTTATACTGTATATAGTATGCTTTTCTTCCAGAAGCATCACCATAAAACAACTAGGGGATGACTATTTGCACATAAACCACACCAAAGTTCGTTGGGAATATAAAACGAGGGTTCACAATAAATTAACACAATGCTACAATTGTCAACTTTATGGACATGGAGCCAACCAATGGCTGCGTTCAGGGAACTAAGCGCTTACAATACATGTTTAGTAATCGTTCGCTGAACGTTCTGCTTAGTAAGCGCTCTTTAAACATGTTTAGTCAGCACCCGCCATCTTTGTAAGCGTAAAATTTGTTTGCTTTTGCGCTTAGTGATTGAACAGCTGTTAATTGTTTTGTGCAAATGGTTTATTTTAATACGACATGTATTTTAAGACTTCATTTAAATAAATATAAAAATATGAAATTAATGAAAAATAAAATAAACTAGTAATAATAAGATAAATAATTTTCGTTTTAACATATCGATAGTGATAATCAGCTGATCAACTAAGCAGTGCGTTCACAAGTTTTCAGCGATTAGCACTAAGCGCTTAGTAAGCAGCTTTATAACGGCTTAGTTCCCTGAACGCAGCCAATGTGAAGTCAAAACATCATGCGCTCACTGTGCTGGAAATCACGCAACCACCAATTGCAAAGACAAAACAGCTGTAACATGTGCTAACTGCAAAGGAAAACACCTCTATACTGATGTAAACTGCCCGTGCCGACTCTCTTACCAGTCGCTCTTGCTGAAGCGATCGAAGCATGGCAAAACCAACCATAAAAATGTCAATAAGCTATACAACTATGCTCCCCCACCAATGTCAAGGTCAAATGCTCTACCATTCACTAAGACATCATCACGAACGGTTTAAACCAGCCATCAAATCCTGATCTCTTCACTCTTGAAGAAATAACTGCTCTCTCTAGAGAACTTATCAGCAAACTCAGTGGCTTCAAAACTAAAAATGACCAATTCAATGTTATCACTGAGCTTACTTTAAAATATGTGTACAAATAGTTCGTCTAACTTTCTTAATATTATGGCATGGAACGCGTCAACAATAAACGTATAGAATTAATTAAATTCTTAAATTGTAATCAAATTCATATATATTCCTTGTCAGCGAAACATGGCTGACTCAAAATAGCAGATTCTATATTCCTAATTACCTTGTCTATAGAAACGATCGACTTAAAACTAGAGGTGGGGGTGTTGCGATTGTAGTCAAAAAATCGATAAAGCACACACAGATTCAGAGTATTGCTACGCATTTAATTAAAAATATTGGAATCGAGGTTAGTTTAGACGCCCAAACATCCATGAAAATTTATGCCGTTTACTTTCCTGGCACAACAGCCAAATGCCCGAAAAGCCAATGCAACGCACAAAATGGTAATCGACATACAAAAGACATGTTCAAAGCCGATCTTCTTAAGTTCTCCCGTTTGAATGGCCACTATATTGCAGGGGGACCTCAATTGCAGGAACAGACTTTGGAACTGCTCCAGAGCAAACTCCTTTGGATATACGCTTTATGATCTATCGGCATTGGGCAAATTTACTATAATCCACCCCAATGATCCTACTTACATTCCTCCAAGCTATAAAGGAAAACCATCCATCCTTGATCTTTTTCAGACAAGCCAACCAAAAATTTCTCACCCCATTGTACACTATAACCTCTCTTCTGATCACCTGCCAACTATCTGCAAATTAGCTACCGATACAAACGCTGAGTTTGTTCAAATATACCTGCAATATTCTAAGTCAAACTGGAAAAAGTTTAATCTTATCCTTGCTAAATCTGTTGAGCCCGACTTAAAAGCTTCCAAAAACTTAGACCCAAACCGAGAAATTATTGATATTATGACTGACCAAATCACGAAAAAAATTAACCATCTGAATAGAGCTATAAACCAAGAATTACTTAATTACAATAATACTGTCTGGAGCGAAAAACTATCTAAGCTGGACAATAACTCAAACCTTTTGGCCAGAAATCGTGTTGATATGGTAAATTTATATGGTGGCTATATCGTAGAATGCTCCGATCGGGATGAAATTTCATAGTGAACAAACCCGACATGATCTAAGCAATCTGTGGAAGTTTCATCAAGATCGGTTCAGCAGTTTGGCCAGAAATCGTGTTGAAACAGACAGACGGACGGACAGACGGAAATCAATTCCTGAGCTCGTCCTGATCATTTTGATATATAGTTTATGGGGTCTCCCATCATTCCTTTAAGGCGTTACAGATTCATGACAAAGTCAATATACCCTGTGAAGGGTATAATTACGCGCCTGATTCTCTACCTCAATAGTGACGTGGAAAAGAGAATATTAAATACTTTGCTTTAATATTTTGTGAAATATTTTCCAATTAATTTATTTTGTATCTATCTTCTATTGCTAAAATTTAGATAAACTATCCGCGCAGCGAAGTAAGCGGGCCACTTACTAGTGTTTGTATAAATAACTAGCTGTCTCGGTACGCGTTGCTGCCCTCCCCCCCACCTTCGCAATGCTTAAATACTTGTGATGTTGCAATGACAGATAATACTGTGGTGCTGAATGACGTCTTCTCTACGAATATAGGACACTCTTTGAATGCAAAACCGCGAAAATCTGTTTTTGCGTTCTGGAGCTATAGCGTAAGGAAGGAAACCCCGAATTATTTTTATATATATAATTGTAGTTGCCCAGTATTGCGTCGTGTAAGCACAATATCACGTGCTTCCGAGTTTTCACCAACAATCAGGATTGCCACTTCATCGATTGTTGGAGCATTAAATGTGCGTTCATGTGTTCCTGCTACAGAAATCTAACAAACTACATTCCAATTTTTTTTTACAATCATAGAAAATAAAGTTTTTAACGTAAATTACCTTAAATGTCGGATTATATCCGTGTTCTTCAATAATTTCCGCCCCAAATGAAGTCATTTGGATACAGGCATTGTATTTTTGAGTGTTCGCTAGAAAATTTTGTGATTCTAGTGTTTCGCCATAAAGCAGGGAACGCAATGGCTCTGGTGGCGGGACCACTAATGGCAATGTCACTTTACCACTAAGGCAGCAAAAACCGGGCGTTTCACCAGCTAACTTCAATGCACCAGTATTTGACAAGAGAACGCATGTATAAATGTCAATCATTACTTACAGATTTTGACAAAAAAATTTGACAGCTCCAATAAAAATTAAAAAAAAAATTAAGTTTTCCAAACACATTTGAGAAAAAAAACATTGAAAACTATGTTGTTCAGGTTCATGCAAGCACCTTGTGGTAAACGACATTCTTTGTTTTTTGGTCAGGTGCAAGAACAAATAATGCGGATGGTTTGCCGACACGTGTGCATGCCACGTACAATTGACCATGAGAAAAACACGCATTTTCTAGATTGAGGCCACAAATAGTCAAGGATTGGCCCTGTGATTTGTTGATCGTCATAGCGAAGGCAAGACGAATCGGGAATTGAATTCGTTCAAACTCAAAGGGCATATCTGTTGGGATCATCGGAATCCTTGGAATAAGAACTTCCTCTTTAAATTTTCCTTTGAGTATTATCATTTTATTCTTATCACCAAACGCGTTCCATTGCACAGTTTTGGTTGGTTTAAATTTCTAAGCATGATAACTACCGAGCCAACCTTCAGTTGTAAATTGTGCAGTGGTAACCAGGCAAATCCAAGGAGTTCAAAAATTCAGTTGGATAATTAGTGGCATCTTCATCGTTTGTTACACAGTCGATAGATTTGAATGAATACAGAGTACCTACGATTTGATTTTGAATTATAAAATTGAGGTCATCTACATATTTATTTTTAGCCGCCAAAATTGCTCGCTCACTTAACCATTTAGTATTTTTGTGATATCCGGAAATACTTTGTTGATAAGCTCGTCTTTTGATAAGACGAAATTGCAAAAATTTCAAGGAAATGAAATCAAACCGCTCGATTCGTCAACAGGAACACTGCCATTACCGATATTCAGCAATTGCTTCGAGAAATCATCAGCAGATATCGTTCAACAATGCAACTCTCATATTTACAGACAGTTGAAGTTTGTTTACATATCGCCACAGATTTTATGCTTTGAGGCAAACGTTTATTTCATCGGCAGCAGTAGATCTTGGAATTACTGGTAGTGTTTGTCGGAAATCGCCGGATAATAAAATCATTGAACCACCTAAACATCTCGAGTCATTGCGCAGATCTTTTAATGTTCGGTCTAGTGCTTCCAATGCGCGTTTGTGCGCCATTGTGCATTCGTCCCATATGATAATTTTTGATGCTACTAAAACTTTAGGCATTGCGGAGTGTTTCGAAATGTTACATGTTAGTTGTTCATTAGTTTGAAGATTTAATGGCAATTTTAACGCTGAGTGAGCTGTACGGCATCCGTCTAACAATTTGGCCGCTATTCCAGAAGAAGCAATTGCTACCGCAATTTCGGATCTCGCACGTACAGTGGCCAAAATCAATGACATGAGGAATGTCTTCCCAGTTCCACCGGGGGCATTCAAAAAAAATAAGCCACCATTTCCGTCATCAATTGCATTAATCAGTGTATCATAGACTTCCCTCTGCTTAGGATTCAACAGTGGTACATTCGTTTGAACTAATTGGATTAGTTCATGCGGATCATATTCACGTTCACGTTCCAATTCTCTATTAAATGCGTTATTCAATCCGCGATCTGGCACTGGCATTCCTAACCTAACTAACAAACTGGCGCATATGAGGTAACAAATATCTTCGATCAAGAGCAAGGCCTGGTTATGCATCTCCTCATTCGCCTCAAGATCGGGATTTCTTGAGCTGACACGAATTTGATATATAATGTCTTCTGACATGTTATCTTTGTATTTGTTCCACAGGTCACGTGGGTTCGATGGGAAGCATGTCGAAATGATGATTGCAAATAATGTGCGTATCTGACTTGGAGATGCATAAATAATTGCTTCAGCGATTGTCGTGTCCCAATGAGTATCGTTTTCAAGCAAATTCAGCTCTTGACATGCTGCTCGAAATGTGGGGCACACTATACCATTAACAGTTCGTAGTGATTCAAATGATGTTGGCCCTCGAACGTGTACCAGCAACAACCGCAAATAGAAACATTCATCATTCTTCGGATGAACTGTGTAAATACGACCAAGAGCATCAGCAGAACGCATATCTGGATGACCAGGAACTGCATCGCCTTGCTTCCGACGTTGAAATTTTTTCGATGTAGAGTTCCAAGCAACGTTCGTGCGAACGGATCGTTTTGACAAATCGCAAAGAAACTGGTCAGTGTTGTCGCTGGAGGTGTTTGGGCACGTTGAGCAGCATTCGACGTTGTGAAATATACTCTCTGACCGTTCTCTAGATGAACCCCCAAATGTACAACAGTGGGATAACGTTCGTGAATAGGGAATGAGAATATACGCCAAATTGGTTAATTGCAGTTCAAATGTCTACCAACTTGATAGCGCGTGATTTCATCGTTGATATTGGATGTTTGGATACCAAAAACTGCCATGTCACTCCCTTTCGTGACATATTTGCAAATGTATTTAATAGAATTTACCGAATTGCAATACTCTACATTACAATGTGCCTTTAATGTTTTGGATAAAAGTGGGGAATATGGAACAATCCAACTGTTGTCAACTATGAACTCGTTTCCTTTCACTTTATTTGTTATAGTTCTACCATTATCATCGGGCGATCGACGCCGATACAATGGATAACGATCGTTGCCTGTAATGGTCTCTGCCGTGAATTTTCGCGGATACCGTTTGGAACACTTGCCGTCGACCATGCACGGTGATTGGCGGTTGATATTTCCACATGGTCCATGAATCATATTCGTGATTACAACATCATGTAGGTCTGGATCGGGTTCAGGAGCAGGAATCTCCGCACATATGATGGCATCTATTTGATATGTCCGAATTCTGTCTACTAACCAAATTAGAATGTGAGCATGCGGTAGGCCTCGTTTTTGCCAATCGACTGAATACATCCTGCATCGAGTAATCCCAAAGACGTGTTGCTTAACAATGTAATTTATTAGTGACCGAATTTTTTTGCTTGAAAACCCGTGCGGTGATGTCGTGTCGATCACTTGATGTTTGTCCGGGAAGCAGCAATTGAATAATTTCCATCCATTTCGGATTACATGTAAATGTAATGAATAGATCTGGCCGACCATAATGACGAAAATATGTCATTGCATCTTGCGCATATTCATGCATATGACGCGGGCTACCTGTGTATGTCGCTGGTAAAATAGTCAATCGACCAACATTTTCTGAATCTCCTTCTGTGCTTATTGCATCGCGTAAATGAATATACTCTTCCGAATTTAGCAATTTAGCTTGATTCAAACGGATGAAAGTCAGGCGCTCCATTTCGATTTTAACGTACATGTCAACGCAGTATTGTTGAAGCAGTCGACGAAATCGCAACAAATAATTGTCCGAATTTTCACGAATCATCAAACGATATGCGTAATAATTCATCGAACTAACCTTCTTGGTAGTTTCCTCACCTGAAAAAAATACAGTAAAAATTTTATTTTAGAACCCCTAATAGGTTTACGACTCTTACAGCTACTGTCTACTAAATTAAGAGTGACAACTTTTTTTGTGTACCAAAAGCAAACAGAATAAAATGTATATCAAGTTAAAATGAAAACAATGATATTGATCTTACCATTCAATGGATTAATCATTTTGATATGAAAGTAATATCCATCGTCTCCTTGCCAAAACATCAGCGGGTATTGTAACGCGTCATATGAACGGTGCGTTTCATATATTCTTTGTAGTTGCCCAGTATTGCGTCGTGTAAGCACAATATCACGTGCTTCTGAGTTTTCACCAACAATCAGGATTGCCACTTCATCGATTGTTGGAGCATTAAATGTGCGTTCATGTGTTCCCGCTGGTCTTTTATCTGCTCTGATTACAACTTTATAGTCATCACTTGGCATGCGCTCTAAAGCAGTCTTGAACAGCCTGACCAATGCATGATGTTCATGAAGCATTTGCTGCAAATCTTGGAGAATTGCTCTTTTCGTAGCTGTGTTGATCCCTTGACGCCGGTAAAGTTGTTCTTCCATATTGCCCATGAAGTATTTTTGCAAGAATTTGTGCTGTGCATCTTCAATAGGTTGCAATGATCCAATCCGATGGCAAATCTGGCCTTGAATCTGTAAATTCAAAGCCATTCAAGCCATTCATAGCCATTTACAAACACTTTTTACAGAAATCTAACAAACTACATTCAGATTTTTTTTACAATCATAGAAAATAACGTTTTTAACGTAAATTACCTTAAATTTCGGATTATATCCGTGTTCTTCAATAATTTCCGCCCCAAATGAAGTCAAATGACCAAATGAAGTCAAATGAAACAGGCATTGTATTTTTGAGTGTTCGCTAGAAAATGTTGTGATTCTAGTGTTTCGCCATAAAGCAGGGAACGCAATGGCTCTGGTGGCGGGACCACTAATGGCAATGTCACTTTACCACTAAGGCAGCACAAACCGGGCGTTTCACCAGCAAACTTCAATGCACCACAATGCTGGCAAACAACGTCCATTGGACCAATGCAACTAACGATGCAGCTTGTCGATGGGCATCAATCGAACGCTGCTCGATCAATCATACTTGACCATTTTCTTGCACTCGAATTTCCTGTTCATCTGTACGTAAGCCGACGATTTCGTTCTAATCTAGCGTTCACGGCTGCTCTCTTGCTCTTGTTTGGAGCCGAATAAGGCCTCTTGCTCATACTACGCGGCGCTCTTCTCGGGCGATTTCTCGTTCTTCATCAGATAATTGACTCGCGATATTCCGTTGCCTAATTGCATTACGGCTCTGCTGGGAAAGATTAGATCTTCTAGTACGCGGCATTTTTATTAATAGTAATACTGCATATGCACTAAATCTTTAATTTACACAAATTAATGTCTAAAACAAACAAATATAACAGTACCTACCTGAACTCTCGAGATATTTTGCACAAAATAAATTTCTGAACGCACACATAAATAGTTGTTACAGTATTTGACAGGAGAACGCATGGATAAATGTCAATCATTACTTACAGATTTTGACAAAAAAATTTGACAGCTCCGAAACTAAAGAACGCATAATAATGCATTTTTCAAGTATTCGTCAATTTTTCAGTATTTTTAAGATGTATTCTGCTATTCGGGCGGAGACAAATCCAACAAATCAAAAATCATGAAAATTGGTCCAGCAGATCTCTAGTTATAAGTTTTGTAACGAACCCGACTTTCTTTTATATATGTATATAGATATAGATATAGATATAGATTTACCACGATACCACAGAACCATAACTCTGCTTGAATTATCTAATGTTAAAATGATTAATGACCTCATCTCTCGCGCAACCACTAATTTCACAATCACAAAACCACATTTTGCTCAAGATATGGGCTGACAGGTACTTGCAATACTATTCTTTGTATAGTAATCCCTCAAGTGCCTGCTTTTATAGTATTAAAATAGCGTTTAGCCACATTGAAAGGTTTTTTTTTCCATTTTCCTTTCCAAAATCAAACAATGTCCAAATAAATTAATAACACAATATAATATCTCAGCTGCAAAGACAAAAAAAAAAGTCTTAACTCTGTAATTTAAATAAGCTAGCTCTAAGCAAAATATAATTATATGGAAATAAAGCACAAATTGAAATTGACCTTCTACGACAAACTAACGAAATATATGCTAAAGCTACAAAGGCATGACTGCCGAAGGCATGTGGGTCTCCTGATACTGCCACAGCCTAGTGGCAGTACACGAGAAAAAGCTAGAAATAACAGAAAACGACGAATACAGGAAATACAAACGCTTGAGTGCCTTCGTTGCAGCTGCCCCGCACTGGCAGCACAAAGACTTCGCTATTCCAAATACCTTTTCTAGCTTCGCTCGAAAAAGCCAGCAAGCAGGAACCCAAAAAGTTTCTGTCGTTTGCCCAAAGCACACATACTCCGCCGGACCACACACAGAGATAGTCCTAACCATCTCCAATCACTTGCCTCACTAAGGACCCTTTTTAGCAGTCTATGTGTGACACTCCCCTGGGAGTGTCTGCCGGTTCAACCTAACCTAACCTAATGTTTCAGGCGTCTGGTCTGCTTAATAAGTAATCCAAAGCTGAGCCATCCTCCTCGTCAGCAAAGGAATAAAGTAACAATCGATTTGCAGTCCTGGCTGAAGAAGCTGACAATATTATGGAACAAGACATGACGGAAATTTTCTCTTACATATATGACGAAGCACTGGATGCCCCCAATATGGACAACAACAAGAAAGCCACCAGCTATATGTGTTCCAAACGTTGACAATCCCTTCTTTCTGGAAAACGATATAATATCGTGCGTCAGTGAAAACAGTTACAGTATCCGCCCCTCTAAATTGTGTGTGTCACGAAGAATGTACTGGCAGCCCTGATGCTTTCCGTGCAGTGATGAAACATTTAACAGCGTTGGATTGTCAATCCTGGCATCATCAGCTTAGAGAGAACAAGCCTTATGTAGTGGGCAAATGTGCCCGAAGCACAAATCAAACAAGAATTTGCTGTCCTCGGTTACGAAGCCCTCGACATACTATATTGCCCGAGAAAGGCTATTCAGGTCAGTAAGGATGATGTTGAAGCAACAATGAATTATATAACAAGGCTTTGAAGATAACCCAACTAGGCAGAGTCACGATGGATCGTTCTCCTCGTAATAAATAAGTGCTTCAGTGTCAACCTTTTGAGCATTTCAAAAATTCCTGCGTCCAGAACCCCATACATGGGAAGTGCGCTGGGTCTCACACGACTGGCTTTTTGCTGTGCTCCAATGCTGACTGTTTCTGTGTTAACTGCGGTGGCGATCATGCTCGGGCTAATAAAAACTGCACAATTAATATTGAAAGGTAAGGGAAACTAGCAACGCTTTCAAACAAATAGCTTCTCCACGCGGCTTTATTCCAGCTGATGCTGTCAGAGGATATATGTCGCATGCTGACATTGCTCATCCTAAAGCGTATAATTCTGGTTCAACTGCTATTATTCAGTCTCAAATAGAGTCGAATGCACATCTTGTCTTAGGTATTGGCAATAAGTTCCTTATGATTGAAAACTCAATGCGAGAAATCAACTCCAGGATTGACCAACTGTTCAAACTGGTACAGGAAACTGTAGAGGCAAACAAGGCCTTCCGAAAACTGGTCCAGGTTCTCATATCACTGATTCCAAAATGACACAACCTATCATAAAAGTGCTCAGAAGAATTTAGGCTATTTCTCAGGGCACAAAATGTAGGTTTAATGCTTGCCAACGAAACACACACGATGGAGGGTCAGCGCACATTAAACTTACCACGCCTTCCACCCTTGCGGTAAAAGTAGCGGTAACGCCTCAGTTATAGTGCGCTCTTCTATTAGCCACCATCCCCAGTCTCCAATCTCTAAAAATGATAGGCAGATAGCGAACGTGCAGCTGCAGACAGCGTATCTGTGTATCTTCCACCAAGAGAGCGATAGGTAAAAGTGGACTTTAAAAACCAACTTGCCAGGTTAGGCAACAAATTAATTGCTGGTGGAGGTTACAATGACAAGTATGCATATTAGGGCAACTCAAGAGCTTGCACAGGAGGAAAGATATTGCAAGAAGTCATTGCAAATAGCCAGTACCAAATCTTAGCAACGGAAGAACTGACGTTCTACTCGTACAACTTTAGGGCTACACCATCGCACTTAATTTCTTTAATGATAACGGGTTCGATATGAGAAGGTTTAATATGCGTAATGTGCGTACAGTTCATGAGCTCTCATCGGACCACATTCCTCTCTTGGATGATTTGCACGCAACTGCACTCCTGTTTACTCCCTCGAGGAGCTGATGTTAACGTATTCAAGGCTCATCTGGCACAGTTTATCGATATAGACATAGATATCCGAGGAGAAGATGATATAAATCACGCCATTATCAGCTTTATGGATAATTTGAAACGGGCAGCAACGCGAGTGACACCTAGAAACCAACAAAGTAAGGAAGTTCCTCAACAGGAACTGCTATCTCGCATGGCAGCTAACCTCCTCCGACTTAAAGGAGGGTCAGAGGAGAAAATACGAGAACAGGAGATGCTCGAATCCAACAAATTCATTGAAGGCTTGCCAATCGCCTACGAAAAATGCTCATTAGCAGAAAGCAGTTACAGACTGATCAAATGCTGGAGAACATGGGTACTGATGCTCTCTAAACTTCTCTCTTTGACGTATCACTAAAGGGTACAAGTCCCAGGCCACACCTGACTCGGCTACATGAAACTAGACAGGAGGATGGTGCCGCACATCTCTAGAAAGAACAGAAGTGTTTGCCAACAGCTAAGAGCAATGCCGCCTTTGCGACGGAGAGTCACACCTGAATGGTTGCGGAGTCACTAGTGCCTCGTTCCAAATGACACTCCCTGCTGATCCGGTCACGCTGGAAGAAGCCACTTGTGTCAAATTTGAAACCCAAGAATGCTCTGGGCTGGGACAATCTTGACAACCGAACTATACGGCTCTTTGCGGATCAAGCTCTGCTGTTTCTGGTGCATATTTATAACCGTATATATTTTCGAAAGCCTGGAAGATGATTCTAAAGCTTGGAAAGCAGCCAACTGACATTGACTGATATAGGCCGACCAGCCTCACTAGGAAAAATGTCCTAGGCCCCACATTAAACTCCATCTTCTTTGCGAATATGTCAACACAAAATGCAATCACTGGACCAGTTGAAAGTGATGTGAGTTATGCAGATGACTCTGCGGTGCTCAAGCCACGGGTTGGGTTTAACAGTACTTAGAAGATTTCCAGAAATGGGGTATGAAGTGAAACGTGTGCATGAACAATGATGATGAACAATGTGTAAATGTGACTATCACAAATCGAACTCGTGCTGAATCACTCATTAGCATATAAGTACCTAGCTGTCTCTGGATAACAAGGTCATAATCTGCAAGAGTGTTCTAGCTCCTAGCCTCTTTTATGCCAAACAGATGTACTGAATTGCCTCCAGGCTAAATTGCTGAGGAAGATAACCTTGGTACATGAGATCCAGGGACATCGACCGTGATCTTAACGAGCCAAAAATTTGAGATACAATCCAGAAATAACTCCGAATGCTCACATTCAAACAGCCTGGCTAGACGCCTTATTATATAAGGCTCGTCGCCTTATAAATTGGAGATAAAATCCAGCAGGTTGCCAAAAAAAGCCTGGCTAGACGCCTTAGCTTAACAAAGGAGTGAAAAGAAGACTCAAACGACCCCACCCTCAAGACCTGCTGGACAGGGCCATGATGCAATGCTTTTTTATACTCGATACCGAAGGTAAAGAGTATATTGGGTTTGTGCAATGTCCGTCATGGTGTCCGTCCGTCTGTCCGTCTGTATGTTCGCAACTTTTTTCCACACCCTTCAAGCTAGAGACTTGAAACTTTCCAATTCTCTTTATCTATGGGACAGTACATTAAAGTGTCAAGATGGGGGTTCTACGATAACTGGGGGGCTGGCAAATCGATAAATTCGATAACTCAAAACCGATAAATCCTCATATTTCGCACATCCTTACAGCTAGAACTACCAAATTTGGTGAGCAGATAGCTACTAGCAACCCCCAAAAAACTGCATCAAAATTTTGGAGCCACGCCCACCCATTCCGCCCCCAGCCCCCCCGCAATTTAAAGTCAAAAAAGCGTATATCTCCCACAGTTTTTGAGCTAGAGCCACCAAATTTGGTGCCAAGATAGGTGATGATGACCCCCCAAAAACTGCATCAAAAGTTTGGATGCCACGCCCACCGATACTGCTCTAGCCGCCCCCATCCACCCCAACGCTTCGTCAAAAACGGGAATGCGTGTATCTATCAGAGTTGTGGAGCTAGAGCCTCCAAATTTGGTAGAAAGCTAGCTGGTAACGACCCCCAAAAAACTGCATCAAAATTTTGGAGCCACGCCCACCCATTCCGCCCTCAGCCCCCCCGCATTTTGAAATCAGAAATGGCTATATCTCCCACAGTTTTTGAGCTAGAGCCACCAAATTTGGTGCCAAGATAGGTGATGATGACCCCCCAAAAACTGCATCAAAAGTTTGGATGCCACGCCCACCAATACCACCCTAGCCGCCCCCATCCACCCCAACGCTTCGTCAAAAACGGGAATGCGTGTATCTTCCATAGTTGTGGAGCTAGAGCCACCAAATTTGGCAGGAAGATAGCTTGCAACGACCCCCGAAAAACTGCATCAAAGTTTTGGAGCCACGCGCACCCCTTCCACCCCCCTTTCCCCACCTTTTACAAACTTTGAGCTAGAGTCACCAAATTTTGTATGAAGATAGCAATTGACATTCCACATAGATCTGCATCAAAAATTTGGATGCCACGCCCACCCATACCGCCCCCAGCCCCCCTTTCCCCACTTTATACAAACTTCGAGATAGAGTCACCAAATTTGGTATGAAGATAGCAATTGACATCCCAAATGGATCGGCAGCAAAAATTTGAATGCCACGCCCACCCATACCGCCCCAAGCCCCATAGCCCCCCTTTCACCACCTTTTACATGCTTCGAGCTAGAGTCACCAAATTTGGTATGAAGGTAGCATTTGACATTCCACAAGGATCTGCAGCAAAAATTTGGATGCCACGCCCAACCATACCGCCCCCAGCCCCATAGCCCCCCTATCCACACCTTATACAAACTTTGAGCTAGAGTCACCAAATTTGGTATGAAGGTAGCATTTGACATTCCACAAGGATCTGCAGCAAAAATTTGGATGCCACGCCCAACCATACCGCCCCCAGCCCCATAGCCCCCCTATCCACACCTTATACAAACTTTGAGCTAGAGTCACCAAATTTGTTATGAAGATAGCAATTGACATTCCACAAAGATCTGCATCAAAAATTTGGATGCAATTCCACCCATACCGCCCCCAGCCCCCCTTTCCCCACTTTATACAAACTTTGAGCTAGAGTCACCAAATTTGGTATGAAGGTAGCATTTGACATTCCACAAGGATCTGCAGCAAAAATTTGAATGCCACGCCCAACCATACCGCCCCCAGCCCATCTTTCCCCACTTTTACAAACTTTGAGCTAGAGTCACCAAATTTGTTATGAAGATAGCAATTGACATTCCACAAAGATCTGCATCAAAAATTTGGATGCAATTCCACCCATACCGCCCCCAGCCCCCCTTTCCCCACTTTATGCAAACTTCGAGCTAGAGTCACCAAATTTGGTATGAAGAAAGCAATTAACATCCCACATGGATGGGCATCAAAATTTTTAATACTGGTATCGAGTATACCGCAGTCGGTTGCGTCCGACTGCAACGTTTCCACTTGTTTTAATTCTAATTAGTTAATTTAATTCCTGCAAAACTCAAAACATGTTTTATTTGCCTTTTGACATAGCCATATATTTTAATTTACATTTACATGCTTTCAATTAGATTAAGCCGCCCCCATCCGCCCCTACGCTCAGTGCTGCAAAATGAAATTTTTTTTTATACGTAGCTTGAACTAAAAATCTACGTATTTTTACGTAGCCAAAATTTGGTCAAATACGTAGAATTACGTATTTTTTTTAAGTCAAACAAAGCCAATTATAAAGGGTATTTTAATTATATATATGCCATATTTGTTTACATATAAGTTTTTATTAATAAAATTAACATTTTTTTTAATATTTAGGAGTGAATATTTTTATTAAAATAGCTTAGGTGCTCTTTCGATGGCTCAGATGATATTTGCTTTAAATGGTCTTTTGTGAATAATAATCCTTTTAGGGTTTCTGTGCCTAAACAATTCCTTTTATTCGTTTTAATTAAAGTTATCTCAGAAAAAATTCTTTCAACATTTGCGCTGCTATGCGGCAATGTTAAAATATTTTGAGCAAACTCTGACAAAAAAGGAAAAAGAAGGGAACCATCGCCTTTTTTAATATTTGCAATATACGCCCAAATCTCTACTTCCTTAGCATCTTCCCCAGTAAAGGGCAGATCTGTATTCCGTTAGATACGCCACTCCCTGTCGAGCTCATTGAAATTTCGCGTGCACAGTCCTGTCATGAAAATGCATGTTTATTAGAGGTTATATAAAACAATAAATTTTAAAGTAGTTACCTGGAAATGAAAGTGCAGCTTGTGTAATCGATGGTATGTTGCGTATTAATTTCTTGTTTAAGAATACCGCAGGATTTAATAACTGCAATTGCTTCATTTTTTGCATGTGTTCGTTGTTAAATGGGAAGCGCTTTTTTATTTGACGAAGACTCTCAATAAAAAACTTAAGACAATTTTGCCGAAATAATAATTGTTGAAGCAGAAGTTGTCACTCATATTAGATTGCATTGTTAGTTGTAAGTTAGTTAAGAGAAATTGAAGTATGTACTCTTAATTGTAGCAATAAGCATAAGTATTAGTATCCTATATTATTCTCTTAGTTGTAGTCGTCTTACAAGCCGATCGGCAATTGCCGACGGCAAATTCACTGAAGTGCGGCCGCTTGTGGCTTTCGCACACCTTTGTTAGGCTAAGCATTTTAATTGTCGTCAAGCCTTTGAAGTCACCACATTAAAGCGAAGTTACATAAAGAAAAACCGCGTCTCATTATTTGTGATATTTAAATTCTAAAAATTCTTAGATTTTACATTGGCGCCCGAGCAGGGACATCGGTTTTTTAAATAATTTGTTTGTTTGTTTCGCTGTGGTGGCTTAAGCTTTCGCGTATTAAAAAAAAAAAATAAAAACTTCGTTGGAGTTTGCTGCTTCGCTGGAATTTGCTGCTTTTTGCCCTTTGGACTTCGCCATCTTGGACGCTGCCAAATTGCGCCAGTTCCATGGAGGATCAAAGGAGATCACTTTCTATAGACTCGCTAGAAAGCCAGGTATTTTGTGCCAAAAATTGAGATAAAAAGTTGAATTTTGTTGTGTCGCTGCAGTCGACCAAAATATTAAAAATTTAAAAGGAATATAGACTACGTTCATACACGTATAATTCAGCTCAATTTCTGGCACCTTGTGCATTTAGTTTCGTGGACAAAAATAAAGTAAAAAGTTTTGCGGCATATACATATGTACATACGTGTTTGCATATTCCCGAACATTTAATATTTTTGCATACATATGTACGTATGTTCGTGTACGAAACTATTACTTAATTTTAAATGAACAAAACGGCAACATACATATATCAGTACATATATAATTTCGAACAAATAAAAAGTAAATACAAATTAAACAGAATAAAGGTTTCAAACGGTGGTCTATTTATTGCATTTTATATAGTTCGTGTGTTTGTGCATTAACATCTGGTTGTTCGATCGTTCGTTAACCTTTCTTCGCTCTGTGCTTGCATTGGCTTATTACATTGGTGTGTGTGTGCGTTTGCTCGCGCCAAATTTTGCCGCTTATTTTTCATCCCCGCTTTGCTTGCATTTCAAGCTTGGCTTGATCGTCTGTTAGTTTTTTGTGCGTGCGCTCGCTCCAATTTCTCTCTTTTTTTTAACCCCCGCACCCCTCATATTCTACCTGTTGCCTACAAAGTGGCTGCAGAAAACGTTTGACTTGCTTATCTTCGGTCGCTTGGACCGTTTTTCGTTTGTTTGTTCACATTTCGCTTAGAGTGCGTGTGTGTGTTCAGTAAGCAAGCGTTTTGTTACATACATAATTGCAGTGCGTGTGCGAGGGTAGCTCACAAAGTTTGCCGAACTTTGTTTCTGTGTTTTTTTTTTTTAAAGGTAGTTTTTCATCAGCTTAATTATGTCTGAGTCAGATAAACTGGTACTCGATAAGCCAGCAGTATCCAAGACTGCTGCTAAGTTAGCATTATGTTTACAGAAGTTTGATAAGGTCAGTGCTGATATTGAGCGCATGCAAACAGCCTTTAGGTCGAAACAAATGTCATCAGACAAAACAGAGTTAGCATGTCGATTAGATATGTTAGATGGATATATTGAAAAGGCTATGAATTTACAGGCAGAGTTGGACAGTTTAAACCCAACCAACGATAGCAGAGGGCCGTTAGAAGATTTGTGTGTAATTACAAAGGCGTTGTTTATGAATGCAATTAAACCACAATTAAACACACAAGTACAACATGACTGCTCAATGAATTCGAGCCAACGATCCCAGCTGCCGAAAATGCGTTTACCAAAATTTAGTGGTAAGCATTCGGAGTTTAGGAATTTTATGTGTCTTTTCGAGAGTCTTGTGGATGACGATGTGTCATTGACAAACGTTGAAAAATTTAATCATTTAATATCATGTTTGTCAGATGAAGCATTGGGTGTTGTTAAGCCGTATCAGTTAACAGATTGCAATTACCCGAAGGCCCTTACTAGTCTGAAGTCAGTTTATGACAATAAATGTCTTATATTTTTTGATACAGTTGCTCAGTTATTCGATTTGCCAAGCATGACAAAACCATCTGCGTCAAGTTTAAGATCGATGGTAGATACAGTGTCTGCTATATATTCATCGCTGTCGTCTTTGGGTGACGACAAAGACATTTCAAATGCACTTATTATTCATATGGTCATGTCAAAAGTAGACCATAAGACAAAATCTCGTTTTGAGGAGCAGCTGGATTATGATAAGCTGCCATCATGGGAAGATTGTGCTAAGCAGTTGAATAGGAGGTACCAATATTTAGCTGCAGAGGAGTCAACTCGTGACAAATCAAAGGTGCGCAATGAATTGAGAAAGCCTCAGCAAAAATCTTCATTTGCCTGTGCTAGCCCAGGGCAAAAGTCGTCGTCTGCATGCACTTATTGCAAGTCTGCAGATCATAACATATATTCTTGTCCGTCATTTAGTGCCATTTCCGTTATGCAAAGATTTGAGTACGTTAAAACTCAAAAGATGTGTCTAAATTGTTTGACCGTGGGACACATAGTTGCAAACTGCAAGGCGTCGAAGTGTCGAGTTTGTTCAAAGCCTCATCATTCTTTGCTTCATAGGTATAATGCACCAGTACAAGGTGAGGCAGCTGCACTTCAAGCTTCAACTTCTGAGGCATATGTTGGACACACGCGTAATGCGGATCAAGTCGTTCTTGCAACTGCTGTCGTAAATATAAAAGATAGATTCGGACAGTTGCATCCAGCACGAGTGTTGCTCGACAGTGGCTCTCAGATAAATTTGATGTCTGAAAGCATGGCACAGAGGTTACGTCTTAAACGTGAGCCAAATTCCCTTGCTATTTCAATGGTAGGTGGTGCAACCACTGATAGCAAAAATAATGTTTGTGCATCGTTTCAATCTCGTTTGAATGCCCATACATTTTCCGCTGATTGCTGGGTACTAACGACGATATCCACATCTCAGCCTGGACAAGCTCTGTCCATATTGAATTGGAAGATTCCAAAGAATATTAAGTTGGCAGATCCCGAGTTTTACAAGCCAGCTAAGGTTGATGTGTTATTGGGAGCGGAATTGTTTTATGGATTATTGTGCGTTGGGCAAATAAAATTACATTCCGAGCTGCCGATCATGCAAAAAACATTGCTCGGCTGGATTGTAGCCGGAAAATATACTGGTCAAGTGCCTCGACAACAGTATATCAATAGTTCAGTAGCTCAAGTTTCTATTTGTTCTCTCGACTCATTAGTAAATCGTTTTTGGGAATTGGACCAATGTCCAATCGAGTCGAAGGCTGTTCGCCAAACAGCTGAACAGCAGGCCTGTGAGTTGCACTTTAACAAAAACGTGCAACGGTTATCTTCCGGTCGATTTCAAGTCAATCTTCCCTTTAAGACCGATCCCAAGGCTCTTGGCCTGTCCTTTCAAACTGCTGAAAGGCGTTTTTTGCAACTTGAGCGCAAACTGTCAAGGGATAACACCCTTAGAAATATGTATCATGACTTCATGAAAGAATATTTGGATTTGGGACATATGTCCATTCTGAAGTCTGCTCCTCCAGAACAGCATTACTACATTCCTCATCAATGCGTTCTGCGACCTGAAAGCACCTCAACCAAACTTCGAGTTGTTTTTGATGCTTCTAGCAAAACATCAACAGCAGTTTCGCTAAATGAAACACTCATGGTTGGCCAACTATTCAGAGGGAGTTGTATTCAACGTTGGTGAACTTTCGGTTGAACAAATATGCCGTAACTGCCGACATTTCAAAAATGTATAGGCAGATAAATGTTTCTGAGCAAGACCGAGACTTTCAACTTGTCTTGTGGCGAGAAAGCACATCGCAACGTATACAGGCATACAGATTGAATACTGTTACATATGGTACAGCGTCAGCACCCTTTTTGGCTGTACGTTGTTTGTTTGAACTAGCAAATATATACGCACAATCTCATCCAATTGGTGCGGATGTAATTCGCAATTGTTTTTATGTCGACGATATGCTGGCAGGTGCAGATACTTTGAAGGAATTGGACACCATTTGCAGCCAGGTTAGTGACATGTTGTCCAAAGGAGGATTTCCACTGGCCAAATGGGCTTCTAATTGCCAGAATCGATCTGGTGAAAAGAACGCCAGTGGAGAAATTAGTATCAAAATTGATGAGCAAAGCTCGGTAAAGACGCTTGGAATGCGTTGGGCACCTCAAGAGGATGTGTTTAAATATCATCTTGACGTGGATAGTTTTGCCTCCTTAAAACCAACAAAACGTAATATTTTGTCAATAGCCTCTCGTTTGTTTGACCCTCTTGGCTTATTGTGTCCAATTGTCACTAAGGCAAAAATGTTGTTGCAAGAGTTATGGAGGCTAAAGATAGATTGGGATGAGGCAATTCCTATGACTTTACACACTGCATGGAATAAGTTTACCACTACTTTGCGAGATTTGCACAAAATCTCGATCCCTCGGTACGTTTGTTTGACTTTGTACCAAAATATTCAAATCCACGGCTTTGCTGACGCCTCCAGTCAAGCCTATGGCTGTTGCATATACGTGAGAACAGTCAACAACAAAGGTGTTGGCGTTTCTTTGCTCACGGCGAAATCTAGGGTAGCTCCGCTTCATGTTAAAACAATACCCCGGTTAGAGCTGTGTGCAGCACTTTTGCTGGCCAAACTTTGGCAACAAGTGTCGAGCACATTGACCAAATTCACGATAGAAAGCGTGAATTTCTGGTCAGATTCGCAGGTCGCATTATATTGGTTGGAGCGTGATTCGGGTACATTGGGTACATTTGTCGCGAATCGAGTCGCAGAAGCTCAAGAGTTGTCAACTGGAGTCGTGTGGCGTCACGTTCCAACGGATTCTAATCCAGCAGACTTGGTTTCAAGGGGAACCGCTATTAACGAGATTGTGAGGTCCTTGTGGTTCAATGGACCAAGTTTTTTAATGGCAGAAAAGGATCGATGGCCTCAACTGCATCAGTTCGAGATAGCTTCAGAAGTCAAAACTTCTGAGGATAAAAAAAGTGCAGTTGTGTGTGCATTAGGGGTATCTGAGGCTGAATCTAATTGCATTTTGCAGCTGATTGGCCGACAATCGAAATTCTCTAAGCTGGTCCGAATAGTGGCTTATGTGCTTCGATTTTGTTTCAAGCAACTTAGAAGTGATTCCCTCGTTGTATCTGCTTCAGAAAGAAAAATTGGATTCTTGAAACTGATTGCAGTTGTGCAACGCACAACATACAGTGGTGAATTCAAATTATTAAGGAAATCGGCAGTATTAGCCCCAATGCTGCAGTCGTTAAATCCATTCATTCACGAAACTGAGGAAAATGGTATTAAATTTGAATTAATTCGAGTAGGATGGGCGTTTGCTGCATGGCTCTATCTCATATGATGCTAAATTCCCTTTGTTGTTACCAAAGCGTGCTGAATTCGTCAGCCTTTTTATCAGGTATTTGCACATTAGGCACTACCACGCTGGTGCAAAGGTTCTTGTTGGATTGCTAAGGCAACAAGTTTGGGTGGTCAATGCTCGCAGTGCATGCACGGCAATTGTTAGAAGCTGCGTACACTGTTTTCGCTATAAGCCAAAATTATTGGGACAAATAATGGGAAATCTGCCAGCAGATCGCCTTCGTGAAGGTCGTCCATTTAAGGTATCTGGCGTAGATTTCTGTGGGCCTTTTTATGTAAGCTACAGGATTAGAGGTAGACCACCAGTTAAAATGTACGTTGCCGTTTTTGTTTGTTTCGCTTCAAAGGCAGTCCACTTAGAACTGGTCACAGATCTGTCCACTGATGCTTTTTTAAATGTTTTTAAAAGGTTCATTGGGAGACGAGGGCTGCCGGAGACGATGTACAGCGACAACGCGACAAATTTTGTCGGAGCGAGCAACGTGCTGATGGAGTTGCAAGCAGCGTTTCACCGGAGCAAGGGAAAGCTGCAGGAGTACGCAGCGGAGCGAGCTGTGCAGTGGAAGTTTATCCCTCCGAGGGCACCACACTTTGGCGGACTGTGGGAAGCAGCAGTAAAGGCTGCCAAACACAGGCTGGTTCGAGGGGCAGGCGACGCCAAGCTGACGCAGGACGAGTTGTGCACGCATCTGGTGGAGGTCGAAGCGTTGCTCAACTCCAGGCCACTCGTGGCAGACACCAGCGATCCCAACGACGGGGAGCCAATAACTCCGGGGCACTTGCTCATCGGCCAGCCTTTGCTGGGGCTGCCCATCGGATCCACGCCCGAGGAGCCCAACAACAAGCGCGTACCCGCATACTTGAAGCGGTGGCGACAGTTGTGGGGGCTCAAACTGAGCTTCTGGCGCAAGTGGTCCAAAGACTACCTGCTCAGCCTGCAGCAGCGCGCCCAGTGGAGCAAAGGCGAGGCCAATCTGGTCGAAGGGGCGGTCGTTCTCGTGCACGACGACAACACCCCCCCGCAACGGTGGATCACCGGGCGCGTGACACGCGCAATCGTGGGAGAGGATGGCAGGTGCGAGTGGCCGAGGTCAGACGCCGGCCGGCGTTATTAAACGACCGGTGCACAAACTGGCACCGCTGCCTATCGAGGAGCGTTGAAGACCGGAGCTCATCAACGGGGCCGGAATGTTGAAGCAGAAGTTGTCACTCATATTAGATTGCATTGTTAGTTGTAAGTTAGTTAAGAGAAATTGAAGTATGTACTCTTAATTGTAGCAATAAGCATAAGTATTAGTATCCTATATTATTCTCTTAGTTGTAGTCGTCTTACAAGCCGATCGGCAATTGCCGACGGCAAATTCACTGAAGTGCGGCCGCTTGTGGCTTTCGCACACCTTTGTTAGGCTAAGCATTTTAATTGTCGTCAAGCCTTTGAAGTCACCACATTAAAGCGAAGTTACATAAAGAAAAACCGCGTCTCATTATTTGTGATATTTAAATTCTAAAAATTCTTAGATTTTACAATAATAAATTCGCACAATCAATGGTTCCGCTTTTTTGAAGAGTTAGGGCAGCCACATTGCCTCCCAAATAAATGTAATTAAAGTCCAAGTGTAGATCGGAATTTTCAAATTCGCAATTCAAATTTTTGATTCCAAAGCCGCTTTTTCGTTGCTATTTTGTTCGGGTTCCTCCTCAGACAATTCTATGTGTTCTGGCTTTATGAAACATTCCATTATTGTTTTATAGGCACGAAAAACGTTCTCGTAAAGCAAATACAGCTTGGGGCTTTCTGATTGCATCTCCAAATTCAGTTCGTTAAAAATTGGCAACACAAAATTCAGAAATTCTAAATAAAATTCAGTGGTTGGCTCGATGCACATTTTTAGAATAGGTTCGGCGGAACGTAATCGGTCGTTCAACACAGCTTCTTGAAAATATAACTTTAATGCCGGTAGTTGTTCCAACAGTCTTTTTACTACTTGCATCAAAGAAAGCCACCTTGTTTGACACGGTTTTAATAATTTGTGTGGCTTTACGTTCACAAAAGCTTGGAATTCTTGAAAGGCCGCAATACGTTTCGGACTGTTTTGTATAAATGTATACACTTCGCGAGCGAAGTCCTCAATATTGCGTGGAAGCTCCTTACAAGCATATGAGGCACAAAGATGAAAGGAGTGGCAAATGCACTTCATAAGAAATAAATCAGGAATATCGTCTGATAGCAATTTCGACAGAGAATGGTGTTGACCAAACATTGAATTCGTCCCATCTGCTGCAAAGCCAATCATGTTTTCTTTAAATGGAATGTTTTTTTCTTCGAAAAATGATACTAAGTCATTGTGCAAATCAGAGGCAGTGCTGCTGGAGACTTTTAAGAGGCCTAAAAAATTATCTTTAACTTTAAAGTTGATTGCAGTTCTTGCAATAAGCGCCAAATGTTTTGTGGTAGACCTGTCGGTGCTCTCGTCAACGATTAACGAGAATTTGTTGTTTTTTAAACGGTTAATTATATGATCTTCTGCCACTTGTCCAGTAACATGTGTTATAATATCATGAGCTTTACCACGTCCGAATTGTAATTTTGCAGCTATTTTTGAGTCCTTGTCGATACTTCGAATTAGATCTTGTAAATCGGTGGCCAAGGAAAATGGCAAATTATGCTTTGCCAAAAATAAAAATATTTTTATTTCGGCGCTCTTTATGTTGTTTTTAAAAGTAATTAAAGCTGTGTCAGACAACATAGATAAAATTGTTGGTTGATGGACGCCTTGAAATTAATGTATTAAAAATATTTATATATATGCATTAAAAATATGTATAACGTTTGTTGAATAAACACTGGGTTTAGTTCCTTCTGCACAAGGACAAGTTGTTAAAAACACAAAAACAACAGACACAAATGAATAAACAAAATACATACTTCTCTCGTTGTTCTTATGTTTTGTACAATTTACGTGATTATCTAGAACTCTTGTACCTGCACCACATTTTAAGTCTATTTTGCAAATTTTGCAAAAGAAAAAATTGCAACCTTTGACGCTTCTTTTCAGCCAGCCGCAATATTTTTTGTCGTGCTCCCAACTATCCGAATATTTCATGTCATAGTGGCGTTTCCGTTTCTTTGTGGAAGTGGTGGATTGCTCCTTATCGCTTTCACTGCTTATAGAAGAGTAGTTTTCCATTTGAGATCAATATAAAAACAACCAAACTTTAGGAACTTTTTATCGCGACAAAAATTTACATGTGCTGCACAGCTGAGAATAATGAATATCGTTGCCAGCCTGTTCTTTCTGGCAACATTAGGCAACATCTTGACTAAAGCCTGCTGCTAGCACACTGTTAGTGTTGGTAAATTGCAAATTACTCGTTTACTTTTAAATTAAACATTTAAATTCTTGTTTATATCAATTTAAAAAAAATACGTAGATTTGGGAGCTCTATACGTAGATACGTAGATCGGGGCTGAAAATACGTAGATCTACGTAAAAATACGTAGATTTTTCAGCACTGCCTACGCTTCGTTAAAACGGGAATGCGTGTATTTGGTAACAAGATAACATTTGGCATTCCACAAATATCTGCATCTAAAATTTGGATACCACACCCACCCAATCCGCCTCCAGCCCCCCATTTCACACGTTTTAAAAACTTTGAGCTAGAGTCACCAAATTTGGAAGGAAGACAACTGGTGGCATCACCATCTGCATTGAAGAATCTTTAAGGCATCGTACACCCCTACCACATCCGTACCCCTTTGCAATCAGGCCTCTTTGTACCGGTTTTAAAACTGGTAACGAGTATACCGCAGTCGGTTGCGTCCGACTGCAACGTTTCCATTTTTTTTTCTTAAAGCTCTCACTTTTTCTTATTAATTACTTTTGACTCAGTGTTTTTATTTATTAAAAAAAAAAAAAAAATATTTCCTGGGCGAATGCAAGCAATGCAAATCCAAAATGGTATGGCATATACGCAATTTTTTTTCTCGAAACGGTAGCATATAGTTTGGAGGTAAAAACTTAAATATTTTCAAAGTGGTCATCTTTAAGCTGCCTTGGAGAAATAAATGCTGACACCGATATGACATCCAAAAACGGTTAAAAGATAAGTATATAAATACAAAATACGAGTATGAAAAAATAACTAAAAAATTATTTTTTCACTAAAAAATTATTTTTTCACTGTTTTCTGATTATTTTGCTGAATTTTATTTTTCCTTTCCTGCATTGTTTTTTGCTTCTCTTATTGTTTATTTAGTTAATTTTTGATTTATTTTATGAAGTACATCCATTATTGTCCTTATTCCTTTCCCCACATTTACGCTATATTTTCATCTCAATTTGCTGTTTTACTAAGGGATTTACTGTATCCCTAATTTCTGCTTATAATTTCTATTGAAATGCGTGCCATTATGGTTACAGAATGGCGAACTGCGGATACACTCAGTGTTTCCTGTAATAGGTGACATTGGCCTCCTGTTTGGATAATTTGAATGTGTTTAAAATTCAGGGTACGTACTTTAAGTAGCGGAACATCTACAAAAGCAACGGCTTTAGTTCGGAAATCAATCACAAAAAAATATAACTGAATTCGTGTGCACTGAGCGAAGTAAAATTTTCATTCAATTATGATATTTGAATTTGCCGGCGCATCACATACATTTTTTTTATACTATTACCGAAGATAAAGAGTATATTGGTTTTGTGTAATGTCCGTCATGGTTGCATGTGTTTTCCACACCCTTCAAGCTAGAGACTTGAAACTTTCCAATTCTCTTTATCTATGGGATAGAAAATTGAAGTGTCAAGATTGGGGTTCCACGATAGATGGGGGGCTGGCAAATCGATAAATTCGATAACTCAAAACCGATAAATCAACATACTTCGCACATCTTTGTAGCTAGAACTACCAACCCCCAAAGCAATGCATCAAAAATTTTGGAGCCATGCCCACCCATTACGCCCCCGCTCCGCGCATTTTTTGGTCAAAAAAGACTATATCTCCCACAGTTTTTGAACTAGAACCACCAAATTTGGTGACAATATAGGTGTTGATGACCCACCAAAAACTGCAAAAAAGCTTTGGATACTATGTCAACCAATGCTGCCCTAGCCGCCCCCATCCATCCCAACGCTTCGTCAAAAACGGGAATGAATGCATCTCTCAGAGTTGTGGAGCTAAGGCCACCAAATGTGGCGGAAAAATAGCTGGTAACGATCCCACAGAACTGCATCAAAGTTTTGGAGCCACACCCACCTATTCCGCCCCCCCGAATTTTTAAGTCAAAAAAGCCCATATCTCCCACAGTTTTTGAGCAAGAGCCACCAAATTTGGTGCTAAGATAGATGATGATGACCCACAAAAAACTGCAGCTAAAGTTTGGATGCCACGCCCACCATTAACTCTTTTCACAATGAAAGCAATGTATACAAAGCACAGCAGGACTGTCATGGCGTAAAAAACGATCAGCTGATAAAAAGCAAAATGACCTTTCTGAACATCTACAATATGATCTTTACATGTACATTTGCACGCTGGTGCTGGGCTTTTGGGTGGGCAACTATATATATTATAATTTTTATGTTAAATAATATTAAATACATACATAAGTACATATGTATGTATATGTAAATATCTATGATTGCCGCTCATATTGGCTCCCGAATCACATAAATAGTCTATTGGTACCCAGGGAACTCCACGAGTAGGCCATTACAAATGTAATGGGGTCATATTTGAAAATGACCTATGAGTCGACTTGATATGACGCATTTCAAAATTTAAATTAATTAAAAATAACAATTCAGTCCTATACTTGTTCCCCACCAATATGAGTCAGGTTTTGCTATTGATGGCCACCAGCAGATCAACAAAGCGCACACATGCCTACGCATAAAATATATATATTCATGTGCACGCACACATCAAACGAAATTCGTTCTTCTCTGCCTCTACTAAAATGACAAAGCCAGTGCAATTCTGTTTTGCTGCAACGTACAAAATGCACGAAGTAAAAATACCCTTTGTACCAAAATTCTGCTGCATAAAGCAGATTCAAGCAGAAGTCTGAAATTGTCGATTTTATATTTTGTTTGGCAGTTCTGTTTTGCTTCTTTTGTGAATACACACACACACACACACGCGTGCACTTATAGAGTTAAATAGCGAACATGTTGAATAAGACATGAGCAGACGAATGTTGAGTGTTGGATACCCTAATATAATATAAGTGATATTGTTGATATGTGATTTAATAATATATTTGTTATGGTTGTATATTTTATTAGAATAAGTTGGCACTACTTCAAACAGTCTAATAAAATAGCATATATCAATTAGGATGTTCACTTTGTGTTGCAAATGTGCAAAAGTGTAACTTTGCAACACCGCTGTCGTGAACACCCAATTGAACAAAACAAGTCTGATAACTTTACACAATCAGCTGTTCGCTATCGTTTGAGCTGAGTTTGCTATATGTGATATTTAATTTGCGGCTTGCAATAAATAATTACATTTAAAATTGCCCTTTAAAATCGTGAAAGCATCGCTCCTAGAACGGACAGCATCCCATAAGCTGGTTTATTTAAGAAAATTAGCAAACCAACCCTAATTTACTTTTATCGCCTTTACACAATGAACAGCTGTTTGTTTTGATTAAGCACCTAAAGCACAAAATCACACCAAAAATTACCAGAAAATTGCTTGTATTGTGCAGCACGTTTTCACTTTTGTATCATTTTTTAACACTGAAATCGTTGTAAAAGTACAACGATATTTTAGTCATAGGCAGGGGTCTAGCAGAAAGTGTAAGCTCGATTCTGTACAAATTGTTGTTGGGATGGCTTGCACTTTTCCAACACAAAGTGAACACCCTAAATGTGATTAACTCTTCGAGCGGCAAACTTGATAACGTAGCAAATAAGCTTCTTCGAAATAGCATTTTCTTGTGTTGCTGTTTGTGGGCATACAAAAAGGAATTCATAGATTTCTGGGTTCTTATACTTTTTTGTTGCTGCTTGTAAAATGCTTTTTCTTACATGGATTGTTTTGATATGACTTAATATGTTACATGTTAATAGAAAAGAAATTTATTATGTAATCATCAATCATAGATAAAGATAAATATATAAATAATATGTCAAAATTTTATAATTATTTCATATGTGCTTTTTAATAAACAAAATAAGAAAGTCTTAAATATACATACATATATAGCCCTGCAAAGTTGACTGATTTTTTGTGTTGCATAAAAATCGTAATTTTAATGTGATTTTGTCGGCTTTGAGATACAATACCTCAAAAACTAAGACACGAGCGTAGTGCCCTAATTGCTCAAATTGACCTTAGCCCAAATATATAACAAATATTAGGTAAATTTTGCAGGCATGAAAGCTAACTCTTGTCTTGAACCCTTGATCCAAACGGTATCTATCAGGTAGTAGATTAGACTATACATTGAAAATCAATCATAATCTCTGGATTAGTCTACGACTGCAAAATTGGCGAGACAAGTACTACATTACTCTTCAAACATTTCATTGAACAATCAACAATTTTTTGCCCTGTTTAGGAAGTCAGACACACCAACAAATTTCATGGAAACTGCCTTCGAAGTACTTGATAGTTTATAGGGCAATGTACAGAGAAGTGAAAATGTAAAACAAAAACTTACCTCGACTTATGCCAGACTAAACTCAAGATGGATGCAAGCAAACAGAACGATGGATCATCTGGACAAAACGCATATAAGCAAAGAATATCTTCCGATGACGCTACAATATCTGACGGGAACATGTTTATGGCATCTGTTGTTCCTTTACGGCTAAAATCTGATGTTTCTTTACACTGGAAAAATAAACGGCCGTCATTTGTACATTATTGCCGACCAATAATGTTTCAGTTTGCACGGGAATCGCCGGAACTCATACGGAACACAGTAAGGGATATTGAAGACCAAATAAGCAATATTAAGCCAACAAAGCTCGAAATCGGAGAAGGAAAATACATTGAATGTAATTACGAGTTCTACCTGACCATGGTTGACGGAAACGTGGTCAACGAACTGACAAACACAAAGTCAACTTTGTCATGGCCAATTTGCAATAAGACGCAAAAGAACTTCGACGATTTAAACGATTCTACAAATAAAGAGAATTATGAATTTGGGATCTCCCCTTTGCACGCAAGAATAAGATGTATGGAGTTCTTGTTAAAATTAGCGTATACGCTTCCACAAGAGGAAAAGTTGGACTTGCCCCAAGTACGGATACGGAAACTCAAACGATGGAAACACTTCAAATAGATTTTTTGAAAATGATGAGGCTGTAACTCGACTCACTGGAATCAACAATCAAATCGTTAAGAGATTGGGAACGATTTTAAATGTTTTGAACTCCAAGGAAAAAGTTGATTCTGCCAAATATGGAGAATATGCTTCAAAAACAGCATCACTTTTAGCAGAATTATATCCACAAAAAAAATTGACCCCGACAGTTCATTAAATATTGGCGCATGGCAAGGATTAAATGAGTATCAGTCTTTGCCAATAGGAGAGCTCTCTGAAGAAGCACAAGAGTCCCTTACTATGTTTTATAAAAAAAAATTTTCAGCCAGTGTTAGATCACACGGGCGCATAGGTTAACCGTAGGTATTCTACGGTCTGTTTGTACAACAAAAATTATGAAAGTAAACATAGTTAGGGTATTCAGTAGCTATGCTATGTGCGTAAAGTACTAAAGTGTTATATGAAAGCTTTACAACAAACACACAGAAGCATTTTTAACACAGCAAACATGCCTCTGGGTATGTTTGCTACTATTGTACTATATGTGTTATTGAGTGGTTGCCAGACTATTTATAAAAACAGCTGCTTTCGAGATTATTGAATTAGTGAAATTAGGTCACACTAGGCGAGTTTTGGTTGTAAAAGTAAGTAAATTTTATTAATTATTAATTTAAAAGACTAAGCTGATGTTTTTAAAAGTGTCAGAAGCGACAAAAGCAAATAGAGTGCGGGAGAATGATATAAAACGCTTTATTTTATTTTATTATTTTCAGTTTAACAATTATTCAATTCAATTTCAATATCGATTGTATTGTCATCGAACTGGCAAACAGCTGACTTAGCACTTATACGACAAAAGAAACGTAAAAAGTGCACTCACTAGCTGCACTGCATTATATATATCACTTTACGCCAATAGCATAGCTACTGAATACCCTAAGTGTTTATATGATTTGAAATTTAAATATATTAAACATTTAAAAAAGCTGAAATGCATATTTATGCCTTACATAGCAAAAAGCGTTAATAAAAATTGTTCAATCTTTTATTAAAATTTTGTATTATTGTATATTGAATTTAAACAATTTTATTAAAAATAGTTCTTAAAACTAAATTATTTTTGTTTTATGATGAATATGGAAAGAAAAGTAAGAAATGTAATTAATTAATGAAACATTTAAATTTCTTGCAAATACTAAATCAATATTAGTCTGCGCTAAGGTGGTTGCTGCATTTTTAATAAGTATATTTTAAGATAAACTTTTCTTGCATAAATTCTGCGAATGAACTATCTGATGTCATTTCTAAATCGAAATCGCCAACGATGAGCATGTCCACCTCAACTATAAAATTCTTATCGATGAGTGAAATCAGATGAGAATATTTCATTAGGGCAGAAAAAAGCATTTGTTGTTTGCTATTTTGTGACACATTTGGATGAAAATAAACAGAAACAAGAATAAATTTGATTTGATTATTAACTTTAATTTCTGATAGACAAATGTCGCCTATATCGCTATCAATCAGTTGCCTGTTCGACACATCAATTGGAGTACAATATGTCAACATGGTACTTTTTGCGTAGATTGCTACTCCAAGTTTTTTTTTCACAGCCGGCATTGTTTAAAATTTATTTTTTGAAGTAAGTTTACACATGAGTTGCAAAAATCAAAACTGCTACCGTGGAGACGAACTTTCTTATAGCGTGTTTACACTGCTCAGTTATTCTCAGTTATTACCATTTTGAGTAACTGAGCTTCAGTTTGCGTGTATTTCTCCATAAGGAAATTTACTGCAGTAAACTGTCAGTAAATATTAACTGAGAATAACTGGGCATCGACTATCGTACTTTTCGATGACTATCGCTGAAATAACGCTGTTAATATGTTAACATAGTGTTAAAATAGCCAAAACAGCTGAGTAATTGAGCAAAGGTAAGCGCAAAATTTATATTTATTTTAAAAATTATTTAAAACAATTAGATTTTTAGATGGATTCACGAAAAAAATATGTAAATTGGGAGCCCCAACACACTACACTGCTGTTTGAGCTGTGGGAGGAGAATTATATAGGGTTGAGGGGGTTGCAGCGGAACTCGCATATATATTCGAGGATGGCGGAGTCTTTAAAGGAGGCCGGATTGGAAAGTGCCGAATGTTCGTCAGTCCGGTACAAAATAGAAAATTTGACGAAAAAATATAAGTAAGATATGCATTTTAATAATCACATATATATAGTTCAATAATGCTATTTTTTTTGTAGACAAGAGTTGAAAGCACAGGGCGTGTCTGGCGGTGCCCCATCTAAGTGGGAGCATTTTGAAAAAGTGCACAAGATTCTTCAAGATTCTTCTAAAAAAATAATTAATAAATAAAATAAATATTAAAAGTGAAATGCTTTATTGATGATTAAGGTATTCCCCAATAGCATTTCTTATTGTTCTAGCTTCTTCATTGAAGTCATTTACTACATTAAAGTGCTGTGGTTGTGGCAATTCATTTGTGACTTCTTTCCAGGAATCTGAAATGTATGAATTTTTTTCATTTAAAAAGTTGTGGAGGATGTTTTCTGCTTTTCGCAACGTATGCGGCCACCGTATTAAGACTTTTATTGCTTTCATGAATCAAAAGCAGCAAAGATTGCAGGCATTGCAAGTATGCCATTAAAATTGGCAATAAAGCTTTTAAATATTCAATTTGATTCATTTTCTGCACTTTTAATCAACAACTCAAATCAAACAGCTGATTTATTTACTGAACTCTCAGTAACTGAACAATGGAAACAGGATTGGTAAATGACCGATAAATTTTACTGTAACTGAACAGTGGAAAGACCCTATTATAGTCAACACTATCGATAGTTTATTTCCCGTTAGCTTATATGATTTTATATGATAGCCACTGCTGCCCTCGATAGTGCCAGCGATAGTATTGTCTGATAGTTCCATCGATTGTTTGCTGAGCTGAGACGCATAGTGCAAGTAAAACAAATCCATATGCACATGCTATCAGCTATCGCACTCGCTCACACTTATTTCTTACATCACTAATACTAATTTACACAAGAAACACACATTTGAAAAAATCGAATTATGACCAAACTTCTTAATGAAATTTCACCACTTAAAAGATTTCAATCATGACCGCATATACATATATCAAACGAAAGGAAATCGAGTCTATTTTATATTGAGAAAAAATAAAACAAATTCATCAAGGAGTTATTGAGCAATTTGCAATAAAAAAAGTAAAAAAAAGTAATGATTTTTGCACTTGTTTTTTGCCTTAAAAAGTTATAAATGTGGCAAAAGTATGTAAAATTTGAATGTAGGAATGTTTGTCATCTGAACTTATATTCCAAAACTCAATGTAATTGATGAATTATTGAGATTGCTAGAGCAATTTGAAAATCTTCAAAATGATGCAAAAATACACATATTTTTGGTTTCAATTTTTCAATAGAAAATGTAAATATACATTTATTGAAAGTTTGAAGCCTTGGCTTTAAAAGGAAATTAATTTGAGGAAAATTGATCCATTAGTTCAAGAGCAATAAGCGACTTAGTGAAACGCTCTTATTACAATAACAACTTTTTTGTGTTGAGACTTCATTCTCGAAAGGTAAGACGTATTCTACGTCAAAATACAGATTTCTAAACACTTTCAAAGCATCAAGGGTGAGACAAACTGAGGACCTCTTAAACATGTTAGCAGCATCTTCAGATCCATTTATATCATCACTGAGGCATGTTAAGTCACGAAAAGAATTAGAAAATACTTATAGTTCAGAGATGATTACTCTTTTAGATATACCATCATTTACGGATTGTGAAGAATATTTAAAAAAAAATTAAAAAAATAAGCTTCAAAAAATATTTTTTTAATTGTAATATTAATTTTTAAATTTAAAAGCCTTTAAAACAATACAAAAAATATTAAAAATTTGAACAAATATATTTTTCCTTCCCGTAAAATTGATTTTTTCACCAATTTCCACTTTGTATACCCCTTAATAAGCACCTAAAAATCGTAGATATTCTAGGTTGATTAATTATCTTTCAGATGCTTTTTAAATTTACCAATTATCTTGTTTGGTTCAAAAGTTATGATTTTTTCAACGAAAACAGTCAAATGGCGCCACTGTGCGTCGCACATTTCATTGACAAATTAAACACACAACGACATTTTTTAAATGCTAGGTTGATGTCAAATCGACAGAAAATAAACAGCGAACCTTGGAGAACGAGCAAACGTAAACTAAAACAAGTGGAAACGTTGCAGTCGGACGCAACCGACTGCGGTATAATCGATACCAGTATTAAAACCGGTAAAAAAGGCCTGATTGCAAAGGGTAGCGGGTGCGGCAGGGGTGTACGCTGCCTTAAAGATTTTCTGATGCAGATGGGAATGCAACCAGCTATCTTCATACCAAATTGGGTGACTCTAGCTCAAAGTTTGTAAAAGCTGTGGAGAGGAGGACGGGGGGCGGATTGGGTGGGTGTGGCATCCAAATTTGTGATGCAGATCTATGTGGAATGTCAATTGCTATCTTCATATCGAATTTGGTGACTCTAGCTCGAAAATTGTAAAAATTGGGGAAAGGGGGGCTGGGGGCGGTATGGGTGGGCGTGGCATCCAAGTTTTTGCTGCAGATCAATGTGGGATGTCAATTGCTATCTTCATACAAAATTTGGTGACTCTAGCTAAAAGTTTGTAAAAAGTGGGGAAAGGGTGGAGGAAGGGGTAGGGGTGGCTCCAAAACTGTGATGCAGATTTTTGGGGGTTTGTCAGCTATCTTCCTACCAAATTTGTTTGCTCTAGCTCAACTACTATGGAAGATACACGCATTCCCGTTTTTGGTATTGTGGTATTGGTGGGCGTGGCATCCAAACTTTTGATGCAGTTTTTGGGGGGTCATCAACAACTATATTGGCCCCAAATTTGGTGGCTATGGCTCAAAAGCTGTGGGAGATATATGCTCTTTTGACTTTAAAATGAGGGGGGCTGGGGGCGGAATGGGTGGGCGTGGCTCCAAAGTTTTTGATGCAGGTTTTTGGGGGTAGCTATCTTCTCACCAAATTTTGTAGTTCTAGCTGTAAGGATGTGCGAAATATGTGGACTTATCGGTTTTGAGTTATCGAACTTATCGATTTGCCAGCCCTGGGGGCTAGAACCCTCATCTTGACACTTTAATTTGGAAAGTTTCAAGTCTTTAGCTTGAAGGGTGTGAAAAAACTTGCAACCATACACATACATACATTGCACAAAACCAATATACTCTTTACCTTCGGTATCGAGTATAACAAGTAAGAAGGCTCTAGTCGGGAGAGCCCGACTAGAAGATATCCTGCACTCAGTTGCAATAAATATATTAAATTTATATAAGACTTTGGTATACTGACTTAACTTCAAAGGGATCATTCAAGTAATACGTAACGCAATTTGTGAAGATTTTAGACTCCCCCTCCCCCCCCCTTGTTGCGCACCGTAACGTTTTTCTGTTTTTCTCCGTCATTCCTATTCTATTTTAGCTTTTTTTTACTAATAAACTCTTAAAATACATAACATGTTTATTTTAACCTTTAGGAATGCAATTATAAACAGAAACCAAACTGCAATTAAATATTTTACTCGAAATAAAATCGTATTCTTAACAAAATTAAAAATAATCAACGATTAACCAAGTATCTAAGTAGGTCTATAAAAACAATTCGATTGAAGTTACAGCTCCTCTGTCCACGGGTTTGCTAGCCACTCAGATTCTTTCATCACTGGCACCTGGAGTGCAGAAGAAGACGGTTCTGGAATTTTCAAGCCACCTGCATCAACTTTGTCTTCGTCGAGCCAGTCAGCACCCTCAGACGATGTTCCTAAACGACGCACAATGCAGAGAAGCTCGTTTGCCCTTCTGGCAGCAAGGCGCTGTGGCCGTACTCTAGTTTCACAATGGTCTTGGGCAATCTTGCCATGCACGTGGCGACAGTGCATTTGAACACTCTTGTGAGATGTAAAGTAGATCCCACAGGTTGGACATACTTTTTTCTTAAGGTCGGATTGTACAGATGGACAAAAGAAATCATACGGCATCTGCTTAAACCCTTCTAGAGGAGGTACCAGATTAACGGACAACCTCACTAGAAGTGGAGAAAACTTGTATGTTCCTTTGTCAAGCAAACTGGGTACTTCAAGGTTGCTTGGGGTTTGAAGTATTGGGCATGAAAGTATCCGCAAATACAGACTTCAATGCACTTCTCGATGGCGAACAGCAGGATTCATCCGTGCATTTTATAACCTGTAAGAAATATTGCGATTCACGGACGTGAACGCTATACCACGCCAGATTTGGTTCTGCTGGATCCTGCATGCTATCTTCGGGCTGTCTATACTCCGCCGATACGTCGTAATTATCAATTTTCATTTCTCTCCACACTTCAGCAAGTGTTTCCCCAGCGTGCTGAAAATTGCGTTTTTCCAAATCATCATCCGTAGTCACTCCTTTACCGTCAAGATGTGAACCAAAATGTTCATGAGGCAGAATGACGCCTGCCAGTCGTTTGCTGAGGGGAGCCATGCGACGCTCAACTCGGTTATATGCGCTCCGCCCAGGAGCATTAGTCGCTATAAACAGGGCGTCCAGGTTGTATTTTCTAAAGTGTTCAATCGCAAAGTTCTTGACTTTGCGATAACGCGGGTTTTCGTCCGGCCCACCATCTACAAAGATGATGATCACTGGCTTCACGGTGTTCGATTCTGTCATCATTAAGGGTTTGAATGAAGGTATTGATAAAAGTGACTCGAAATCATAAGCATGGGTGTTCGCTGTGGAGGATGCGTGTTTCCCGCTCCTTATGGTTATGTGTGTCGGCCCGCTGTACCCAACAGCTTCTTCCTTACCAAAATTGTTAGGTTCCACGTATACACCGGCGTATACAGAAGGAATAAGTTTGTGCCGCTCTGCCACGACCCAGTCATGATCAGGTAAAAGTATTCTGTATTCCATATGCATTAAAAGAGGGCTCTGACTTTTCACTGCCGGTAAACCTATTGGTATACGTGCCTTATCGTCTTGTGAGAGAACAAATACTTGCTGCGGTCCCAGAAGCGACGCAAGAGATTCCAATGACCTGATTGTAGCAGTGCAGAATTCCCCGTCCTCGTGCTTTTTGTGCATCTCGGTCTGTGGTCTTGCTAACTCTACCGGCACGGTACTTACGTGCCTTCTTCCCTCTTGAGTGTTCGAAACTCGTGGGAGTAAATGAAGATATGTGCCGCTTCGAGAAATTTCAAATCCCATTAACACCAGCCTGCAGCGCTGCCATGAATAGCAATATTAATTATGGTCTCTAGGAGAGCAGGTTGCGAGTCAACTAAAGGGGGCTGTCCACGGCCAGTTCGCGGTTGTGCCGCAGCAGGATTGTTTCTCTGACGTTCAGTTTTCTCCAATTTTTCCTTGGCTCGAAATATTTTTGCACGCTTAGCGGAGTCTTTTTTTTTCTTTAAGCATTTCTCTTCTTCTTTCAACTCTTTGCGTAGCGTGTTTATTTCGTCGTGAACATCATTTTTGGCTATACCAGTGTCCCTTGCTTCAGTAAGAACATTTATTCTCTGTTGCAGTAGACCAATTTTCTTCATAAGAGTTTCTTGAGCCGGTTTGCTTGGAACATTTTTAGTGATGCCCGAATCAATCAAAGTCGTGTGTGGTTCCGTAGACGGTGTCTCTTTATTATTCTCACTTTGCTCATCGGCATCGCTCATCTTTCGTTTGACGGCAGTGCTTTCATGTCCAGTGACTGTGACAGTCGATTCCATAAGAGATGAAAACGTGGATGAAGCTACAACATCCGAATCCCATAGACCAAGAGAAAATAAATTAAGAATAGTTATTATTGACACATCCGATAAAAAAGACCATAATGTACAACATATACAAGCAGTTGCACCTGTTTTTGTTGAAGAGCACGCGAAGTCGATGGAACATTGGGCCTTAGTGTTGCTGGCGTGTTTGATGTTTTCATAGGTAGCTAGAAATATATAATACTTGTGACCAGTTCTTTTATGGAAAATCAAGGTTTGGATTACATATAATACTACTTATGTCATTTTAGCAGTAAACTTACCTGTGTAAAATAACTAAGCATTGTTGCTTTCTTCTTCGTGATCTTCATCTTCAACTCTCGTATAACATCAGTTATATGTTCTCTGAACTTTTCTTTATTTTTTAGTTTTTCTTTAGCAATTTTCCAAATTTCGTTGGCATTTTTTTGACACAGTTGCGCTGGTAAGTCAACATGAGAGCCTTTATAGGCCAAGAACAGCTGATTATACAAATCTCCCTCTTTTGAGGACATTGCAGTATGAACACTATAAACTTACTTTAATAATACCGACTAGAGCAATGTGCTTCTCCATAAACTGAACGAGTACTGGTGAAATATACACGAAAAGGTTTGCCAACTTGCGAGAACAAATGAAACAATATTCTAAATACAGTTAATCACAATCCGTTATTCTTTGCTTTGGTGCCTATAAAAAATAACGGAGTAATTCCAACAACAACATCTACGTCTACATCTACATCTTCGATGTGCACTGAGCAGTAAAAAATGTTCATAAAAAACTGTGCAGCGAAGATCAGAGAACAAGCAAAACATAAAACGAAAACAAAGCGGTAAATGAAAAAATGTGCTATTGTTTTTGTTTTCGCATTCTCAACGTAAATAAATATAGTTTAAAAAAACTAAAAAACACGCTTTAAGAGCATATCAAACTAAAAAGTTAAAAATAACTTTTCAAATAAGCTTAAAACAATAATAAATGATAAATAGCATTATTGTAAAAAAGCGTTGGGCGCTCGATGTACGAGAAATATGGACAAAGCGCCCCACGCTTTTTTTACAATAATACTATTTATCATTTATTATTGTTTTAAGCTTATTTGAAAAATTATTTTTAACTTTTTAGTTTGATATGCTCTAAAAGCGTGTTTTTTAGTTATTTTAAACTATATTTATTTTTAATTTTTAGTTCTATTAATTATTGAAAAAAAAAATTTGTAAGTTCTAGTGAACATGAACATGGTGCAGATTAAAAAAAAAAAAAAATATTTTTTTTCGGCCGTGGACGGGATTAGAACCCACGATCGGTGAGTCCGGGAGCGAAGACCCGCGCCTTAGACCGCTCGGCCAACGAACGAGCTTGAGGTAGTGGGATATACTGACAGTAATAAGCCACTTGCTTTTAGTCCAAAGGAGAGTTAAACTAAAACAAGTGGAAACGTTGCAGTCGGACGCAACCGACTGCGGTATAATCGATACCAGTATTAAAACCGGTAAAAAAGGCCTGATTGCAAAGGGTAGCGGGTGCGGCAGGGGTGTACGCTGCCTTAAAGATTTTCTGATGCAGATGGGAATGCAACCAGCTATCTTCATACCAAATTGGGTGACTCTAGCTCAAAGTTTGTAAAAGCTGTGGAGAGGAGGACGGGGGGCGGATTGGGTGGGTGTGGCATCCAAATTTGTGATGCAGATCTATGTGGAATGTCAATTACTATCTTCATATCAAATTTGGTGACTCTAGCTCGAAAATTGTAAAAATTGGGGAAAGGGGGGCTGGGGGCGGTATGGGTGGGCGTGGCATCCAAGTTTTTGCTGCAGATCAATGTGGGATGTCAATTGCTATCTTCATACAAAATTTGGTGACTCTAGCTAAAAGTTTGTAAAAAGTGGGGAAAGGGTGGAGGAAGGGGTAGGGGTGGCTACAAAACTGTGATGCAGATTTTTGGGGGTTTGTCAGCTATCTTCCTACCAAATTTGTTTGCTCTAGCTCAACTACTCTGGAAGATACACGCATTCCCGTTTTTGGTATTGTGGTATTGGTGGGCGTGGCATCCAAACTTTTGATGCAGTTTTTGGGGGGTCATCAACAACTATATTGGCCCCAAATTTGGTGGCTATGGCTCAAAAACTGTGGGAGATATATGCTTTTTTGACTTTAAAATGAGGGGGGCTGGGGGCGGAATGGGTGGGCGTGGCTCCAAAGTTTTTGATGCAGTTTTTGGGGGTAGCTATCTTCTCACCAAATTTTGTAGTTCTAGCTGTAAGGATGTGCGAAATATGTGGACTTATCGGTTTTGAGTTATCGAACTTATCGATTTGCCAGCCCTGGGGGCTAGAACCCTCATCTTGACACTTTAATTTGGAAAGTTTCAAGTCTTTAGCTTGAAGGGTGTGGAAAAAACTTGCAACCATACACATACATACATTGCACAAAACCAATATACTCTTTACCTTCGGTATCGAGTATAACAAGTAAGAAGGCTCTAGTCGGGAGAGCCCGACTAGAAGATATCCTGCACTCAGTTGCAATAAATATATTAAATTTATATAAGACTTTGGTATACTGACTTAACTTCAAAGGGATCATTCAAGTAATACGTAACGCAATTTGTGAAGACTTTAGACTCCCCCTCCCCCCCCCCCATGTTACGCACCGTAACGTTTTTCTGTACCCCCCTCCCCCCCCCCCCCCCACTAAACGGTACGTAACACTCAAGTGACCATTTTTACCCTAAAGGCGCTAAAAGTTATGTTACAGTTTTTGTCCTTGGTATAGTTTTAATTGCTTTTGAGGTAATCATACTAAATAAAACAAGAGATTTTTAATCCGCAACACCTGCGTATTTTTTTATTTTTCTATAAATTTTTGGCTTTACACACACACAATTGTTTTTCTCCGTCATTCCTATTCTATTTTAGCTTTTTATACCCTTCACATGTGAATCAGGGTATATTGAGTTTGTCATGAATCTGTAACGCCTTAAGGAATGATGGGAGACCCCATAAACTATATATCAAAATGATCAGGACGAGCTCAGGAATTGATTTCCGTCCGTCCGTCCGTCTGTCCGTCTGTCCGTCTGTCCGTCTGTCCGTCTGTCTGTTTCAACACGATTTCCGGCCAAACTGCTGAACCGATCTTGATGAAACTTTCACAGATTGCTTAGATCATGTCGGGTTTGTTCACTATGAAATTTCATCCCGATCGGAGCATTCTACGATATAGCCACCATATAAATTTACCATATCAACACGATTTCCGGCCAAACTGCTGAACCGATCTTGATGAAACTTTCACAGATTGCTTAGATCATGTCGGGTTTGTTCACTATGAAATTTCATCCCGATCGGAGCATTCTACGATATAGCCACCATATAAATTTACCATATCAACACGATTTCCGGCCAAACTGCTTAACCGATCTTGATGAAACTTTCACAGATTGCTTAGATCATGTTGCTTACCATATCGTACTATCAATTGTTGTCTCTGTCGTGCACTTTCAAGTACCTACATGTCAATATGTTGTTTTTGTCGAAAACGAACAAGTAAATGACGCTCAAGAGTAAAAATATTAGCGAAAAATTACCAACAACTGCACAGAAACATAAGAGGGGGGAGTATTGATTTGGCTGTGTGAAGGGTATCATAGTCTTGGCATAGCCAAAATTAACTATGCGCCACTATGTTTTTTACTAATAAACTCTTAAAATACATAACATGTTTATTTTAACCTTTAGGAATGCAATTATAAACAGAAACCAAACTGAAATTAAATATTTTACTCGAAATAAAATCGTATTCTTAACAAAATTAAAAAATAATCAACGATTAACCAAGTATCTAAGTAGGTCTATAAAAACAATTCGATTGAAGTTACAGCTCCTCTGTCCACGGGTTTGCTAGCCACTCAGATTCTTTCATCACTGGCACCTGGAGTGCAGAAGAAGACGGTTCTGGAATTTTCAAGCCACCTGCATCAACTTTGTCTTCGTCGAGCCAGTCAGCACCCTCAGACGATGTTCCTAAACGACGCACAATGCAGAGAAGCTCGTTTGCCCTTCTGGCAGCAAGGCGCTGTGGCCGTACTCTAGTTTCACAATGGTCTTGGGCAATCTTGCCATGCACGTGGCGACAGTGCATTTGAACACTCTTGTGAGATGTAAAGTAGATCCCACAGGTTGGACATACTTTTTTCTTAAGGTCGGATTGTACAGATGGACAAAAGAAATCATACGGCATCTACTTAAACCCTTCTAGAGGAGGTACCAGATTAACAGTCAACCTCACTAGAAGTGGAGAAAACTTGTATGTTCCTTTGTCAAGCAAACTGGGTACTACAAGGTTGCTTGGGGTTTGAAGTATTGGGCAAGGTGGCGGCATGAAAGTATCCGCAAATACAGACTTCAATGCACTTCTCGATGGCGAACAGCAGGATTCATCCGTGCATGTTATAACCTGTAAGAAATATTGCGATTCACGGACGTGAACGCTATACCACGCCAGATTTGGTTCTGCTGGATCCTGCATGCTATCTTCGGGCTGTCTATACTCCGCCGATACGTCGTAATTATCAATTTTCATTTCTCTCCACACTTCAGCAAGTGTTTCCCCAGCGTGCTGAAAATTGCGTTTTTCCAAATCATCATCCGTAGTCACTCCTTTACCGTCAAGATGTGAACCAAAATGTTCATGAGGCAGAATGACGCCTGCCAGTCGTTTGCTGAGGGGAGCCATGCGACGCTTGGGCCTTAGTGTTTCTGGCGTGTTTGATGTTTTCATAGGTAGCTAGAAATATATAATAATTGTGACCAGTTCTTTTTTGGAAAATCAAGGTTTGGATTACATATAATACTACTTATGTCATTTTAGCAGTAAACTTACCTGTGTAAAATATCTAAGCATTGTTGCTTTCTTCTTCGTGATCTTCATCTTCAACTCTCGTATAACATCAGTTATATGTTCTCTGAACTTTTCTTTATTTTTTAGTTTTTCTTTAGCAATTTTCCAAATTTCGTTGGCATTTTTTTGACACAGTTGCGCTGGTAAGTCAACATGAGAGCCTTTATAGGCCAAGAACAGCTGATTATACAAATCTCCCTCTTTTGAGGACATTGCAGTATGAACACTATAAACTTACTTTAATAATACCGACTAGAGCAATGTGCTTCTCCATAAACTGAACGAGTACTGGTGAAATATGTATACACGAAAAGGTTTGCCAACTTGCGAGAACAAATGAAACAATATTCTAAATACAGTTAATCACAATCCGTTATTCTTTGCTTTGGTGCCTATAAAAATAACGGAGTAATTCCAACAACAACATCTACGTCTACATCTACATCTTCGATGTGCACTGAGCAGTAAAAAATGTTCATAAAAAACTGTGCAGCGAAGATCAGAGAATAAGCAAAACATAAAACGAAAACAAAGCGGTAAATGAAAAAATGTGCTATTGTTTTTGTTTTCGCATTCTCAACGTAAATAAATATAGTTTAAAAAAACTAAAAAACACGCTTTAAGAGCATATCAAACTAAAAAGTTGAAAATAACTTTTCAAATAAGCTTAAAACAATAATAAATGATAAATAGCATTATTGTAAAAAAGCGTTGGGCGCTCGATGTACGAGAAATATGGACAAAGCGCCCCACGCTTTTTTTACAATAATACTATTTATCATTTATTATTGTTTTAAGCTTATTTGAAAAATTATTTTTAACATTTTAGTTTGATATGCTCTAAAAGCGTGTTTTTTAGTTATTTTAAACTATATTAATTTTTTAATTTTTAGTTCTATTAATTATTGAAAAAAAAAATTTGTAAGTTCTAGTGAACATGAACATGGTGCAGATTAAAAAAAAAAAAAAAATATTTTTTTTCGGCCGTGGACGGGATTAGAACCCACGATCGGTGAGTCCGGGAGCGAAGACCCGCGCCTTAGACCGCTCGGCCAACGAACGAGCTTGAGGTAGTGGGATATACTGACAGTAATAAGCCACTTGCTTTTAGTCCAAAGGAGAGTTAAACTAAAACAAGTGGAAACGTTGCAGTCGGACGCAACCGACTGCGGTATAATCGATACCAGTATTAAAACCGGTAAAAAAGGCCTGATTGCAAAGGGTAGCGGGTGCGGCAGGGGTGTACGCTGCCTTAAAGATTTTCTGATGCAGATGGGAATGCAACCAGCTATCTTCATACCAAATTGGGTGACTCTAGCTCAAAGTTTGTAAAAGCTGTGGAGAGGAGGACGGGGGGCGGATTGGGTGGGTGTGGCATCCAAATTTGTGATGCAGATCTATGTGGAATGTCAATTGCTATCTTCATATCAAATTTGGTGACTCTAGCTCGAAAATTGTAAAAATTGGGGAAAGGGGGGCTGGGGGCGGTATGGGTGGGCGTGGCATCCAAGTTTTTGCTGCAGATCAATGTGGGATGTCAATTGCTATCTTCATAGGGGTAGGGGTGGCTCCAAAACTGTGATGCAGATTTTTGGGGGTTTGTCAGCTATCTTCCTACCAAATTTGTTTGCTCTAGCTCAACTACTCTGGAAGATACACGCATTCCCGTTTTTGGTATTGTGGTATTGGTGGGCGTGGCATCCAAACTTTTGATGCAGTTTTTGGGGGGTCAACAACAACTATATTGGCCCCAAATTTGGTGGCTATGGCTCAAAAACTGTGGGAGATATATGCTTTTTTGACTTTAAAATGAGGGGGGCTGGGGGCGGAATGGGTGGGCGTGGCTCCAAAGTTTTTGATGCAGTTGTTTGGGGGTAGCTATCTTCTCACCAAACTTTGTAGTTCTAGATGTAAGGATGTGCGAAATATGTGGACTTATCGGTTTTGAGTTATCGAACTTATCGATTTGCCAGCCCTGGGGGCTAGAACCCTCATCTTGACACTTTAATTTGGAAAGTTTCAAGTCTTTAGCTTGAAGGGTGTGGAAAAAACTTGCAACCATACACATACATACATTGCACAAAACCAATATACTCTTTACCTTCGGTATCGAGTATAACAAGTAAGAAGGCTCTAGTCGGGAGAGCCCGACTAGAAGATATCCTGCACTCAGTTGCAATAAATATATTAAATTTATATAAGACTTTGGTATACTGACTTAACTTCAAAGGGATCATTCAAGTAATACGTAACGCAATTGTGAAGACTTTAGACTCCCCCTCCCCCCCCCCATGTTACGCACCGTAACGTTTTTCTGTGCCCCCCCCCCCCCCCCCCCCCCCGCTAAACGGTACGTACACTCAAGTGACCATTTTTACCCTAAAGGCGCTAAAAGTTATGTTACAGTTTTTGTCCTTGGTATAGTTTTAATTGCTTTTGCGGTAATCATACTAAATAAAACAAGAGATTTTTAATCCGCAACACCTGCGTATTTTGTTTATTTTTCTATAAATTTTTGGCTTTACACACACACAATTGTTTTTCTCCGTCATTCCTATTCTATTTTAGCTTTTTTTTACTAATAAACTCTTAAATACATAACATGTTTATTTTAACCTTTAGTGCATATAAACAGAAACCAAACTGAAATTAAATATTTTACTCGAAATAAAATCGTATTCTTAACAAAATTAAAAAATAATCAACGATTAACCAAGTATCTAAGTAGGTCTATAAAAACAATTCGATTGAAGTTACAGCTCCTCTGTCCACGGGTTTGCTAGCCACTCAGATTCTTTCATCACTGGCACCTGGAGTGCAGAAGAAGACGGTTCTGGAATTTTCAAGCCACCTGCATCAACTTTGTCTTCGTCGAGCCAGACAGCACCCTCAGACGATGTTCCTAAACGACGCACAATGCAGAGAAGCTCGTTTGCCCTTCTGGCAGCAAGGCGCTGTGGCCGTACTCTAGTTTCACAATGGTCTTGGGCAATCTTGCCATGCACGTGGCGACAGTGCATTTGAACACTCTTGTGAGATGTAAAGTAGATCCCACAGGTTGGACATACTTTTTTCTTAAGGTCGGACTGTACAGATGGACAAAAGAAATCATACGGCATCTGCTTAAACCCTTCTAGAGGAGGTACCAGATTAGCGGACAACCTCACTAGAAGTGGAGAAAACTTGTATGTTCCTTTGTCAAGCAAACTGGGTACTACAAGGTTGCTTGGGGTTTGAAGTATTGGGCATGAAAGTATCCGCAAATACAGACTTCAATGCACTTCTCGATGGCGAACAGCAGGATTCATCCGTGCATGTTATAACCTGTAAGAAATATTGCGATTCACGGACGTGAACGCTATACCACGCCAGATTTGGTTCTGCTGGATCCTGCATGCTATCTTCGGGCTGTCTATACTCCGCCGATACGTCGTAATTATCAATTTTCATTTCTCTCCACACTTCAGCAAGTGTTTCCCCAGCGTGCTGAAAATTGCGTTTTTCCAAATCATCATCCGTAGTCACTCCTTTACCGTCAAGATGTGAACCAAAATGTTCATGAGGCAGAATGACGCCTGCCAGTCGTTTGCTGAGGGGAGCCATGCGACGCTCAACTCGGTTATATGCGCTCCGCCCAGGAGCATTAGTCGCTATAAACAGGGCGTCCAGGTTGTATTTTCTAAAGTGCTCAATCGCAAAGTTCTTGACTTTGCGATAACGCGGGTTTTCGTCCGGCCCACCATCTACAAAGATGATGATCACTGACTTTACGGTGTTCGATTCTGTCATCATTAAGGGTTTGAATGAAGGTATTGATAAAAGTGACTCGAAATCATAAGCATGGGTGTTCGCTGTGGAGGATGCGTGTTTCCCGCTCCTTATGGTTATGTGTGTCGGCCCGCTGTACCCAACAGCTTCTTCCTTACCAAAATTGTTAGGTTCCACGTATACACCGGCGTATACAGAAGGAATAAGTTTGTGCCGCTCTGCCACGACCCAGTCATGATCAGGTAAAAGTATTCTGTATTCCATATGCATTAAAAGAGGGCTCTGACTTTTCACTGCCGGTAAACCTATTGGTATACGTGCCTTATCGTCTTGTGAGAGAACGAATACTTGCTGCGGTCCCAGAAGCGACGCAAGAGATTCCAATGACCTGATTGTAGCAGTGCAGAATTCCCCGTCCTCGTGCTTTTTGTGCATCTCGGTCTGTGGTCTTGCTAACTTTACCGGCACGGTACTTACGTGCCTTCTTCCCTCTTGAGTGTTCGAAACTCGTGGGAGTAAATGAAGATATGTGCCGCTTCGAGAAATTTCAAATCCCATTAACAACAGCCTGCAGCGCTGCCATGAATAGCAATATTAATTATGGTCTCTAGGAGAGCAGGTTGCGAGTCAACTAAAGGGGGCTGTCCACGGCGAGTTCGCGGTTGTGCCGCAGCAGGATTGTTTCTCTGACGTTCAGTTTTCTCCAATTTTCCCTTGGCTCGAAATATTTTTGCACGCTTAGCGGAGTCTTTTTTTTTTCTTTAAGCATTTCTCTTCTTCTTTCAACTCTTTGCGTAGCTTGTTTATTTCGTCGTGAACATCATTTTTGGCTATACCAGTGTCCCTTGCTTCAGTAAGAACATTTATTCTCTGTTGCAGTAGACCAATTTTCTTCATAAGAGTTTCTTGAGCCGGTTTGCTTGGAACATTTTTAGTGATGCCCGAATCAATCAAAGTCGTGTGTGGTTCCGTAGACGGTGTCTCTTTATTATTCTCACTTCGCTCATCTTTCGTTTGACGGCAGTGCTTTCATGTCCAGTGACTGTGACAGTCGATTCCATAAGAGATGAAAACGTGGATGAAGCTACAACATCCGAATCCCATAGACCAAGAGAAAATAAATTAAGAATAGTTATTATTGACACATCCGATAAAAAAGACCATAATGTACAACATATACAAGCAGTTGCACCTATTTTTGTTGAAGAGCACGCGAAGTCGAGGGAACATTGGGCCTTAGTGTTGCTGGCGTGTTTGATGTTTTCATAGGTAGCTAGAAATATATAATACTTGTGACCAGTTCTTTTATGGAAAATCAAGGTTTGGATTACATATAATACTACTTATGTCATTTTAGCAGTAAACTTACCTGTGTAAAATAACTAAGCATTGTTGCTTTCTTCTTCGTGATCTTCATCTTCAACTCTCGTATAACATCAGTTATATGTTCTCTGAACTTTTCTTTATATTTTAGTTTTTCTTTAGCAATTTTCCAAATTTCGTTGGCATTTTTTTGACACAGTTGCGCTGGTAAGTCAACATGAGAGCCTTTATAGGCCAAGAACAGCTGATTATACAAATCTCCCTCTTTTGAGGACATTGCAGTATGAACACTATAAACTTACTTTAATAATACCGACTAGAGCAATGTGCTTCTCCATAAACTGAACGAGTACTGGTGAAATATACACGAAAAGGTTTGCCAACTTTCGAGAACAAATGAAACAATATTCTAAATACAGTTAATCACAATCCGTTATTCTTTGCTTTGGTGCCTATAAAAAATAACGGAGTAATTCCAACAACAACATCTACGTCTACATCTACATCTTCGATGTGCACTGAGCAGTAAAAAATGTTCATAAAAAACTGTGCAGCGAAGATCAGAGAACAAGCAAAACATAAAACGAAAACAAAGCGGTAAATGAAAAAATGTGCTATTGTTTTTGTTTTCGCATTCTCAACGTAAATAAATATAGTTTAAAAAAACTAAAAAACACGCTTTAAGAGCATATCAAACTAAAAAGTTAAAAATAACTTTTCAAATAAGCTTAAAACAATAATAAATGATAAATAGCATTATTGTAAAAAAGCGTTGGGCGCTCGATGTACGAGAAATATGGACAAAGCGCCCCACGCTTTTTTTACAATAATACTATTTATCATTTATTATTGTTTTAAGCTTATTTGAAAAATTATTTTTAACTTTTTAGTTTGATATGCTCTAAAAGCGTGTTTTTCAGTTATTTTAAACTATATTTATTTTTTAATTTTTAGTTCTATTAATTATTGAAAAAAAAAATTTGTAAGTTCTAGTGAACATGAACATGGTGCAGATTAAAAAAAAAAAAAAATATTTTTTTTCGGCCGTGGACGGGATTAGAGCCCACGATCGGTGAGTCCGGGAGCGAAGACCCGCGCCTTAGACCGCTCGGCCAACGAGCGAGCTTGAGGTAGTGGGATATACTGACAGTAATAAGCCACTTGCTTTTAGTCCAAAGGAGAGTTAAACTAAAACAAGTGGAAACGTTGCAGTCGGACGCAACCGACTGCGGTATAATCGATACCAGTATTAAAACCGGTAAAAAAGGCCTGATTGCAAAGGGTAGCGGGTGCGGCAGGGGCGCTGCCTTAAAGATTTTCTGATGCAGATGGGAATGCAACCAGCTATCTTCATACCAAATTGGGTGACTCTAGCTCGAAAATTGTAAAAATTGGGGAAAGGGGGGCTGGGGGCGGTATGGGTGGGCGTGGCATCCAAGTTTTTGCTGCAGATCAATGTGGGATTTCAATTGCTATCTTCATACAAAATTTGGTGACTCTAGCTAAAAGTTTGTAAAAAGTGGGGAAAGGGTGGAGGAAGGGGTAGGGGTGGCTACAAAACTGTGATGCAGATTTTTGGGGGTTTGTCAGCTATCTTCCTACCAAATTTGTTTGCTCTAGCTCAACTACTCTGGAAGATACACGCATTCCCGTTTTTGGTATTGTGGTATTGGTGGGCGTGGCATCCAAACTTTTGATGCAGTTTTTGGGGGGTCATCAACAACTATATTGGCCCCAAATTTGGTGGCTATGGCTCAAAAACTGTGGGAGATATATGCTTTTTTGACTTTAAAATGAGGGGGGCTGGGGGCGGAATGGGTGGGCGTGGCTCCAAAGTTTTTGATGCAGTTTTTTGGGGGTAGCTATCTTCTCACCAAATTTTGTAGTTCTAGCTGTAAGGATGTGCGAAATATGTGGACTTATCGGTTTTGAGTTATCGAACTTATCGATTTGCCAGCCCTGGGGGCTAGAACCCTCATCTTGACACTTTAATTTGGAAAGTTTCAAGTCTTTAGCTTGAAGGGTGTGGAAAAAACTTGCAACCATACACATACATACATTGCACAAAACCAATATACTCTTTACCTTCGGTATCGAGTATAACAAGTAAGAAGGCTCTAGTCGGGAGAGCCCGACTAGAAGATATCCTGCACTCAGTTGCAATAAATATATTAAATTTATATAAGACTTTGGTATACTGACTTAAATTCAAAGGGATCATTCAAGTAATACGTAACGCAATTTGTGAAGATTTTAGACTCCCCCTCCCCCACCCCCTTGTAACGCACCGTAACGTTTTTCTGTACCCCCCCCCTCCCCCCCCCCCCCCCACTAAACGGTACGTAACACTCAAGTGACCATTTTTACCCTAAAGGCGCTAAAAGTTATGTTACAGTTTTTGTCCTTGGTATAGTTTTAATTGCTTTTGCGGTAATCATACTAAATAAAACAAGAGATTTTTAATCCGCAACACCTGCGTATTTTGTTTATTTTTCTATAAATTTTTGGCTTTACACACACACAATTGTTTTTCTCCGTCATTCCTATTCTATTTTAGCTTTTTTTTACTAATAAACTCTTAAAATACATAACATGTTTATTTTAACCTTTAGGAATGCAATTATAAACAGAAACCAAACTGAAATTAAATATTTTACTCGAAATAAAATCGTATTCTTAACAAAATTAAAAAATAATCAACGATTAACCAAGTATCTAAGTAGGTCTATAAAAACAATTCGATTGAAGTTACAGCTCCTCTGTCCACGGGTTTGCTAGCCACTCAGATTCTTTCATCACTGGCACCTGGAGTGCAGAAGAAGACGGTTCTGGAATTTTCAAGCCACCTGCATCAACTTTGTCTTCGTCGAGCCAGTCAGCACCCTCAGACGATGTTCCTAAACGACGCACAATGCAGAGAAGCTCGTTTGCCCTTCTGGCAGCAAGGCGCTGTGGCCGTACTCTAGTTTCACAATGGTCTTGGGCAATCTTGCCATGCACGTGGCGACAGTGCATTTGAACACTCTTGTGAGATGTAAAGTAGATCCCACAGGTTGGACATACTTTTTTCTTAAGGTCGGATTGTACAGATGGACAAAAGAAATCATACGGCATCTGCTTAAACCCTTCTAGAGGAGGTACCAGATTAACAGTCAACCTCACTAGAAGTGGAGAAAACTTGTATGTTCCTTTGTCAAGCAAACTGGGTACTACAAGGTTGCTTGGGGTTTGAAGTATTGGGCAAGGTGGCGGCATGAAAGTATCCGCAAATACAGACTTCAATGCACTTCTCGATGGCGAACAGCAGGATTCATCCGTGCATTTTATAACCTGTAAGAAATATTGCGATTCACGGACGTGAACGCTATACCACGCCAGATTTGGTTCTGCTGGATCCTGCATGCTATCTTCGGGCTGTCTATACTCCGCCGATACGTCGTAATTATCAATTTTCATTTCTCTCCACACTTCAGCAAGTGTTTCCCCAGCGTGCTGAAAATTGCGTTTTTCCAAATCATCATCCGTAGTCACTCCTTTACCGTCAAGATGTGAACCAAAATGTTCATGAGGCAGAATGACGCCTGCCAGTCGTTTGCTGAGGGGAGCCATGCGACGCTCAACTCGGTTATATGCGCTCCGCCCAGGAGCATTAGTCGCTATAAACAGGGCGTCCAGGTTGTATTTTCTAAAGTGTTCAATCGCAAAGTTCTTGACTTTGCGATAACGCGGGTTTTCGTCCGGCCCACCATCTACAAAGATGATGATCACTGGCTTCACGGTGTTCGATTCTGTCATCATTAAGGGTTTGAATGAAGGTATTGATAAAAGTGACTCGAAATCATAAGCATGGGTGTTCGCTGTTGAGGATGCGTGTTTCCCGCTCCTTATAGTTATGTGTGTCGGCCCGCTGTACCTAACAGCTTCTTCCTTACCAAAATTGTTAGGTTCCACGTATACACCGGCGTATACAGAAGGAATAAGTTTGTGCCGCTCTGCCACGACCCAGTCATGATCAGGTAAAAGTATTCTGTATTCCATATGCATTAAAAGAGGGCTCTGACTTTTCACTGCCGGTAAACCTATTGGTATACGTGCCTTATCGTCTTGTGAGAGAACGAATACTTGCTGCGGTCCCAGAAGCGACGCAAGAGATTCCAATGACCTGATTGTAGCAGTGCAGAATTCCCCGTCCTCGTGCTTTTTGTGCATCTCGGTCTGTGGTCTTGCTAACTTTACCGGGACGGTACTTACGTGCCTTCTTCCCTCTTGAGTGTTCGAAATTCGTGGGAGTAAATGAAGATATGTGCCGCTTCGAGAAATTTCAAATCCCATTAACAACAGCCTGCAGCGCTGCCATGAATAGCAATATTAATTATGGTCTCTAGGAGAGCAGGTTGCGAGTCAACTAAAGGGGGCTGTCCACGGCCAGTTCGCGGTTGTGCCGCAGCAGGATTGTTTCTCTGACGTTCAGTTTTCTCCAATTTTTCCTTGGCTCGAAATATTTTTGCACGCTTAGCGGAGTCTTTTTTTTTTCTTTAAGCATTTCTCTTCTTCTTTCAACTCTTTGCGTAGCTTGTTTATTTCTTCGTGAACATCATTTTTGGCTATACCAGTGTCCCTTGCTTCAGTAAGAACATTTATTCTCTGTTGCAGTAGACCAATTTTCTTCATAAGAGTTTCTTGAGCCGGTTTGCTTGGAACATTTTTAGTGATGCCCGAATCAATCAAAGTCGTGTGTGGTTCCGTAGACGGTGTCTCTTTATTATTCTCACTTTGCTCATCGGCATCGCTCATCTTTCGTTTGACGGCAGTGCTTTCATGTCCAGTGACTGTGACAGTCGATTCCATAAGAGATGAAAACGTGGATGAAGCTACAGCATCCGAATCCCATAGACCAATAGAAAATAAATTAAGAATAGTTATTATTGACACATCCGATAAAAAAGACCATAATGTACAACATATACAAGCAGTTGCACCTGTTTTTGTTGAAGAGCACGCGAAGTCGAGGGAACATTGGGCCTTAGTGTTGCTGGCGTGTTTGATGTTTTCATAGGTAGCTAGAAATATATAATACTTGTGACCAGTTCTTTTATGGAAAATCAAGGTTTGGATTACATATAATACTACTTATGTCATTTTAGCAGTAAACTTACCTGTGTAAAATATCTAAGCATTGTTGCTTTCTTCTTCGTGATCTTCATCTTCAACTCTCGTATAACATCAGTTATATGTTCTCTGAACTTTTCTTTATTTTTTAGTTTTTCTTTAGCAATTTTCCAAATTTCGTTGGCATTTTTTTGACACAGTTGCGCTGGTAAGTCAACATGAGAGCCTTTATAGGCCAAGAACAGCTGATTATACAAATCTCCCTCTTTTGAGGACATTGCAGTATGAACACTATAAACTTACTTTAATAATACCGACTAGAGCAATGTGCTTCTCCATAAACTGAACGAGTACTGGTGAAATATACACGAAAAGGTTTGCCAACTTGCGAGAACAAATGAAACAATATTCTAAATACAGTTAATCACAATCCGTTATTCTTTGCTTTGGTGCCTATAAAAAATAACGGAGTAATTCCAACAACAACATCTACGTCTACATCTACATCTTCGATGTGCACTGAGCAGTAAAAAATGTTCATAAAAAACTGTGCAGCGAAGATCAGAGAACAAGCAAAACATAAAACGAAAACAAAGCGGTAAATGAAAAAATGTGCTATTGTTTTTGTTTTCGCATTCTCAACGTAAATAAATATAGTTTAAAAAAACTAAAAAACACGCTTTAAGAGCATATCAAACTAAAAAGTTAAAAATAACTTTTCAAATAAGCTTAAAACAATAATAAATGATAAATAGCATTATTGTAAAAAAGCGTTGGGCGCTCGATGTACGAGAAATATGGACAAAGCGCCCCACGCTTTTTTTACAATAATACTATTTATCATTTATTATTGTTTTAAGCTTATTTGAAAAATTATTTTTAACTTTTTAGTTTGATATGCTCTAAAAGCGTGTTTTTTAGTTTTTTTTTAACCATATTTATTTTTCACTTTTTAGTTCGATGTATTATAAAAGCGTGTTTATTAGTTATTTTAAACTATATTTATTTTTTAATTTTTAGTTCTATTAATTATTGAAAAAAAAAATTTGTAAGTTCTAGTGAACATGAAAATGGTGCAGATTAAAAAAAAAAAAACAATTTTTTTTTTTCGGCCGTGGACGGGATTAGAACCCACGATCGGTGAGTCCGGGAGCGAAGACCCGCGCCTTAGACCGCTCGGCCAACGAACGAACTTTAGGTAGTGGGATATACTGACAGTAATAAGCCACTTGCTTTTAGTCCAAAGGAGAGTTACATACATACAAACAAACAAACATACATACAAGTGAAGCTAATATAAGCGTGTTAAAAAAAGAAAATATGTTACGTAACGTTTTACGAAACCCCCCCCCCCCCCCCCCTCTAAAATGCGACACGTATTACTTGAATGATCCCAAACAATTAAATTCGATATCTCCGGTTGGACGAAATTTTCAGAAAAGTTTTATCGTTACCCATTATTTCAACAGTCATTTATACATTTTCCAAATTTTTCTCGATTCCCTGTGTATATCGGAAACTAGAATAGTTATCGATAATTTGAAGCAAACGTGTTCTGCTCATGGTATAGGAGAACTTATATGCAAAATCGGAAGTCACTTGCTCTTGTAGTTTCTGAGATCCACGCGTTCATACAGACGGACAGACGGACATGGCTATATCGTCTTGGCTGTTGATGCTGATCAAGAATATATACACTTTATGGGGTCGGAGATGCTTCCTTCTGCCTGTTACATACTTTTGCACAAAAGCATTATACCCTTATTTACCTATTTTTTGGGTAAAGGGTATAATAACAGTTGATGCAAAAAATTTGTTGTTAAACTCTTAAGACCCAACCAAACTATGCCTACGTGCTTAAGGCATCTTAGCAAAAATGAACGAAAAGCACGCTTAAGCATTAAGCAACATCTATAGCCATACGTTCCTGAAGTGCTTTGTCTCTTCTTCATTTTTATTTTTGCCAACCATTGTTGCCACATGTTTTATTTTTATTCCAATAAAAACTAAATGCTTACATTTTATTTAATATTATGTTAAAAATAAAGGTAACACATGGCTTATAGATCTAGATCTAGATCAATATGTTTATAAACAATAAAATAAAGATCTAACAATTTTTTAAGTTATTTTCCATATACATAATAAAAAAAAACAGCGACAGCTTTATGGTCTTAAGCATTTAAGCATTGTTTCAGTTCAGTGAAACAATGTTTAAGGCGTATAAGCATTCGTTAAAAACAAAAACTGAACGAAACTTAAACGAACGTTTGGGCAAGTACACGGCGTAGCATATGTTTAAACTTTGCGTGCTGCGATGCTTTAAGCACGTAACTTCATATCTCCGCCCACTACATTTTGCTGGAGGCGATATGTCGCGTTTTTTTCGACGGAGATATGACGTTTTGAGACGGCATGACCGAGGGGAGATATGACTTTTTGAAACGACATATCTCCGCCGTTTAAAAAACGACATATCTCCGCGCGGAGAAGAACGACATATCTCCGCGCAGCGATTTTAACCAAAATTATCGAAACACAAACAAAAAATCTAAAAAAAAACGTAGTGACAATATCAATGTATTAATTAAAAATGCATTATAATTATACGCCGCTGCGTACTCTTATTATTATTCGCGTTGAGATGTGACGTTTTGAAACGAGCGAAGATATGACGCTTATCCGCGCGGATATATGTACATGTGTCGTTTGTGAAACGGCGGAGATACATACATCGTCGGAGATAAGTCGCGACCCCCTTGTAACGAAGCTAAAATAACAATTGAGGTGTTCAACAGCTCTGTTTCATGTTTCAAAGTTGAAACGATTAACTCGTTAACGGCATTTTGGGTGACACTGCGTTTCATGTTTGTGCAGTCAGCTGTTGTTTGTTGAGATTTCTTATTCTTAAATTTTTGTCACTGTTGCTGTTTACTGCGGTTATGCTTTATTTGTAAAAAAAAAGCCATTTAAAAGTGCTAAAGACTGCTATGCGATGTTTTAGCAAAGCAAGTTATTAGATAAATAGAGGATATTGAATGTGAGAAGAGCTCGTTGTTTGAATTAGTTGCTCAATTATATGCTTTTAACATTTGGCGGCCATTTATCATTTGTGTTCATACTTTTTTGCACAAAAATACACCAAATGTACTAAAAAGTACTGAACATCGATAGCAAATATCGAAAAAATATCGTGCTCTTTCCATCTTTACTTTGTTGAAACTTGAAACACTTTTTGTATACATAGGCTGGGGTGTTTCAACGTTTCAAGAAATTTTCTATTGGGGTGTTCAACAGCTCGTGTCATCGTTTCACGTTTCAAAGTACAAACGTCTCGCAACAACAACATACATAGAAAATTTCTTGAAACGTTGAAACACCCCAGCCTATGTATACAAAAAGTGTTTCAAGTTTGAACAAAGTAAAGATGGGAAGAGCACGATATTTATTCGATATTTGCTATCGATGCTCAGTACTTTTAAGTATATTTGGTGTATATTTGTGCAAAATAGTATGAACACATATGATAAATGGCCGCCAAATGTTAAAAGCATGTAATTGAGCAACTAATTCAAACAACGAGCTCTTCTCACACTCAATATCCTCTATTTATCTAATAACTTGCTTTGCTAAAGCATCGCATAGCATATCTTTAGCACTTTTAAATGGCATTTTTTACAAATAAAGTATAGCCGCAGTAAACAGCAACAGTGACAAAAATTGAAGAATAAGAAATGTAAACAAACAACAGCTGACTGCACAAACATGAAACGCATAGACACCCAAAATGCCGTTCACGAGTTAATCGTTTCAACTTTGAAACATGAAACGATGAAACGGAGCTGTTGAACACCCCATATGTATGTTGTTGTTGCGGGACGTTTCAACTTTGAAACGTGAAACGATGAAACGAGCTGTTGAACACCCCAACTATTTGTATACATAGGCTGGGGTGTTTCAACGTTTCAAGAAATTTTCTATGTATGTTGTTGTTGTGGGACGTTTCAACTTTGAAACGTGAAACGATCTGTTGAACACCCTATGTGTGTTTTTGGTACGATATTTAATTGATTTTATTTTAATTTCCTCATTTTCTTTGCATGAAAACAAGTTAAGAACATGTTTTGACTGTCAACTCTTGGTACGGGATTGAATAATGTGTATTATTCGATATTATGCACTAATGGAAGTTAAAAAAGTCCCGATACCATGGCATTTCGATAAGTCGAAATATATCGATTATATCTAACATCCCTAAGCGTCAGAACTGAAGTTGTAAATAACAACTTGCAATACAAAATATTTGTAAAAAACATTATTATTAAATATGGGCCGAAGGAAATCAAAAAGAAAGCCACCACCTAAGAGAAAAAACATTGAGCCTTTGGACCAACAATTCAACTGTCCATTTTGTAACCATGAAAAGTCATGTGAAGTTAAAATGTAATAAGTATGTATTTTTCAATATTGCTCCAACTTTTTATCCCATATTATCAAAATTGCAGGGATAAAGGAAGAAACACAGCCAAAATAACATGTCGTGTTTGCTTGGAGGACTTTCAAACTGGAATCAACTTTTTATCGGAACCTATTGATGTATATAACGATTGGGTGGACGCATGTGAAACGGCAAATTGAACTTCATATTTTTATAAGTAATTAAACAACTTTAATCACATCTAATAAGCCGCATGTTCTTAAACAAAGCATAATTTTTTCGTTGGTGGTGTTTTTAATATATCACTAATTCAGTACTGTTGCGATGCACGGCTGACGTTATTTTGTATCAAGTAAAACCTTAGAACACTGTTGGTAATAATGCACGTTAAAGGCCCGGTAAACATTTTCTGTGCAAATTTTGCGGTAACAGGCAATCACTAATTTATGCCGCATAGTTTGATTATTTAAAACAGCTTAAAAAGGAATTATGCTGAAGAACCATTCAAAATTAATTCATATTATTGAAGTAAAGCATTTTGAGCTAAATAATGGATAGAGCTGCGGCGTCCTAGAAGATGCACAAGATGAATTGAAAATAAAGCTTAAAAAGCATTGTTTCAATTTCAACTCATGTTTTGCACATTAAAAACTAATTTTTTCCATCATATACACTAGCCAGAAAAAGTATGCGTACAAATGCTCCCAAGCATAGGAATCGAAATTCTTATGTCTCTAAAGCTGTTTACAATAAGTCAAGCAGAGCTTCAGTACATTTTTGCAGCAACAACCATTTTGAGTGATCTTTCGCATTCTCTGGTCGTCTCTGTTAAATTTCATACAATTTTTTCCTCCTGTCAGTGGATTGCCATTTTCTGCAAATAAATAATCATTGTCTGAGAGTTTTGATCGGCTATATCTGTGTGACAAACACGAACGACTTCGGCCTGCTCTATGCCATATCACTTATTATTGATATACATATATTAGAATGGAAATGTATATACAGTGACTCACAGCTTAAATGATGCAGTGTCAAATAAAAAGTTTAAGGTGCTATATATTTTAAACTAGAGGGAAAACAAAAAATGTTTAAACGCCAGTTTGTTTTATGTTATATCACATTTGAAAAATAAACTTTATTTGTTTCTGATATATTGCTTAGTTTTATATATAAACTAAAAACATATCTAAAATATAGGTCACAGCTTAAAAGATGCAGACACAAACTAGTTATATTTTTGCCGGATAAATAAGGATTTTAGTACTTAGTATGTAATCCCTTAACCTTTAGAATAGCCCTTAACCTATTATTCATCGCAATGACCAGCTTCCGAGTGGTTTCCGGGCTTATTTTGCTCGATTCCTCCAGCAAAGCATTTTTAAGGTCCTGTTTGCTGGAAATCCGAGGATTCCGGATCTTGTTCTCCAGCATAGCCCACAAATTTTCAATGACATTTAAATCTGGAGACTGGGCCGGAGGAATCATAACGTGGGGGCAGTTCCAGGTGAGCCAGGGCTGCACTTTTCCGAAAGTATGTTTGGGGTCGTTGTCGTGGTAGAACCGGAAATCACGTCGGATTCCTAACTTTTCGGCGCTTTGGAGCACATTTTCTTTTAAGAATATTGAAGTACATAGTCTTATCCATCGTCAACTCAAAAAACGCCAAGTTTCCGACGCCGGCTGCCGACATACAGGCCCATACCATCACACTTCCTCCGCCATGCTTAACTGTTGCTTTTACGTGTTTTGGGTCCAGTTCAGTATTGGGCTGTCGCCACACAAAATTTCTTTTGGAACACAGTAATTTTTGCAGACGAGTCCAAATGCAACCTGTTTGGGTCGGACGGGAGAAATTTTATGTATTAGAATGGAAATGGACCACACAAGGCCTGCAAAATGTGGCTCGTTGCTTTCAGGAGTCGAAGTGCTGCATGGCTCCGATTGTAGACTTTTGATACGCAATAGTTTTTACGTCAATTTGACATCCCTATGTACATATGTATGTATAAACTATTACATGAGTATAGAATCATGCCCATATGCACTTGTCTGCATCAATTTTATCCAAGGCTGAGCTAGGTACACACGATGCAAACAATTTACACACGTGTGCAGACATACATATGTATGTACACATATAGGTATTGTTGCAAACAAAAAATTTGCAATAACTGTTTGCGGCACTTGTTTTTGCTTGTCGTCTTTATACGGTAATTTACCGTTATCTTTATTGCGATACTTGATTGCTTATTTGCTTTCAGTCAGAATATTGCAGCAAACAAGGCAACATAGTTATTATGTTGGATCGCGATTTAACGAAAAAGTTAATTGAAGAATATAAAAACTATAATATATATAAGGGAGAAGCCCCAATCTCGGACACTGTACAGAAGTCGGACACCCCCCTTTATTTAACGAGTTTTGATGCTAGCGCGGTCTAATTACTGTGACAGATAGCTTTCAGTGCCGGCTTTCTTTTGACATGGTCTACAGGTGTTAATACCTAGTTTTGGCTAATTCAGAGACAAAAATTAAAATACCGATATTCCGACCTAAACTTGTTAAAATTTCAACGCTTATGTAATTGAATTATTCCCTGATTCAGCAAAGGTTAATAAATTTTTTCTTATTCGTTTCATCATGCTCTTTCATATGCTGCAATCAAACATATTTTTTTTTTCAATATTTTGGGTTTTACATTCAAAAATGTTAAAACCGTGCTTTCTTCTAATCTGGACACTGTTGATGTTTCACAATTGAACACGATTAATTGTAATAATTATTTTCATTCAATTGTATCGATGATCGTGTCATCTTCATATAAATGTATCAAAATGAGCGCGCAACAAGAAATGGAAATTGAAATTTTATGGTTTAAATGAAAAAAACCAAATAAAGAAACTTTAAGTTGAATTTCATAGTTAATTGAATAAATAATTTCATAATAAATGGTTTTGATGAAAAAAAAAAACCCAAAAAAAAGTATAATTAGTTTGTTTATATATTTTGCGCCATATTAATAAGGTATGTGAGCAATGATGAGCATGCGATGCATAGATCGATGATTGTGTTTTCGCTGACGAAAGCAAATTCAACTTATTGGGCAGTGGTGGCAAGTCCATGGTGCTGCGGAAGCCGGATACTGAGCTGCAGAAGAATCACTTAAGACCAACCGCAAAACACGGCGGGGGTAGTGCATTTTTATAGGCCCCATTTCCACGAAAGGAGCGGGGAATCTTATTTTCATTGATGACAAAATGAACCAAGACCATTATTTGAAAACTTTGAACGAAAATTTTAAGCCTTCGGTGGAGATGTTGGGTATTGGTAACTCGTTCAAGTTATATCAGGACAATAAACCAAAGCATAACGCCTATAAAATGGAGTCTGGGTTGTTATACAACTGCCCAAACATCTTGGAAAAGGCTCCCTAATCACCAGATCTAAATCCTGTTGAAAATTTGTGGAGTGAGTTGGTCCGCCGTGTGCACAAAACGCCAATATCGTCCTTATCCGTATTATTAGAACGGCTTCAGGAAGAATGGGCTTATACTGGGCATGAATTTACCCAAAAAATTCTAAAAACTGTGGCAAAATGCCTAGGCGATACCATACAATATAATGGGTATCATACCAAATATGAGATTAAGTTTTTTTCTTGGCTAAAATAGATATTTGTTACTTGTAAAAAAAAAACCGAATATTAATGTTGCGCAAATTTTGGCCTTTTTTTTGTTTTATGCATATTTTCTTTATTAGTTCAAAATAAAATCTAGATATATATATCTCTATGAAAAGTTGATTTAACAAGCTTTAATTTACCATTTTTGCATTTTTCATTATTCTTGGTTTTAATCATTTTATTTGTGTTTGAAGTTGAAAAAAAACAAACCGAATATTAGTGTTATCCACTGTATATAGTGTTTTAATGTACGACTTGCATGTAATTGTTATGTTAAATTAAATTTTATAGTTGCATTTGGTGGCAAAGCCAAAACAATTGGAGTCCTGCCCAAGGTATACTTAAGAAGGTACTCGCTCTCGCTCTCTCACTCTCTTTGTTCACTTCTTAAATTGTCAGTCTGTTAGCAGCAGTTGTTAGCGACGCATCTCCGCGGGCGATTTTTTCGTGTTAAACCTTTTGTGCTACAGACCATGATGGAATAAGTATAAGCCTTATAATTATTAATTATTCCGATAGCTTTTTATCGATTTCAACAACAAAATTTTGTATGTAGCTCATGGATGAACGAACTAAGTTCGCTCATAGTTTATAAAAAGAACCGATAATACAAATTTTGTTGAGTGAACTTTAAAATAAATCCTACCGGTAAAAATAATATAGGAACTCTTAAAAAAATGCCAAAAAATAGCCGAATGACTTCTTAAAATAGCTAGAATTGTAGCTAATAGCATAGCACTAAACGTTATAGCTTTCGCAGTTTCAAAATAGCTAGGTCTAGCTATAAAATAGCTAGTATGGCAACACTGGCATAAGGTGGTCTCGTCGGCTGCTGAAGCTAGCTCGTTTTTGTCCCTTAGCTTCAGTGCATTTTTGTTTGTTGACGCAGAAGGTTGTGTGCGGACGAATTTTTTCTCAACACTTAACCCTTAAACATAAACAAAAAAATGAGTTACTGTAATTTTTCCCGCAAGCATGTACTGGGTGTTAAGTTTATTCATGCACTTATTGCTAATTCAAAAGTATTAAAAATAAAACTAAAAAACTTTCTTCACCGCTTTGTTTTATATTGGGCTATTTTAAACCCCAGGGGCCAGCTAAGGGTTAATCAACACAATATCCTACCGTTTCATTCACACTCACTGTAAAGTGTGCGTTTAACTCGCACTTATTGCTAGCATACGCTAAGGGACAGCTTTTGCCGACGAGACCACCTTATACTTATTCCATCCAAGGCGTAAATACGCCTTGATTCCATCATGCTACAGACTTAACGTATTTTGCTCGCTCTCTCTCTCTCTTCTGGATGTCCCGTCAGCAGACTACATTCGGTAGAGCCCGACTAGAAGATACCCTGAACCCAGTTGCAATAAATATATTAAATTTATATCAGGGGTGTCAGAGCAGAGTTCGAGATGGTTTTGAAATCTCCACAAATTTGGTCAGAGATTTGGTTAGTTTAAGCAATATTAAATGTCTTTTGCATAACAAGTGTTACTTTTTCGAAAGGTAATTTTAAGCTATATTGCATATTGCAAATACATTTGAATTTTATAAATATTTTAATTCATGATTTTAGATATTAATAAATCTCTAACAAATCTCTTAGACTATTTGTCGTTCCATGTAACCGTGCAAAACCGTCCCTAACAAGAGAGGTGCCACCTAGTATGTTTAACCATAACTATTATTCGGAGTCATTTATTTGTGGCAAATAAACATAAAAAAATCGTTCTCTTAGGTAACAAAATTGCATGGTCGAGCAGTGGACAGTTTGTTTTAAATTTAACAAAGTTATTGCAGCAAACCTTTTATAAGGTGGCAGCTTTTGCGGTGTTTGTTAGGTGTGTGAATGCCTACAGTAAGTAGCCGGCGCTCAACCTTTTCTTTCGCCAACTCTTCTTTTCTAAGCATGTCAAGCAAAAGAAAACTTCCAAGAGGCATTTCTATTTAATTTCACTTTTACTTTTGCACTTTTAAAATGTAAACAAAACAGATTTGCTATTAACGAAATACGTAGAACAGCTGTTCAAGCTAGCTATCACGGCAGGGCTGTCAAGCAACATGAGTTACTTGGCGGGCAAAATATTAAATATTAATTTTGTATAAGAATTACCAGAGATATGACCTAACATATTTTTATTTTACCAATTATTAAATATAACACTAATGCACTGTGGCCAACCTTGAAAACAATGACAAAAATAGCCAATACATTTTAGGCAATTTTTAGTTTTCAAAGGTAGCAACTCTTTTTGGCCATTTTCGGTTTACGTATTTTCTGAGAAAATTTTACAGAAAAATGAAATCTCCCAAACTTCTGGCAAACCTACGGTTTTGTTTTAGAGATTTGAAAACCTGCTCGAGCCAAAATCTCTAGAGATTTCTGGCACACTCCTGTATAAGACTTTGGTATACTGACTTAACTTCAATAGATTAAATTCGATATCTCCGGTGTTTCTTAACCGATTTGGACGAAGTTTTCAGGAAAGTTCTATCGTTACCCATTATTTCAACCATAATTTTTACATTTTCCAAATTCAATATATTTTGTTATCGATTGCATGTGTATATCGGAAACCAGAATAATTATCGACAATTTTAAGCAAACTTGTTCTGCTCATAGTATAGGAGAACTTATATTTAAAATCGGAAGTCTCTAGCTCTTGTAGTCTCTGAGATCGACGCGTTCATACAGACGGATAAACGGACGGACAGACGGAAATGGCTATATCGTCTCACCTGTTGATGCTGATCAAGAATATATATACTTTATGGGGTCGGAGATGCTTCTTTCTACCTGTTACATACTTTTGCACAAAACCATTATACCCTTTTTACCCATTTTATGGGTTAAGGGTATAAAAAAAAAACTAAAAGAACGTGTAAACATCACTGCAATAGATTGCACGAAATAAGCATGCAGAGCTGTATCGCTTGCTCTGCTCCCTTGTGATGATGATCTTCTAGACCAAGGTTTCGATCCACAGGGTATGCGGATGACCATGCTCTTATAGTTATAGGGAAGTTTAGCAGCACCATAACCGATCTCATGCAAAGGGCTCGGTTCTAAAATGGTGCCTGAAAGTGGGTCTCGACATAAATCCGCGTATGTACGTATAAACTATTACATCCGCGTAAGGCAGTATACCAATGGCCTCCTCTTCATTGGTCAGACTACTTTAATGCGAGTGGTTCTTGTTAAGCCTCTCAGCTGAAACCCTCATCTTGATAAAACGATATCTAAAGCTTGTCGCCGGTTCTTTGTTAAATCGTGGGGTCTGGACTCCAAATCAATGTGCTTATACTGCATGATGGCCCATTTGATGTACGCTTCTGTTTTGTGATGGCCAAAAATGCAATTAGTGAAAATGCTCCAAGATTATTATTATTTTATAACAGCTTTATTGAAAAACGTGCGAATAGCTTAGCGAAATTAAACTTAAAATTGAAAAAAATTGGTAAACATAAGTACATATAGCGAATAGACAAAACGGAATATTGATGCATTAATGTTTGAAATACATATACATTTAAGCAGAGAGTTTAGGAAAACACATTTAACAAGGCTATCTACATACATATCTGTACCTGAAAATCTTAATGAATGCGCAACATTGTTGCCAGCTCTTGCAACATGCTTGTAGCAGGTTCTTTTACAGAGTTCCGTTAAGTCTACAACTCTGTCCGCAAAAGCTAAAGAGACTGTATATGCAGAGATACACATTGTGTACTATGCAGGTTACCCGTTTACAGAGAATATGCAAAGAACATTTCTATGTATGTATTCGAATTGTTTACATCAAAATCCTGCAAAAGCGCATGCGCCAGTTAGCAGCCTTTTGCCATTCTTGGCAGGTGTAGTTATCCGAATTTTCTGATTAGTTTCGGGACTGCGCAAAATGAATATTTAAGCTCGTCTCTTATTGGCAATTAAAACTGCACTTTTGCTACCTTAAAAAATCTTTAAAATGTTTTCCTATTAAATCATACTATGTATTTGCAACAAAAATTGTGAAACGTTGTTATTACCTAACAAACAGTAAACCCCAGCTAATATATAATTTTTGTGCATCATCAATTTGTATGTGTGAATGCTCATACATAAGTATATACATACGATGAAAGTGCAACATATAAGCACAGTAAGGATTGTGTGTATAGTTATTTATTATAGCTATCCAATTTGAATAGTTCAACGGTGGTGTGAAATGATATATTCAGGCTAGAATATATGAACGTACATACATATGTAAAAATATACATCTGTGCGTTTTTACCGGTATAATCAGTGTTGATAAACTTATTACTGAGACTCGAATTAACAATTAACAATTTTCGCATTATTACTTAATTATATAAAAGTTGTGAATCTCACAAACGTCGCAAAACGTATTTCCCTACTTAAATATGCACTGTTACAGAAATACGTTTGTATGCATTGAGTTGCTAGATACAAAAATAATTAGGAAAATTTTGTATTGTACATACTCGCGTAACTAATTGACTTTCCACAAAATCATGTATTTAATTGTGCAAAGAAAGAAAAAGAATAACGTCTACAAAAATAATTTATAAAACGGTTCCTCATAATGCACATAAGCATGTACCTAACGTAAAAAATACAAATACACAATAAACAAGAAAAAAAAAGCTGAAAAATGGAACTATTAGTCCGGTTTTTACTATTAATTTCTTTTGTGAAAGCATTTGCTGGCTTAAAAGATGGTAAGTCTGTAAAAAAAGCAATAAACATATTATTTCGCGAGTACCAATTGGCATAACCATTTAAAGTCGTTTTGATATACCCGTTGTACAAATGCTTTCTTCTTTGTACAGATATTGTAGTCGGTGAGAATAAATAAGACCTGTTCCTTCACTTTTAGCTAAAAACTTGGCATAACCTGTAAGAAACAAGTGGAAAATTTTTGGTGCAGATCCTTATGTCAAGATGTCAATTGCAAACGTGCTTCCAAATGTGGTGACCTTAGCTCAACAACTGAGGAAGATATAGGCGTTTCTGGTTTCAAAATGCGGGGGTGGGGGGGGGGGGGGGGGGCGGCTGGGGGCGGAATGGGTATTTGTGGCTCGAAAATTATTGATGCAGTTTTTCGGGGCAAGAAGCTATCTTCTCATCAAATCCGGAAGTTCTAGCTGTAAGAATGTGCGAACCAAACGGATTTATCGATTTTGCGTTATTGTATTTATCGATTTGCCGGCCCCTAGTTATCGTAGAGCCCCAATCTTAACACTTTACTTTCCAGGCCATAGATAAAGATATTTGGAAAGTTTCAAGTCTTGTAGCTTGACGGACAAACAAAACCAATACACTCCTTACCTTCGGTATCGAGTATAAATACAATTACCTGCATATAACATCCACACAGTAAAAGATCCCGACCTTTGGTGCTAATTTAAAAAAACTTATTCTAACTTATTCTTATTAGAGCATTAATGCAAAACCAATGAAAATGCGTGTTTTATTTCTTAATGGGGTCTCCATCATGAATTGGGATTTCAAAGATACGCCAGAGAGCTTGAATTTCGTTGGAGGTAATGTTCCGGCTGTGATTTGGCAGCGCATTATTTCGCGGCTTTTTTTTTGTGTTGAATAGTAGAACAAAACTCATATCCTGAACCCATAAAGTGCATATATCAACGGAAGAGTCTGTTTGGCCATGTCGTGTGCCTTGATGTTTAAGCGCATCGATCTAAGAGTCTATAAGAGCTAGTGACTCCAGATTTTGAATTCTAGCTCTCTGAAACCATAGACAGATCAAGTTTGTTCCAAACAAGCGACATTTCTTCCCGTTAACGATGTACACATGCTATTAATAGCAATTAAATCTAAATTTTCTAATTTAAAAACATGCACCAGAAATATAAAAGTTAATGTTGGTTATCTGAAGGAAAAAACGCCAATAGCGAAATTTCCTTAAGCCATGCTCGTCTGTCTGCCCATCAGTCCGTCTGTAAGTCGTTCTCAGTTTGCATCAAATTAGCAATAATCTTCAGTATTCCGACAGTCAAACAATCAAAAAAACCTTTTAATTTGGAAATCATTAAAATAGTTTCAGTAGCTAATAACAATATAACAAAAATTTATGAAATATTTGTTGAAATCAATTGAAACACCGGAGATATCGAAGAATGAAGTTCATCATCATGCATCAGGCTCAGGTATCTCCACTGAACTTAAAGAGTATGTTGTAAATGTCTCAATCCTTGTCCAGTTCGGATGCCATGCCCAACCATGCAGCACCCAGCCCCCCGTCTTTTAAAAAAAGGAAATGCTTATATATTTCACCGTGTGAGCTTGAGGCACTAAATTTGGCAGGATGAAAGCTGATAACATTTTTGGAAGATCACACCAAAACTTGCAGGCCACACCCACCCCAGCCTTTCAGTCTTCAAAAACTGAATTGGCTATCTTCCTCAAATTTTAAGCTAGTGTCAGGAAATTTGGTGGGCAGATAGCTGGTAAAAATTCACTTTTTTATACCCTTAACCCATAAAATGGGTAAATAAGGGTATAATGGTTTTGTGCAAAAGTATGTAACAGGCAGAAGGAAGCATCTCCGACCCTATAAAGTATATATATTCTTGATCAGCATCAACAGCCGAGACGATATAGCCATGTCCGTCTGTCTGTCCGTCTGTCCTTCTGTCTGTCTGTATGAACGCGTGGATCTCAGAGACTACAAGAGCTAGAGACTTCTGATTTTGTATTTAAGTTCTCCTATACCATGAGCAGAACAAGTTTGCTTCAAATTATCGATAACTATTCTGGTTTCCGATATACACATAATATCGATAACAATAAAATATCGAACTTGGAAAATGTAAAAATGAGGGTTGTAATAATGGGTAACGATAGAACTTTTCTGAAAATTTCGTTAAAATCGGTTAAGAAACACCGGAGATATCTAATTTCATCGATTGAAGTTAAGTCAGTATACCAAAGTCAATTATAAATTTAATTTACATATTTATTGCAACTGGGTTTAGGGTATCTTCTAGTCGGGCTCTCCCTACTAGAGCCTTCTTACTTGTTTTTAAATTGAAATTGACTCTCTCTTCTACAGTTTTTGAGCTAGTGAAACCATTTTTTTTATGAAGAAAGCTTTAGACATCCCACGATGGGCTGCATTATTTTTTTTTTTTTAGTTTTAACATCCATCGTCATTCGCAGTCGTTTTGGGCTAAAGATGTTTTTTGTAGCTTTTTCGTAGGATTTCATTTAAAGGACAGAGTCCGGTTTCCACTACCTTATTTTCGTATCGACGAGCTCTGAAATTGTTTTAATTACAGATGCTTCGGTTTAATCGGCTCATTTACTTATAAAAAGTGTTGTTTTGAAAGGCCTCTGTAGACTGCTGCCTGTGAATGAGCGAGTTTCTCTTGAAAACGATGTAGTGACTGAGGTCCACGGTCGGTTTTACGTGGTTTACGCCCAGAACATTTGTTTTCTTTCTTGTGCTAAGGATTCGATGTTTTCCATTGACGGTTTTGCAACTTCGCACTCATTTTCTGGTTGGGTTGGCATGTCACCTGGACAAATTTGTAGCTCGTTAACACATAGAATTTTTGATGTGCTAACATCTATACGCGCGGTTGCGTAACAATTCAAACTCACACACTATCTAACTTCTCTGCCGTAACTCACATGCCGTAACTCGCTGTCGTAACTCGCACAAATAGGCAGTCAAAAATTTAAAAAGTATGTAAACGAATATGATGGTATTGGTGTTGCGGCAGAGAAAAGTGGTCGTAAAAGACGAAGTCTCGCTCGTGAATTAAATAACGCTTTGTCTGTTGCTTTGCATTCGCTTCGTTTTGTTTGTGCTTAGATGCAGAAGAGCAGCCGACTAAGACGGTTGATTCACACGGTTCTGCTGTTTATGTTATGCCCACAAACGTACAAGCTTATTTATTTGTAGGTGAAGGGTTTCTGGGTTGGCAATTATTAATGTTTAGTCATAATCAGAGCTCGCAAGAAATGCTCGACACTTTCGGAATGTCCGAAAAAAACCACTCTCATTGGGACATAATGCAAAAAGCGAGCGAAAAAACACAGTCATTTCTGTTCTTGATCAATGAGTGGAATGCTCGAGCAATGACAGTTTTTTTCGTTTTCGTTTTGCTCGTGTCTTCTGAGGAGAGTTTTGGGTGAGCACAAACGCAAAAGTCTCTTTTGCGTATGTATGCGTGTTTTTGTGTGTTTTGCTTGGGTGTGTGCGTCGGTTTACTAGGCTAGTATACAAAATTACATACATACATGCATAAGGAAAAGACACTTTTTGCTTCCACTTTTAACATTTTGCTCATTTGCGGAGGCTCATTTGATGAGCAACGAAAATTTGTCTCTTCTCAAGTTGTTATTGCACAACTGTTTTGTTTGTTTGCTCAATGGAAAACACGAAACAAAGAACACAAGAGAAACGAAAAAAAGTGTTTTGCTCAGAGAGAGACGGAGGGCGCGTTATTTTTTCCGTCTTTATGCTGAAAGGAGGGCAACAAAAGAATGTGTTGAGCGTCATTTGCGAGCTCTGGTCATAATAGAGGATAATAAATTGGCAATAGTTAAATTTAGCTATAATAAAAAGTGTGAGTTTGTGTGCATTCAAAAGAAAACAAAAGAAGCAAAACAGAAATGCACTAGACGAATAATGAATGTTGGATACCCTAATAAAATATAAGTGCTATTGTGGATGTGCAGTTATAGAATATATTTGCAATAGTTGCATATTTTACATAGACGAATAATGTAAAAAAAACTGGCAAACAGAGATGGTATGTTCTGTAAGCTTACATTCTGCGTGATGGAAGCGGACAACTGGGGAAACAGCAAAAAGCCACTATTTTTATACCCTTAACCCATAAAATGGGTAAATAAGGGTATAATGGTTTTGTGCAAAAGTATGTAACAGGCAGAAGGAAGCATCTCCGACCCTATAAAGTATATATATTCTTGATCAGCATCAACAGCCGAGACTATATAGCCGTGTCCGTCTGTCCGTCTGTCTGTCCGTCTGACCGTCTGTCCGTCTGTCCGTCTGTATGAACGCGTGGATCTCAGAGACTACAAAAGCTAGAGACTTCTGATTTTGTATTTAAGTTCTCCTATACCATGAGCAGAACAAGTTTGCTTCAAATTATCGATAACTATTCTGGTTTCCGATATACACATAATATCGATAACAATAAAATATCGAATTTGGAAAATCTAAAAATGAGGGTTGAAGTAATGGATAATGATAGAACTTTTCTGAAAATTTCGTCCAAATCGGTTGAGAAACACCGGAGATATTGAACTTAATCGATGGAAGCTAAGCCAGTATACCAAAGTCTTATATAAATTAAATATATTTATTGCAACTGGGTTCAGGGTATCTTCTAGTCGGGCTCTCCCGACTAGAGCCTTCTTACTTGTTTATCGCTTGTTTACCTACTACACTCGCTACAATGTCAGCTGGTGCTAAGTCACCCATCATTGTTTAGCTTTTTGTTTTGACTGCAAAGTGTGCGAAACGCAAGGCATAATTGTTGCCGCACTTGAGTTGAAATCGGAAATTTTGGCTTTTGCTTCAACCCGCTTGCTGCTGCTACACAAGAAAGGGTGTTATAGACTTTATTGTTTATATTCTCTTCGCTTGTTATCAAAGGGTTTCAGGAAAAAATGCAAACTGACGTTGTTTACACCAATTTTAGTAAGGCATTTGATTCTGTAAGTCATCCTCTGTTGCTTCATAAATTAAATATTATTGGATTTCCATCAAAACTATTATTGTGGCTTTCGGAGTACTTGTGTGGTCGAACACAAAAAGTAGTTTTTAAATCGTCGGTATCTAAACCTATTTTTGTTACCTCTGGTGTACCCCAGGGTAGTCACCTTGGACCTTTGCTTTTTAATTTGTTTATTAACGATCTTCCAGCAGTTATTACTAACTCTTTTGTGTATATGTTTGCTGATGATGTAAAGCTATGTTTCACCTATAATGACGCTTCCCTGTGTAATTTTCTACAGTCGGATTTGGGTGCTTTGTCAGCCTGGTGTCGTTTTAACTTACTCAATTTAAATTGTTCAAAATGTAAAGTCATGTCTTTTTGTAGAAGTACCCCTAATACTGTTCACTATTTGCTTGATGGTTTGAAATCAAAGATTTAGGCATTATTCTTGATCCTAAATTAAAGTTTGACGCTCATATTTCGTATATGGTCAATAAGGCCATTAATGTCCTTGGCTTCATCAAGCGGTGGTCGAAAGAGTTTAATGATCCGTACACCACTAAAACGCTTTATACATCCTTGGTACGTCCTATTCTGGAGTATGGATCTTGTGTGTGGTCCCCACAATACTCGATTCACCAGGACAGAATTGAATCTGTGCAGAAGAAATTTCTTCTATTTGCCCTTAGAAGTTTTAACTGGGTTGCTGGAGTTGACTTACCCCCGTATTCAAGTAGACTCCTTTTGATAAATCTTCCCTCCCTGTTAAACCGTAGAGCTATGCATGGAGTATTATTTATTACTAACCTACTTAATGGTGAAATCGACTCATCAGTTCTTTTGAGTCGAATTAAATTTAATGTCCCGGTTAGATCTTCACGTAACTTTTTACCCCTTAGCCTTGATCGTTGCTTCAGCAACTATTTAATACATTAACCCATTTCGTGTTATATGTTCTGACTATAACAAACTTTATTTCCTTGTCTCCTTGGAGGCCTCAACTCCAGTACTAAGAAGATCGATCCTTTTTGCTTTATCTAATCGTAACCACTAACTACTAATCTAACGCTGGTCTGATTGGGTTTTTCTGGGTTTGTCCCAATCCTCGCAACAAATGTTGGACTGCTCAATTTTTTATTGAATTTCCCAGAGCTTTAACTTTAAATTTTAATTATTTTTTCAGATTTATATATTATTCTATATTTTAGTTAATTTAATTATTTTAATTATTTTAATTTAAATTAAATTTTGATTCATTTTAATGTCAGCTGCTCTTAGCTAACTATAAATAAATAAATAAATAAATAAATAAATAAATAAATAAATAAATATGAACTTTGTGCAATTAAATAGCTAAACGTTAGGTTATTTAATATTATTTATATAATATACAGTGGCAGCATCGCATAATCGGACACTTGCTTCCTCAGTACAAACATGCTCAAAAAGTATAACGAAATGCGTTAAAAATGTTGTTCTTTCACATTTATTATAACTTTATAGTATTGGCTATCTAAATCACCAAAAAAAAACTCATATTTTCTAAAGAGAACAGTTAGTTTACAGCGAAAAACGAAAAAAGTCAATTTTTGAGGCTCAACGAATAATCGGACACCTCCAAAAATTGTATGAAAAAATTAACTAATTAAGTAGTTAATGTTCGGTTTCGTATCATTTTGTGTTTAAAACAGCCGGCAAGTGATTTGGAATGGACTGCACCAAATTCAGGCATACCTGGGGCTCTATAAAGTTCCATAATACTCCTAAAACCTCTTTAAGTGAATTTAGCGTGTTAAATTAGTTTTTGATACACCTGCCTGGCTTTTTCTTCCCGAAAATTTTCAATAACATTAAAATCTGGGCTGTGTGAATGCGTTTGCACAAGTTTCGGGCAGTAATGGATTAACCAAAGCTTTGCAACGCCTGTAGTCTGCTTCCGGTCTTTGCTTGATAGAATGCAAAGTTGCTTGCGATACCTAATTTCTCTGCACTTTGCTTTATGTTCTTCATCAAAATATCCAAATAACCAAATTTATTCATTATTCCATCTATAAAATGTAAGTTTCCTACTCCAGCACAGGACATACAGCCCCAAACCATCATAGAACCTCCGCAATGCTTCACCGTGGCCTTTGTATTTTTTTTGATCAAATTCTTCATTTGGTTTTCGCCACTCAAACATCTTTCAACAAGTTAATGCCTGTGAATGAGCGAGTTTCTCTTGAAAACGATGTAGTGGCTGAGGTCCACGGTCGGTTTTACGTGGTTTACGCCCAGAACATTTGATTTCTTTCTTGTGCTAAGGATTCGATGTTTTCCATTGACGGTTTTGCAACTTCGCACTCATTTTCTGGTTGGGTTGGAATGTCACCTGGACAAATTTGTAGCTCGTTAACACATAGAATTTTTGATGTGCTAACATCTATACGCGCGGTTGCGTAACAATTCAAACTCACACACTATCTAACTTCTCTGCCGTAACTCACATGCCGTAACTCGCTGTCGTAACTCGCACAAATAGGCAGTCAAAAATTTAAAAAGTATGTAAACGAATATGATGGTATTGGTGTTGCGGCAGAGAAAAGTGGTCGTAAAAGACGAAGTCTCGCTCGTGAATTAACGAACGCTTTGTCTGTTGCTTTGCATTCGCTTCGTTTTGTTTGTGCTTAGATGCAGAAGAGCAGCCGACTAAGACGGTTGATTCACACGGTTCTGCTGTTTATGTTATGCCCACAAACGTACAAGCTTATTTATTTGTAGGTGCAGGGTTTCTGGGTTGGCAATTATTAATGTTTAGTCATAATCAGAGCTCGCAAGAAATGCTCGACACTTTCGGAATGTCCGAAAAAAACCACTCTCATTGGGACATAATGCAAAAAGCGAGCGAAAAAACACAGTCATTTCTGTTCTTGATCAATGAGTGGAATGCTCGAGCAATGACAGTTTTTTTCGTTTTCGTTTTGCTCGTGTCTTCTGAGGAGAGTTTTGGGTGAGCACAAACGCAAAAGTCTCTTTTGCGTATGTATGCGTGTTTTTGTGTGTTTTGCTTGGGTGTGTGCGTCGGTTTACTAGGCTAGTATACAAAATTACATACATACATGCATAAGGAAAAGACACTTTTTGCTTCCACTTTTAACATTTTGCTCATTTGCGGAGGCTCATTTGATGAGCAACGAAAATTTGTCTCTTCTCAAGTTGTTATTGCACAACTGTTTTGTTTGTTTGCTCAATGCAAAACACGAAACAAAGAACACAAGAGAAACGAAAAAAAGTGTTTTGCTCAGAGAGAGACGGAGGGCGCGTTATTTTTTCCGTCTTTATGCTGAAAGGAGGGCAACAAAAGAATGTGTTGAGCGTCATTTGCGAGCTCTGGTCATAATAGAGGATAATAAATTGGCAATAGTTAAATTTAGCTATAATAAAAAGTGTGAGTTTGTGTGCATTCAAAAGAAAACAAAAGAAGCAAAACAGAAATGCACTAGACGAATAATGAATGTTGGATACCCTAATAAAATATAAGTGCTATTGTGGATGTGCAGTTATAGAATATATTTGCAATAGTTGCATATTTTACATAGACGAATAATGTAAAAAAAACTGGCAAACAGAGATGGTATGTTCTGTTAGCTTACATTCTGCGTGATGGAAGCGGACAACTGGGGAAACAGCAAAAAGCCACTATTTTTATACCCTTAACCCATAAAATGGGTAAATAAGGGTATAATGGTTTTGTGCAAAAGTATGTAACAGGCAGAAGGAAGCATCTCCGACCCTATAAAGTATATATATTCTTGATCAGCATCAACAGCCGAGACTATATAGCCGTGTCCGTCTGTCCGTCTGTCTGTCCGTCTGACCGTCTGTCCGTCTGTCCGTCTGTATGAACGCGTGGATCTCAGAGACTACAAAAGCTAGAGACTTCTGATTTTGTATTTAAGTTCTCCTATAACATGAGCAGAACAAGTTTGCTTCAAATTATCGATAACTATTCTGGTTTCCGATATACACATAATATCGATAACAATAAAATATCGAATTTGGAAAATCTAAAAATGAGGGTTGAAGTAATGGATAATGATAGAACTTTTCTGAAAATTTCGTCCAAATCGGTTGAGAAACACCGGAGATATTGAACTTAATCGATGGAAGCTAAGCCAGTATACCAAAGTCTTATATAAATTAAATATATTTATTGCAACTGGGTTCAGGGTATCTTCTAGTCGGGCTCTCCCGACTAGAGCCTTCTTACTTGTTTATCGCTTGTTTACCTACTACACTCGCTACAATGTCAGCTGGTGCTAAGTCACCCATCATTGTTTAGCTTTTTGTTTTGACTGCAAAGTGTGCGAAACGCAAGGCATAATTGTTGCCGCACTTGAGTTGAAATCGGAAATTTTGGCTTTTGCTTCAACCCGCTTGCTGCTGCTACACAAGAAAGGGTGTTATAGACTTTATTGTTTATATTCTCTTCGCTTGTTATCAAAGGGTTTCAGGAAAAAATGCAAACTGACGTTGTTTACACCAATTTTAGTAAGGCATTTGATTCTGTAAGTCATCCTCTGTTGCTTCATAAATTAAATATTATTGGATTTCCATCAAAACTATTATTGTGGCTTTCGGAGTACTTGTGTGGTCGAACACAAAAAGTAGTTTTTAAATCGTCGGTATCTAAACCTATTTTTGTTACCTCTGGTGTACCCCAGGGTAGTCACCTTGGACCTTTGCTTTTTAATTTGTTTATTAACGATCTTCCAGCAGTTATTACTAACTCTTTTGTGTATATGTTTGCTGATGATGTAAAGCTATGTTTCACCTATAATGACGCTTCCCTGTGTAATTTTCTACAGTCGGATTTGGGTGCTTTGTCAGCCTGGTGTCGTTTTAACTTACTCAATTTAAATTGTTCAAAATGTAAAGTCATGTCTTTTTGTAGAAGTACCCCTAATACTGTTCACTATTTGCTTGATGGTTTGAAATCAAAGATTTAGGCATTATTCTTGATCCTAAATTAAAGTTTGACGCTCATATTTCGTATATGGTCAATAAGGCCATTAATGTCCTTGGCTTCATCAAGCGGTGGTCGAAAGAGTTTAATGATCCGTACACCACTAAAACGCTTTATACATCCTTGGTACGTCCTATTCTGGAGTATGGATCTTGTGTGTGGTCCCCACAATACTCGATTCACCAGGACAGAATTGAATCTGTGCAGAAGAAATTTCTTCTATTTGCCCTTAGAAGTTTTAACTGGGTTGCTGGAGTTGACTTACCCCCGTATTCAAGTAGACTCCTTTTGATAAATCTTCCCTCCCTGTTAAACCGTAGAACTATGCATGGAGTATTATTTATTACTAACCTACTTAATGGTGAAATCGACTCATCAGTTCTTTTGAGTCGAATTAAATTTAATGTCCCGGTTAGATCTTCACGTAACTTTTTACCCCTTAGCCTTGATCGTTGCTTCAGCAACTATTTAATACATTAACCCATTTCGTGTTATATGTTCTGACTATAACAAACTTTATTTCCTTGTCTCCTTGGAGGCCTCAACTCCAGTACTAAGAAGATCGATCCTTTTTGCTTTATCTAATCGTAACCACTAACTACTAATCTAACGCTGGTCTGATTGGGTTTTTCTGGGTTTTTCCCAATCCTCGCAACAAATGTTGGACTGCTCAATTTTTTATTGAATTTCCCAGAGCTTTAACTTTAAATTTTAATTATTTTTTCAGATTTATATATTATTCTATATTTTAGTTAATTTAATTATTTTAATTATTTTTAATTTAAATTAAATTTTGATTCATTTTAATGTCAGCTGCTCTTAGCTAACTATAAATAAATAAATAAATAAATAAATAAATAAATAAATATGAACTTTGTGCAATTAAATAGCTAAACGTTAGGTTATTTAATATTATTTATATAATATACAGTGGCAGCATCGCATAATCGGACACTTGCTTCCTCAGTACAAACATGCTCAAAAAGTATAACGAAATGCGTTAAAAATGTTGTTCTTTCACATTTATTATAACTTTATAGTATTGGCTATCTAAATCACCAAAAAAAAACTCATATTTTCTAAAGAGAACAGTTAGTTTACAGCGAAAAACGAAAAAAAGTCAATTTTTGAGGCTCAACGAATAATCGGACACCTCCAAAAATTGTATGAAAAAATTAACTAATTAAGTAGTTAATGTTCGGTTTCGTATCATTTTGTGTTTAAAACAGCCGGCAAGTGATTTGGAATGGACTGCACCAAATTCAGGCATACCTGGGGCTCTATAAAGTTCCATAATACTCCTAAAGCCTCTTTAAGTGAATTTAGCGTGTTAAATTAGTTTTTGATACACCTGCCTGGCTTTTTCTTCCCGAAAATTTTCAATAACATTAAAATCTGGGCTGTGTGAATGCGTTTGCACAAGTTTCGGGCAGTAATGGATTAACCAAAGCTTTGCAACGCCTGTAGTCTGCTTCCGGTCTTTGCTTGATAGAATGCAAAGTTGCTTGCGATACCTAATTTCTCTGCACTTTGCTTTATGTTCTTCATCAAAATATCCAAATAACCAAATTTATTCATTATTCCATCTATAAAATGTAAGTTTCCTACTCCAGCACAGGACATACAGCCCCAAACCATCATAGAACCTCCGCAATGCTTCACCGTGGCCTTTGTATTTTTTTTGATCAAATTCTTCATTTGGTTTTCGCCACTCAAACATCTTTCAACAAGTTAAATTTACTTTCATCCGTAAATAGAACCTTTAAATTAAGTAAATTTAACTTGCATGGGTCCGATGGAAAGATGTTTGAGTGGCGAAAACCAAATGACCGATTATTCGTTGAGCCTCAAAAATTGACTTTTTTCGTTTTTCGCTGTAAACTAACTGTTCTCTTTAGAAAATATGAGTTTTTTTTTGGTGATTTAGATAGCCAATACTATAAAGTTATAATAAATGTGAAAGAACAACATTTTTAACGCATTTCGTTATACTTTTTGAGCATGTTTGTACTGAGGAAGCAAGTGTCCGATTATGCGATGCTGCCACTGTATGTTTATATATATTGTTGCAGTAAGTAAGGGCATTAATAAGAAACAAAAAAAAAGTTGCTTATAATTTAAATAACTAAAACTAAAATAAACGTATTTTGTATCAAAACTATGTTTTATTGACTTTAATTGAATATTAGGACAAGGGGTATTTTTATTTGTTCAGTTTGTGCGTCTCATCTACGACAAGCCAGCGCGTTGATTGGTTTGTTTGAGTTCTCTTTGCGTTCAGCGGCCTGTATATTAAGAGAGGCGGTGGGCCAGCGGAAAGCAAGAACGGTAAAAATGTGTTAGTTTTCATGTGTATGCATGTGCGTTTGTTTCATTCTTGCTGGGCCTGCTCGTTGAGATTTTTATACTCGATACCGAAGGTAAAGAGTATATTGGTTTTGTGCAATGTCCGTCATGGTGTCTGTCCGTCCGTATGGTTGCAAGTTTATTCCACACCCTTCAAGCTAGAGACTTGAAACTTTTCAATTCTCTTTATCTATGGGATAGTAAATTAAAGTGTTAAGATGGGGGTTCTACGATAACGGGGGGGCTGGCAAATCCATAAATTCGATAACTCAAAACCGATAAATCCACATATTTCGCACATCCATACAGCTAGAACTACCAAATTTGGTGAGAAGTTAGCTACTAACAACCCCCAAAAAACTGCATCAAAAATTTAGGAGCCACGCCTACCCATTCCGCCCCAGCCCCCCTTCCCCGCATTTTAAAGTCAACAAAGCCTATATCTCCCACAGTTTTTGAGCTATATCCACCAAATTTGGTGTCAAGATAGGTGGTGACGACCCCCCAAAAACTGCATCAACTGGATGCCACGCCCACCAATACTGCCCCCCATCTGCCCCAACGCTTCGTTAAAAACGGGAGAGGTAGGTAGGAAAACAGCTGGCAACGACCCCTAAAAATCTGCATCAAAATTTTGGAACCACGCTCATCCATTTCGCCTACCTTTCCCCACCTTTTACAAAATTTTAGCTAGAGCCACCAAATTTGGTTTGAAGATAGCAATTGACATTCCACATAGATCTGCATCAAAAATTTGGATGCAATTCCACCCATACCGCCCCACCTTTTTCAAACTTTGAGCTAGAGTCACCAAATTTGGTATGAAGATAGCAATTGACATTCCACAAAGATCTGCATCAAAAATTTGGATGCCACCACGACCCATACCGCCCAGGCCCCCTTTCCACGGCTTTTACAAACTTTAAGCTAGAGTCACCAAATTTGCAACGAAGACAGCTGGTGGAATCCCCATCTACATCGGAGAATCTTTAAGGCAGCGTACACCCCTGCCGCATCCGTTACAATTTGCCATCAGGCCTGTTTTTACCGGTTTTAATACTGGTATCGAGTATGCCGCAGTCGGTTGCGTCCGACTGCAACGTTTCCACTTGTTATTTTTATGTTTCTTCGACAAATGAACGTTTGAATTCACTTTCGGCATTTTTGCGCACCGCTGCATAACTGTATGATAGTTGCGATAGCAAAATTGTTGGAAAGTGTCATAGAGCCAAAAACATGAAATAGTATGAATGACCAGCAATGCAAAACTGATATTTGCCTGCCTATTTTACTAGACGCTTGTTTTTTGCGCTGTGCGCCTGATCAGAAAATTATCCTCCAGCACCAAAAATGCCTTGGAAGCAGTGCTGCCAGGTCTTGAACGCTCGCTTAAGCTAGATTCTAGGCAAAAATAAGTTAAAATAAGCTATTTACCAAGTAATTTAGTCACACGGATATCAATTGACTCCTCGAGAAATAAGCTATATTTTGACGATCCTATGTGATTTTTGTAAATTTAATAAGCTTTTCTATTTTCAAATATGCTAGATCTAGCCTGAAATAAGCTAACCTGGTAACACTGCTTGGAAGTATCGTTTTTCTTATGTTTTTGTAGGCAAAATACTAATATGCACCAAATTTAATTTATATATTGGCTGTTTAGGGTTTGCTGAATTTCATAATAGTAGAGAAAGGTCAATTATTACAAAGCCCAGGCCTACCAAAACTGCGTGGCTACAACGAGCCAGCACGTGTTGTTGTTCCGAATTGCCTATTCTCGAATGGCACACGCACTTGCTTACACACAAAATATCACGCATAGAAGAATTGACTAAGTGCCAAGGCAGTCAAATTTAATTTCTGGTGCTGGTCGATCATTTGCAGGAACAGGCGAACAGGAAAATAAATAAGCGTCTAGTAAAATAGACAGTCAAATATCAGTTTTGCATTGCTGGTCATACATACTCTTTCATGTTTTTAGCTCTATGACACTTTCCAACAATTTTGCCAGCAAGAATGAAGCAAACGCACATGTATACGCATACTAACACATTTTTACCGTTCTTGCTTTCCGCTGGCCCGCCACCTCTCCTTTAATGCACTGGCCGCTGAACGCAAAGCGGAACCGAAACAAAACAATCAACGTGCTGGCTTGTCGTAGATGAGACGCACAAATACAACAAAGTAAAAATACCCCTTGCCACAATATTCAGTTATCGTCAAGAAAAACCTGAATATATAATTTTAATAAAATAATAGTTTATTTCAAGTATACAAAGACAAAATACGTGTGTTTAAGTGTTAATTAATTTATTTATATAAAACTTGTCTTATAAGTTGTAAAAGCCCAAACTTATTGCCAAAATATAAATAAACATATAAAACAGACATTATATTAAAGTATCTCATGTTTTGCTCTACAATTGCACAGAGTACATATGAAGACTATACCACCCTTTTTTGGTGAGCAGCAGCAAGCCGAAAGAAGCAAAAGTCTAAAATTGTCGATTTCAAATTTTGTGACAACAACAAGAGAAACGAAGTGCGGCAATATTTAATTATGCCTTGCGCTTTGCACACTTTGCTGTCACAACAAAAAGCTAAACAAGGATGGCCGACTCTCACCAAGTAATGAAAAATACTGGCTATTCGCTGTTTCCCCAGTTGTCCGCTTCGTGGTTGCGACTCTGCAAAACAAAAACAATCCAAAAAAACAAGGCGGCATGTGTATTGTAAACAAAGAAGCAATAAACAAAGCAAGCACAGCTGCTTATCTTGGAAGAACCGACTTTTTTACTCGTTACTTCTGTCCGCTTCGAACTTGCAACAAAGTCCAAGGCATGTTAACATCAACAATTCTGTAAACATGTCTTTATGTTAACTGGTCGCTGATATTTTGATTAATTTGATTTGCAAAGGTTGGCGTTAGCAAACAACTGAGAATTTAATAACATATCATCTACCAACATTATAAAAGTATCCAACATTTATCGTTTAGTGCAATTCTGTGTCGGTTCTTTTGTGAATAGACACACACACTTACAGACTAAAGGGCTGTTTACTCTCGAGTTAACTTAACTTACTTAACTTAAGAGTAAGCTGACTCAATCTACCTTATGGCTCTCAATGTTAGCGTTTAATCTTAACTTTACGTTACTAAACTTAATATAACTTAAGCTGCAGGTTGCAGATTCTTAAGTTAAGTTCTTAAGTTGACAAATCAAAAACTGTGATGCAAAACGTTAAGCGCTGTTTACAAAGTCAAATATTGAAATGGATGAGCATAAGTTAATAAGATAAGTTGAAAATCATAGTTTAAGTGGGCGTAGGTATATGTGGGCGTGGCATCCAAATTTGTAATGCAGATCTTTGTGTTATGTCGATTGCTATCTTCATACCAAATTCGGTGACTCTAGCTCAAAGGTTGGGGAAGGGGGGCTGTGGTGGAACAAGTGTCTTGCTGGTAGCTATCTTTTTACCAATTTTGGTAGTTCTAGCTGTAAGGATGTGTGAAAGAGGTGGATTGATCGATTTTGATTTGCCAGCCTCCCAGTTATCGTAGTACCCCAATCCTTACACCTTTATTTACCATGCCATAGATAAAGATAATTGGAAAGTTTCAAGTCTCTAGCTTGAAGGGTGTGGAAAAAACTTGCGAACATACGGACGGACGGACGGACACCATGAGGGACATTGCACAAACCCAATATACTCTTTACCTTCGGTAACGAGTATGCAAAGTGAGGCTGTCACCTTCTTGTCCGCAGTATGACCAAGCACTGTAACAACAAAACAAGCTGTCTTAATACAACAACAGCTGTTTCGGATTCCAAACTGTGCACTGCTTCTGTGATAGTTGCGATAGCAAAATTGTTGGAAAGTGTCATAGAGCCAAAAACATGAAATAGTATGAATGACCAGCAATGCAAAACTGATATTTGCCTGCCTATTTTACTAGACGCTTGTTTTTTGTGCTGTGCGCCTGATCAGAAAATTATCCTCCAGTACAAAATGCCTTGGAAGCAGTGCTGCCAGGTTTTGAGCGCCCGCTTAAGCTAGATTCTAGGCAAAAATAAGTTAAAATAAGCTATTTACCAAGTAATTTAGTCACACGGATATCAATTGACTCCTCGAGAAATAAGCTATATTTTGACGATCCTATGTGATTTTTGTAAATTTAATAAGCTTTTCTATTTTCAAATATGCTAGATCTAGCCTGAAATAAGCTAACCTGGTAACACTGCTTGGAAGTATCGTTTTTCTTAGGTTTTTGTAGGCAAAATACTAATATGCACCAAATTTAATTTATATATTGGCTGTTTAGGGTTTGCTGAATTTCATAATAGTAGAGAAAGGTCAATTATTACAAAGCCCAGGCCTACCAAAACTGCGTGGCTACGACGAGCCAGCACATGTTGTTGTTCCGAATTGCCTATTCTCGAATGGCACACGCACTTGCTTACACACAAAATATGACGCATAGAAGAATTGACTTAGTGGCCCAGGCAACTAGCGTAGATGAGACGCACAAATAGAACAAAGTAAAACAAGTGAATACGTTGCATTGGGACGCAACCGACTGCGGCATACTCGATACCAGTATTAAAACCGGTAAAAAGAGGCCTGGTTGCTGCCTTGAAGATTCTCCGATGCAGATGGGGATGCCACCAGCTATCTTCCTTCCAAATTCGGTGACTCTAGCTCGAAGTTTGTAAAAGGTGGGGAAAAGGGGGCTGGGGGTGGTATGGGTAGGCGTGGCATCAAAATGTTTGATGCAGATCTATGTAGAATGTCAATTGCTATCTTCATACCAAATTTGGTGACTCTAGCTCGAAGTTTGTAAAAGGTGGGGAAAAGGTAGCTGGGGGTGGTATGGGTAGGGGTCGCATCAAAATGTTTGATGCACATCTATGTGGAATGTCAATTGCTATCTTCATACCAAATTTGGTGACTCTAGCTCGAAGTTTGTTAAAGGTGGGGAAAAGGGGGCTGGGGGCAGTATGGGTGGGCGTGGCATCCAAATTTTTCAGGCAGATCTTTGTCGAATGTCAATTGCTATCTTCATACCCTATTTGGTGACTCTAGCTCAAAGTTTGAAAAAAATTGTGGAAAGGGGGGCTGGGGTGGTATGGGTGGGCTTGGCATTAAAGTTTGCGATGCAGATCATTATGGAATGTTTTGCTATCTTCATACCAAATTTGATTACTCTAGCTCGAAAATTGTAAAAAGTGGTGAAAGAGGGCTGGGCGCGGTATGGGTGGGCGTGGCATCCAAATGTTTGATGCAGATCTATGTGAAATGTCAATTGCTTTCTTGATACCAAATTTGGTGGCTCTAGCTAAAAGTTTGCAAAGGTGGGGAAATGGGGGCGAAATGGGTGGGCGTGGCTCCAAAACTTTTATGCAGGTTTTTGGGGGTCATTGCCAGCTATCTTCCTACCAAATTTGGTTGCTCTAGCTTAAAAACTCTGGAAGATACACGCATTCCCGTTTTTGACGAAGCGTTGGAGTAGATGGGGGCGGCTAGGGCAGTATTGGTGGGCGTGGAATCCAAACTTTTGATGCAGTTTGTGGGGGGTCATCGTCACCTGTCTTGGCACCAAATTTGGTGGCTCTAGCTAAATAACTGTGGGAGATATAGCCATTCCTCATCTCAAAATGCGGGGGGCTGGGGGCGGAATGGGTGGGCGTGGCTCCATAATTTTTGATACAGTTTTTTGGGGGTTGATAGTAGCTATCTTCTTACCAAATTTGGTAGTTCTAGCTGTAAGAATGTGCGAAATATGTGGACTTATCGTTTTTGAGTTATCGAATTTATCGATTTGCCAGTCCCCCATTGATCGTAGAACCCTAATCTTGACACTTTAATTTTCTATCCCATAGATAAAGAGAATTGGAAAGTTTCAAGTCTCTCTAGACGGACAGACGGACAGACACCATGACGGACATTGCACAAACCCAATATACTCTTTACCTTCGGTATCTAGTATAAAAACAAGGCGGCATGTGTATTGTAAACAAAGAAGCAATAAACAAAGCAAGCACAGCTGCTTATCTTGGAAGAACCGACTTTTTTACTCGTTACTTATGTCCGCTTCGAACTTGCAACAAAGTCCAAGGCATGTTAACATCAACAATTCTGTAAACAAGTCTTTATGTTAACTGGTCGCTGATATTTTGATTAATTTGATTTGCAAAGGTTGGCGTTAGCAAACAACTGAGAATTTAATAACATATCATCTACCAACATTATAAAAGTATCCAACATTTATCATTTAGTGCAATTCTGTGTCGGTTCTTTTGTGAATAGACACACACACTTACAGACTAAAGGGCTGTTTACTCTCGAGTTAACTTAACTTACTTAACTTAAGAGTCAGCTGACTCAATCTACCTTATGGCTCTCAATGTTAGCGTTTAATCTTAACTTTACGTTACTAAACTTAATATAACTTAAGCTGCAGGTTGCAGATTCTTAAGTTAAGTTCTTAAGTTGACAAATCAAAAACTGTGATGCAAAACGTTAAGCGCTGTTTACAAAGTCAAATATTGAAATGGATGAGCATAAGTTAATAAGATAAGTTGAAAATCATAGTTTAAGTGGGCGTAGGTATATGTGGGCGTGGCATCTAAATTTGTAATGCAGATCTTTGTGTTATGTCGATTGCTATCTTCATACCAAATTCGGTGACTCTAGCTCAAAGGTTGGGGAAGGGGGGCTGTGGTGGAACAAGTGGCTTGCTGGTAGCTATCTTTTTACCAATTTTGGTAGTTCTAGCTGTAAGGATGTGTGAAAGAGGTGGATTGATCGATTTTGATTTGCCAGCCTCCCAGTTATCGTAGTACCCCAATCCTAACACCTTTATTTACCATGCCATAGATAACGATAATTGGAAAGTTTCAAGTCTCTAGCTTGAAGGGTGTGGAAAAAACTTGCGAACATACGGACGGACGGACGGACCTGATGACGGACATTGCACAAACCCAATATACTCTTTACCTTCGGTAACGAGTATGCAAAGTGAAGTTGTCACCTTCTTGTCCGCAGTATGACCAAGCACTGTAACAACAAAACAAGCTGTCTTAATACAACAACAGCTGTTTCGGATTCCAAACTGTGCACTGCTTCTGTTTCATGTCTATCCGTCCGTATAAACAGACCTAAATATTTGAATATTTTTGCTTTGCTACACCTTATTCGATTAAAACTCTTAATGGTTTTTACTTTGTGTTTTATTTATTGTTGTAAAACTGTTATTTATTAAAAGAAAATTTTGGTATAAAACATTTATGGTTTTTCCACCTGGCACCTGGCACTGAATAAGCACCTTGGTGTTCCCACTCTCGAGCATGCGACGAACAATTGGCTGTGGGAGAAGCACGGTTTTTCCAAATTGTTGCTGCACGCTCAAAACGTTTCCCCTTGCGATTGGTTAATGGTCATTGCAAAGGCAACACGTACTAGGAACTGCAAACGCTTAAATTCAAACGGCATGTCCGTTGGAATCATTGGAATGCGTGGTAAGAGTACAACTTCAGTTGCTGCCTTGCCATTTAGTATGGTGGTTTCAATCAAACTTGGCCACAATTTTCCACAAAGTCAGTTGCTTCAGATTTCGTAGAAGTATAAATGGCTGAACCAACTTTCAGGACCAAACTATGCGGTGGCAGACCGGGGGATCCAAAGAATTCAAGAATTCAGTTGGATAATAACTACTTCATCTTGATTCAAAACGCAATCAATCGATGTATATGTTGTAGCTTCTCCTGGCAGTTTTTCTTGAATGGCAAAATTGATTTCGTTGACGTGTACATTTTTCGGTGCCAATATTGCGCGTTCATTTAAGTAATCGTGAAGTTGATAGTGTTGAACAATATTCGGAAATACACTTTCAATCAATTCTTCTTTCGATTGTAAAAGTGCACAAAAGTTGTTCGGGAATGTGATCAAACCGGTATCATCGATTGGTATTTTGCCTTCTCCAATGTCCAACAACTGCTTCGAAAACGCCGCTCCGGATCGATTATTTCGCAATTGGACTCGCATGTTGATGGTAAGAAACCAGCCTTTAAACATGCGTTTTTTTTCGTCGGCAGGCGTTGATCGAGGAATGACTGGCAAAGTGAACCGAAAATCGCCGGATAATAATACTAATGCTCCGACAAAAAGTTGTTGCTTTTGGCGTAAATCTATTGAATGCTTTTAATGACTTTTTGTTTGCCGTGGGGCACTCATCCCATAGAACTATTCGAGCTCCTTGCAAAACTTTTGCCATTGCTGAATTCCTCGATATGTTGCACGTTGGTGTTTCAACGACTTGGATGTTCAATGGTAATTTCAACGCAGAATGTGCTGAACGGTCACCATCAAGTAGAGTAGCAGCGATGCCTGACGAAACATTTCTGATGTATATAGCAAGTCTACGTCCGATGCTCGATTACGCGCCAAAATCAATAAGTCCTCGATCATGTAGTCTTTGTACTTATTCCACAGCTATTGCGGATTTCACGGAAGGCATGTAGATATTATGGCGAATAGTACGCGTATTTGTTTTGGATGAGATGTGAGTGATGCGTCTTGAAGTGCGGTGTCCCCATGCATTTCATCTTCCAACAAATGCAATCGCTGACATACTTCACGATACGTCGCACACAACTGACCGTCAACAGTTTTCAAATCATTAAATGAGCTTGGTCAGCGAACGTTGACTAATAGCAGACGCAAATATATATGTATAAACATTCGGCGGTGTTTGGATGGCATCGGCTTAATGGACATTTGAATAACCGTCAACACGCTTCTCTTGCTTTCGTCGTTGAAATGTTTTCGATGTTCCAAGTGAAATAATGTGGTATTTCGGAATATAGCAATGCTCTTGCAAATTCATCGTTTTCACACAACTCGTAGAAGGCAGTTAGTGTTGTTCCCGGTGGTCGTGCTGCTCTCTGTTGTACATTGTCTGCAGTGAAATAAACGCGTTGACCATTTTCAAATGAACTGCCAAATAAACAACAACGGGATGCCGGTCGTGCACTGGGAACGATACAATGCGCCATACCGCTTCGTTTTCTATTTATATAACGGCCCATTTGGTATTGCTGAATTTTATCGATTTCATCAGCCACTCCGAAAACTGCCATATCACTGCCCTTATTAACATATTTGCCAGTTGCAAATTCTATGTTGATGTGTGCTTCGAAAATTTTTGATAACAATGGTGAATACGGCACGACCCAAAGATTATCAACATAGACGTCTTGATTCCAAACTTTTATGATCGTTGAAATACCCCCATCTTCAGCCGATATAATGGATATCCGTAATATCCACTGATTGTATCAAAAAAATAAAGCTCTTGAACACTTATTGTCAATCATGCATGGTGACTTTGGATTAACAGCGCCACAAAGGCCGTGGATCATGTTTTTTGTTACAACGCCGAACAATTGTGGGTCGATTGTTTCATCTGGAATTTCCGCTGAGATGACTTTATCAATCTGATCTGGTCGTATTTTGCGAACTAACCAAATCAAGATGTATGCATGCGGTAATCCTCTTTTTTGCCATTCGATCGAGTACATCCAGCATCGAACTTCTCCAAAAACACGAAGTTTCACAATTAAATCCATCAATACTTTTCGCTTTTCCCTTAATACGCACATATGACATCGCATCTTGCGCATACTCCTGCAAATGGCGCGGACTGCTGATAAGTGTAGCTGGCAATATTGTAAGACGTCCAATGCTAATCACATTTGCATCATTCATTACGGCATCTCTCAAATGGATGTACTTTTCAGATCACAATTTCGCTTGGTTGAATCGAATAAAGTTGACACGTTCACGAATCATTAATCTGTACGAATAGAAGTTCATCGCACTGAGTTACAATACAATACCAGTAGTTGGATTTATCAATCGCATATTGATGTGATAGCCGTCATCACCTCTCCAGAATAATATTAGATACTGTAATGCATCATAGCTACGGTGTACCTCGCAAAAACGATGAATTTGGTCGTTTCTACGGTGCAGTATCTCGCGATTCAAACTGTTCGCCAACAATGACGATTGACACCTCATCGTTTGTTGGTGCGTTGAATCGTCTGACATGCTGCCCCATCGGCATTTTGTCGTCTCTGATGACGATTCGATGGTTATTAGACGGCATGCGGTCCAATACGATTTTGAACAATCGAATCAATTCATTGTGTTCATGGAGAAATCTTTGCAAATTCAGTACGATTTGTCGCCTTGTGCCGGTCCCAACTGTACACCGTTGATTCAGTTGGTCAGTTTCATTACCGATAAAATATATTTGCAAAAATGTATACTCAGCATTGGCAAATGGTAAGAGCGAGCCCGCTCGATGGTATACTTGTCCCTGAATCTGTAATGTTTGTGCAATAAAATTGGATGAAGGATTGGAATATTTAAAAATGTCAAATGTTTCACGGTGAATTCCAGGCAAAGTATTCACCTTGAACGTCGGCATAAATGCATCTCCAATGATCTTTGTGGCACCAAAGGAAGTCATTTGGAAGGTTGTGTGCTTGTATGTTCTGCATGAAATGCTTAGACGTCAGCGATTCTCCAGTGAGCAAGGAATGTAATTCTTTTGGTGGCGGTTCCAATGCAGGCAGTTTCACTTTGCCACTGGAGCAGCACATGCCAGCTGTTTCTCCTCGAAACTTCGCTGCATTGCAATTCGTACAAATATTATCCATTGCTCCAATGGCTCCAATGGCACCAGGCTGTAGTTGCAGTCAGGATCGTAGTAAAACCCAACATGACCATCCAATTGATCGCGAAGGGGAAGCGCTACTCGGCCTTGACGATAATTTGCCCGTTGATTGTCTGCGGATTCAGCTCTTAACTGTGCACGCCGCTTTCTGTACACCGCTCTTCGCTTTGATATCTTCTCGATATTGAAATTCGACGTGAATCACGCGTATGCCTGCCAACCGTATTACTTTTGCGTTGTCGAGGCATTTTTTATTTATTTTTTATTCAAAAGTTCAATGGCGATACAAAAAATGTATTATGTACCTATGTGTTGTTAGCTTGACAGTCATCCATAGAAAGAACGAATGACAGGCAAAAACCATCAACATGCGATGTCAATGTTTTTTAAAAACATCCGCCTGCTGTTTCTGTTTATTAGTAAAAGGCAATCTTGCGGCAAAACTGTTGCGGAGAGTCATGTAGTGACTCGCTTGAGTATCGTTATGACTCTTTATTTCATTACTTTGATACATTGAATATGAGTAGTTATCGGCTCTTAATGATATGCGATATATGCGATATTTGTGTGCAATCGATTTATAATGAATATATTAGTACATATATAACAAAAACAATAATAGAAAAGCAATGATACACTCATTAAATTACTGATGTGCACCCTCCACACAGACCCCAATCACCCCTGAAAATTTCTGTTATGGGTGTGGGTGGTATGGGTGGGCGTGGCATCCAAATCTTTGGTGGTCGTCACCAGTTATCTTCATACCAAATTTGGTAACTCTAGCTCAACAACTTTGAAAGATGCACGCATTCCCGTTTCTAACAAAACGTTGGGGCGTTTGGAGGCAGCTTAGGCGGTATGGGTGGGCGTGCAGTTTTTTCGGGATCGCTATCACCTATAGCTATCTTTTTACTTAACTTGGTAGTTCTAGCTGTAAGGGTGTGCGAAAAATGTGGATTTGTCGGTTTTGAGTTATCGAATTTATCGATTTGCCAGCCACCAGCTTTCGTTGAACAACAATCTTGACACTTTAGTTTAATATGCATTAGATAAAGATAATTGGAAAATCATAAGCCTCTAGCTTGAAGGGAGTGGAAAAAAGTTGCGTTCATACAGACAGACAGACGGACAGACACCATGACGGGCTTTGCACAAACCCAATATACTCTTTACCTTCGGTAACGAGTGTAAAAAGTAAACCCACATTCAATAAAATATTATTTTTGTTCGAAAAACGTGCTCATAGCAAAAATACACTTTCAAACAAACCAACAAACAGGTGTTAACACATCGCCCGTGAGTTCCAACACTCATTGTTTTTTTTTTTTTTAAGAGCAGCTTCATCTTCTCCTTTTTCGGTGCTCCTCAGCATCAACCAAGCTTCAATCAGCACTTTGTTGTTCTAGCTTACAGCAGACCGATGGAAATTGCGTTGTTGTCCATGACTACAATTTCCGGATCCGTTATTTCATTGCATGGGCTCAAAATCTGACTTTTGCCCTCGTTTCGGCAACTTATATATGGCCAGGTCTAAGACGGGTGCTATTGAACCTGGTGTTGCTTTCCCAGCCATTTTTTCGCATCTCTTCTATTTTAACAGTCTCCACAGCAGTGAGCGCATTTTTCGCGAATATTTTCCCTGACTAGCCGCAATTATTGACATCTTATGAAATTTGGCAACGGTGGTGTTAGATATCCCCGCCGTATTCGCCAGAAAAGGAAGCTTAGACTCGGTTTCGTGCCACGTGATGGGTATCGGACGTGCCATATGCCGCCAGCATACCTGGCACCTCATAGTGTCATGAGGTGCCACATGAGTGCCATATTCGTTGATTAAAATTAAGCAACCCGCAAATCAGGCATGCTAAACACACACTTTTTGGAGTTTAATTAGGTGCTCGGCCTTAGCACAGTTGCCAAACTGCAGCAGAGCACGACTGTTTGAGTCTTTTATCGTCTTCAAATCTGAATGTTATATTTGTATACCCTTTAATCATTGAAAATTGGTAAAATTGTATGTACAAACAGAAGCATTTCCGATACCAAAAAGTATTTATCTTCTCTGTAGGGCTCAGGGTATCTCTTATTCGCGTTTTCTCGACCAGAGCCGATTGACTTGTTTTTGGATAGATTACTCATACCTACAATGCGCAAATATCGGTCTGTTTGTTTTTATTTTGTAGTTTCCGATAAGACTTAAATTATTTAGGATTGTACATAAAACAATTTAAGTAGAAATTAATAGCACTAAAAAATGTTTGTACTTTCAGCATTCATTCACACAGTGGATTCCTTAATTGGTGAAAATGTTTACCTTCCATGTAATGTAACAACCAATGATGGAGACGAAGCAGTACTAATTTTGTGGTACCGAGATGACAAAGGTACACCTATTTACAGGTAAATATAAAAACTGAACATTATTTGTTGACAGCCTCTTATTAGTTAAGTTTATCTGAAAACCGACATCGTTTATTCAATATTCCGGATTATTCGGTTTTTAGTAATATAAATTAAGATTTATTTTCATTCACATGACCTTCTGGACAAAGAGCTATTATGTGTTCAAATATTACTAAGTGACCGTTCCCTGCTTATCACCTGCTCTTATATTCCTGCCCATTGTGACATAAACATTTACACAAAGTGCCCTTAAACTTGTTTCGTTGTTGTTGACGGATATAGATCACTTCATAGTGGCTATTTATACTCGATACCGAAGGTAACTAGTATATTGGTTTTGTGCAATGTCCGTCATGGTGTCTGTCCGTCTGTCCGTCTGTCCGTCTGTTCGTCCGTATGTATGCAAGTTTTTTCCACACCCTTCAAGCTAGAGACTTGAAACTTTCCAATTCTCTTTATCTAGGGATAGTAAATTAAAGTGTCAAGATGGGGGTTCTACGATAACTGGGGGTCTGGCAAATCGATAAATTCGATAACTCAAAACCGATAAATCCACATATTTCGCACATCCTTGCAGCTAGAAGTACCAAATATGGTAAGAAGATAGCTACTAGCAACCCCCAAAAAACTGCATCAAAAATTTTGGAGCCACGCCCCCCCATTCCGCCCCCAGCCCCCCCGCAATTTAAAGTCAAAAAAGCGTATATCTCCCACAGTTTTTGAGCTAGAGCCACCAAATTTTGTGCCAAGATAGGTGATGATGACCCCCCAAAAACTGCATCAAAAGTTTGGATGCCACGCCCACCGATACTGCTCTAGCCGCCCCCATCCACCCCAACGCTTCGTCAAAAACGGGAATGCGTGTATCTTCCAGAGTTGTGGAGCTAGAGCTTCCAAATTTGGTGGGAAGATAGCTAGTAGCGATCCCCAAAAAACTGCATCAAAGTTTTGGAGCCGCGCCCACCCATTCCGCCCCCAGCCCCCCCGCATTTTGAAATCAGAAATGGCTATATCTCCCAAAGTTTTTGAGCTAGAGCCACCAAATTTGGTGCCAAGATAGGTGATGATGACCCCCTAAAAACTGCATCAAAAGTTTGGATGCCACGCCCACCGATCTTACCCTAGCCGCCCCCATCCACCCCAACGCTTCGTCAAAAACGGGAATGCGTGTATCTTCCAGAGTTGTGGAGCTAGAGCCACCAAATTTGGTAGGAAGATAGCTGGCAGTGACCCTCAAAAATCTGCATCAAAGTTTTGGAGCCAAGCCCACCCATTCCGCCCACCCTTTCCCCACCATTTACAAACTTTCAGCTAGAGTCACCAAATTTGGTATGAAGATAGCAATTGACATTCCACAAAGATCTGCATCAAAAATTTGGATGCCATGCCTACCCATAACGCCCCCAGCCCCCCCCCCCCCTATTCTCACTTTTTACAAACTTCGAGCTAGAGTCACCAAATTTGGTATGAAGATAGCAATTGACATTCCACAAAGATCTGCAGCAAAAATTTGGATGCCACGCCCAACCATACCGCCCCCAGCCCCCCTTTCCCCACTTTATACAAACTTTGAGCTAGAGTCACCAAATTTGGTATGAAGGTAGCATTTGACATTCCACAAGGATCTGCAGCAAAAATTTGGATGCCACGCCCAACCATACTGCCCCCAGCCCCCCTTTCCCCACTTTATACAAACTTTGAGCTAGAGTCACCAAATTTGGTATGAAGGTAGCATTTGACATTCCACAAGGATCTGCAGCAAAAATTTGGATGCCACGCCCAACCATACCGCCCGCAGCCCCCCTTTCCCCACTTTATACAAACTTTGAGCTAGAGTCACCAAATTTGGTATGAAGGTAGCATTTGACATTCCACAAGGATCTGCAGCAAAAATTTGGATGCCACGCCCAACCATACCGCCCGCAGCCCCCCTTTCCCCACTTTATACAAACTTTGAGCTAGAGTCACCAAATTTGGTATGAAGGTAGCATTTGACATTCCACAAGGATCTGCAGCAAAAATTTGGATGCCACGCCCAACCATACCGCCCCCAGCCCCCCTTTCCCCACTTTATACAAACTTCGAGCTAGAGTCAACAAATTCGGTATGAAGATAGCAATTGACATCCCACATAGATCTGCGCAAAAATTTGAATGCCACGCCCAACCATACCGCCCCCAGCCCCCCTTTCCCACTTTATACAAACTTCGAGCTAGAGTCACCAAATTTGGTATGAAGATAGCAATTGACATCCCACATGGATGGGCATCAAAATTTTTAATACTGGTATCGAGTATACCGCAGTCGGTTGCGTCCGACTGCAACGTTTCCACTTGTTTTATTTAATTTTAATCTGCCAAACGTTGAATGGTCTGCGAATGACACATCTTCCGCCCAATGACCAAACACTTCCCATGATTTATCGATGGTCTTTTGGAGTTGGGCCTATCACAAGCTAACGAGGTGCATAATTGTAGTGGTTAAATGTTTTGGACTCAGCTTGGACTTATTTGAAAAGAGTACCTCCTCTTGTGCTTCCGGAAGAAACCTACCATCCGATTCTTGAATTATTTTTTGAAATGAACTGCATTAGCAATCTAATTGGTCTCAACTTTATTACTGCATTGGTTCACAAGAGTACTATCGATGTTAAAATAAGCCAAAACAAGATTATATAAACAATTTAAAAATTGCGTCATTTTAGCAAAGATGTATATTTGTAATTAGTAGGCGAAAACAAGATCATATAAATAATTTAAAAATCGAGTAAAAGTACCATAGATTTATCTTTTGAATTCATAGCACAGCCTTATTTTCTTTCTGTAAACACATATTGTTAAAGTTATTATCATAATCGTTTAAGATTAAACTTTTCCAGTGATCCGAAACAGTTTTATAAATATGTCACTGCAAGGACTGACCAGGCAGTGGACGATCTATTGCTAAGTATTGTAACTCCATGCTGCTAACTTGTGCTCTTACCACATGCACCTCTACCGCACAACAGAAGCAAACGTTGCGTTAGATTACGCTGCTTAGTACCCATCGTTTCCAGCAACAATGTAGTCGAGATGACCTCCGTTTGCTCATCAAATCTCTTTATATGTTTTGATCGAGTATCAAGTGCAGTGAAAAGTGAATGTGGTGTCAACTAGATTTACGAAAGTTTTAATGTTTCAAAATTTTAAATTTTTAATGTAAGATTAATAAACAATAATTTAATCATTGTTTATTCTTATAATGAATTATTTAAAATGATTACTTTTTTATAACAAATTACAATTAAATTTGCAAAAATAATTAAGTAACTAATTGAAAAATTTTATATTAAAATAATAAAATCAAAATTTAAATTTCTACTCAATCCTTCTCTATATACATACAAATCTATTAAACAAATGAAATTAAAATTTTCTTTTGAAAAATGCTACGATTCCATCAGTATTTTCTTAAGATGTTGTCACGTTCAACTATCGTCAGTAAACCGACTTTACAGACAACCAATTTTTTGTCTATCCCACGGGTCCCGACATTTTCCCGAAATGTTTTTCTTTCAAATAAGTGAGTATATATATTTTTTTTGAAATATTATCTTTAAATTCAAATTTTTGTTTAAAAACAAAATTCTCTCAAAATTTTTTCCAATTAATCGAATCTTTCAAAATTATACTGGAAGTAGAAAAAACCCTTTCGCTGGTGGCAGAAGACGTTGGAACGTTGAGCACTTGCCTGGAGAGCACCTACAACAATGGCAAATCATTGCATTGTTGCCAAAATGTTAAAATATCGCAATTTTTATACTCGATACCGAAGGTTAAGAGTATATTGGGTTTGTGCAATGTGCGTCATGATGTCTGTCCGTCTGTCCGTCTGTCTGTCTGTCCGTCTGTATGAACGCAACTTTTTTCCACACCCTACAAGCTAGAGACATGAAACTTTCCAATTATACTTATTTATGGCATAGTAAATTAAAGTGTCAAGATTAGGGCTCTACGATAACTGGGGGGCTGGCAAATCGATAAAATCGATAACTCAAAACCGATAAGTCCACATATTTCGCACATTCTTACAGCTAGAACTACCAAATTTGGTAAGAAGATAGCTACTATCAACCCCCAAAAAACTGTATCAAAAATTATGGAGCCACGCCCACCCATTCCGCCCCCAGCCCCCCGCATTTTGAAATCAGGAATGGCTATATCTCCCACAGTTCTTTAGCTAGAGCCACCAAATTTGGTGCCAAGATAGGTGACGATGACCCCCCACAAACTGCATCAAAAGTTTGGATTCCACGCCCACCAATACTGCCCTAGCTGCCCCCATCCACCCCAACGCTTCGTCAAAAACGGGAATGCGTGTATCTTCCAGAGTTTTTAAGCTAGGGCAACCAAATTTGGTAGGTAGATAGCTGGCAATGACCCCCAAAAACCTGCATAAAAGTTTTGGAGCCACGCCCTTCCATTTCGCCCCCATTTCCCCACCTTTGCAAACTTTTAGCTAGAGCCACCAAATTTGGTATCAAGAAAGCAATTGACATTTCACATAGATCTGCATCAAACATTTGGATGCCACGCCCACCCATACCGCGCCCAGCCCTCTTTCCCCACTTTTTACAATTTTCGAGCTAGAGTAATCAAATTTGGTATGAAGATAGCAATTGACATTCCACAATGATCTGCATCAAAAACTTGGATGCCAAGCCCACCCTTACTGCCCCCAGCCCCCTTTTCCCCACCTTTAACAAACTTCGTGCTAGAGTCACCAAATTTGGTATGAAGATAGCAATTGACATTCCACATAGATGTGCATCAAACATTTTGATGCCACCCCTACCCATACCACCCCCAGCCCCCTTTTCCCCACCTTTTACAAACTTCGAGCTAGAGTCACCAAATTCGGTATGAAGATAGCAATTGACATGCCACATAGATCTGCATCAAACATTTTGATGCCACGCCTACCCATACCACCCCCAGCCCCCTTTTCCCCACCTTTTACAAACTTCGAGCTAGAGTCACCGAATTTGGAAGGAAGATAGCTGGTGGCATCCCCATCTGCATCGGAGAATCTTCAAGGCAGAAACCAGGCCTCTTTTAACCGGTTTTAATACTGGTATCGAGTATGCCGCAGTCGGTTGCGTCCGAATGCAACGTATTCACTTGTTCTTATTATTATAGTGAAAATTCATCTACATGCTCCCATTTATTGCACTTGCGATATATCGTGTCTTTAAAAAATGCAATCGGCGGGTAATTTCGATAAGTACAGAGCATTTATCGAGCACATTTTGTTTGGGTCCCTACTGATTTTAGAGACCCGACAGGTTTACTAGAAGCCGTGGGAATTTCGGGAGCGACCACTGATCTGGACTTTCCCGGATTTTTTTTAAAATCGTTCCCATCCCGCCCGATCCCGATAATTTTTTCGGGACCCGCGGGATTCCCGAAAATCCCGATCCCGACGCCCATCTCTAGTTCTTACTGTCTTAGTAGTTGATGGTGTACTTACTGAGTGTCTTTTCAAACTTCAATAAGGTAATAAAGAGTGTATAGGTTTTGAGCCATGTCCGCCATGGTCTTTGTCCCCCATCCTTACAGCTAGTGTTATGAAATTTGGTAGAAGATAGAAACCGGCATCCCCCAAAAATTGCATAAAAAACTACATCAAAAACTTGTGGACGACGCGACCACCAAATTGTTACCAAAACAAATGGTGATATCCCTTAAGCTCATTACAACTTTAAATGCCACGCCCACTAATACTGTCACCGGCCCGTTGCCTTTTCTAAAATGGTAGGAAGATTGCTGGTGACATCCCACAAACATAGTATGTATCAAAATTTCGGCTGCCACGCCCGCAAACTATGCCCGCGTGAATGACGTGTATCTTTCTTAGTTTATAAAATGAAATTATTAAAAAATATTTTACCTTATAATTAACAAGTGTAAACGTTGAAGCCGGACGCAACCGACTGCGGTATACTCGTTACCAGTATTAAGACCGGTAAAAAGAGGCCTGATTGCAAAGGGGTACGGAATCCGTACCCATTTACTAGAGAGCTGCATGAGTCCATTCACAACTGTAATTTAATAGAATGTATTCGAATTGAATATTGTAGAATGAGTGGCAGACAAAACAGAATATGAGTGAATATGAATAGTAGCATTTGTCGATACTCATATTCATCATAATTCATGACATTGAATATGAATATTATGAGTAGAAAACGCAAACATACCAAGGCGTAGACCGAGACCATCCATTTGTAATGATTCCCTTCATTTCGCGGGCCTAGAAAAATTACGTATATTTCTATGCACGGCGCCAGACTGACGCACAAGCTGACGGTCTGATCGCAAGCGTTGCTTCGTCAGCGGGCCGCACAAGCAGCTCGGCCAAAGGGTCATAAAAAAAGGGTTCCGTGTGTGCACTTAGAAAAAAAACTGTAGACCTGCTTCTTAGAGAATCTGTCCATAGGAAAATTAGTGACAGATGCCCTGTCAAATTGAAAGTTCTTATTTTTGTGCATATATCACTTGGCTCAGTGCACACATTTTTTGTGATATTCGCGCCTGACGCACAAGCAACTCGGGCACAGGATCGTAAAAGTGACCTAACGGCATATGTACATACATATTAGCAGGCAAAAAAGCTACAAACACAGCAGAATTCATACTAGAATACCTTCAGTACTACTCGAATATAACTGTTAATTTTCATTTATATGATCCGTGGCCTGACGTTTGGATGTTGTGAGACTGAGTAGTTGCCAGAGCAACTCGTTTACCCATGCAACTTTGTAAAAGTATTCTATTCAATTCAATTCATTTTACGCATTGTATATTCGAATGCCGTTTTTTTGCCATTCATGCAGCTCTCTAGTACGGATGCGGCGGGGGTGTATGTTGCCTTAAAGATTATCCGATGCAGATAGGGATGCCACCAGCTATCTTCCTTCCAAATTTGGTGACTCTAGCTCAAAGTTTGTAGAAGCCGTGGAAAGGGGGCCTGGGGCGGTATGGGTCGAGGTGGCATCCAAATTTTTGATGCAGATCTTTGTGGAATGTCAATTGCTATCTTCCTACCAAATTTTGTGACTTTAGCTCAAAGTTTGTAAAAGTGGCGGAAGGGGGCTGGGGGCGGTATGGGTGGGCGTGGCATCAAAATTTGTGATGCAGATCTTTGTGGGATGTCAATTTCTATCTTCATACCAAATTTGGTGACTCTAGCTCAAAGTATGTAAAAGGTGAGAAAAGGGGGCGGAATGGGTGGGAGTGGGTCCAAAACTGTGATGCAGTTCTTTCGGGGTCGTAAGCAGCTTTCTTCCTACCAAATTTGGTGGCATTAGCTCCACAACTCTAGAAGATACACGCGTTCTCGTTTTTGATGAAGCGTTGGGGCAGCTGGGGGCGGCTAGGGCAGTATTGGTGGGCGTAGCATCCAAACTTTTGATGCAGTTTTTGGGATGTCATCAACACCTACCTTGGCGGTTCCAGTTCAAAAACTGTGGGAGATTTAGGCTTTTTCGACTTAAAAATGCGTTGGGGCTGGGGGCCGAATGGGTGGGCGTGGCTCCAAAATTTTTCATGCGATTTTTTGGGGGTTGCTAGTAGCTATCTTCTTAGCAAATTTGGAAGTTATAGCTGTAAGGATGTGTGAATAATGTTGATTTATCGGTTTGGAGTCATCGATTTATCGATTTGCCAGCCCCCCAGTTATCGTAGAACCCCCATCTTGACACTTTAATATACTATGACATAGATAAAGAGAATTGGAAGGTTTAAGCCTCTAGAATGGAGGGTGTTGTTTTATTTATGTATTTATTTATAGTCAGCTAAGAGCAGCTGACATTAAGATGAAATTAAAACTAATTTAAATTAAAAGTAGTTAAAATAATTAAATTAAGTAAAATATAGAATAATATATAAATCTGAAAAAATAATTAGAAGTTAACGTTAAAGCTCTTGGAAATTCAATAAAAAATTGAGCAGTCCAACATTTGTTGCGAGGATTGGGAAAAACCCATAAAAACCCAATCAGACCAGCGTTAGATTAGTGGCTACGATTAGATAAAGCAAAAAGGATCGATCTTTTTAGTACTGGAGTTGAGGCCTCCAAGGAGACAAGAGAATAAAGTTTGTTATAGTCAGAACATATAACACGAAATGGTTCATGAATTAAATAGTTGCTAAAGCAACGATCAAAGCTAAGGGGTAAAAAGTTACGTGAAGATCTAATTGGGACATTAAATTTAATTCGACTCAAAAGAACTGTTGAGTCAAATTCAACATTAAGTTTGTCAGTAATAAATAATACTCAATGCATAGTTCAAAGGTTTAACACGGGGGAAGATTAATCAAAAGGAGCCTACTTGAATACGGTGGTAAGTCTACTCCAGGAACCCAATGATGGGACGAACTAGGGATGTATAAAGCGTTTTAGTGGTGTACGGATCATTAAACTCTTTCGACCACCGCTTGATGAAGCCAAGGACATTAATAGCCTTGTTGACCATAGACGAAATATGAGCGTCAAACTTTAATTTAGGATCAAGAATAATGCCTAAATCATTAATTTCAAACACGCGGTCAAGTGGTGAGCCATCAAGCAAGTAGTGAGCAGCATGAGGGGTACTTCTACAAAAAGACATGACTTTACATTTTGAACAATTTAAATTGAGTAAGTTAAAACGACACCAGGCTGACAATGCATCCAAATCCGACTGTAGTAAATTAATTAGGGAAGCATCATTATAGGTGAAACATAGCTTCACATCATCAGCAAACATATATACATAGGAGTTAGTAATAACTGCTGGAAGATCGTTAATAAACAAATTAAAAAGCAAAGGTCCAAGGTGACTACCCTGGGGTACACCAGAGGTAACAAAAATGGGTGCATGCAATAACGCCTAGTGCAATAACGCCTGCAGGCGCTAGGCGTTATTGCACGCTCCCAACAAAAATAGGTTTAGATACCGACGATTTAAAAACTACTTTTTGTGTTCGACCACACAAGTACTCCGAAAGCCACAATACGAGTTTTGATGGAAATCCAATAATATTTAATTTTTGAAGCAACAGAGAATGACTAACAGAATAAAATGCCTTTTTAAAATCGGAATAAACAACGTCAGTTTGCATATTTTCCTGAAACCCTTTGATAACAAGCGAAGTAAATTCAAGAAGGTAAGTGGTAGTAGATCTACGCCTAACAAAACCGTGCTGATAAAGCGATATTATTGAACTACATGGGTGTTGCAGTTGAGAGCATATATATTTTTCAAAGACTTTAGGAATGGCGGACAACTTGGATATGCCCCTATAATTTTTAACGTTAGACTTAGTAGAATTTTTATGGAGTGGAATTATAAAAGATTCCTTCCATATAGCAGGAAACACGGTTGAGTCAACCGACAAGTTAAATAATTTAAGTAAGGGTTTACAAAATGAATCCGCACAGTATCTAAGTATACAGCCTGGCACTCCATCAGGACCAGGCAGATAGCCTGGTTTGATAGAGTTAAGGTCACTTAGAAGCGTACACTCAGTTATAACTGGGATATATATGCAATTTGACGATTGAACTTGAAAAGGATAGGAATTACTGCAACCATGTGAATTCGTTGAATATACTGATTGAAAATACCCAGCAAATAGATCGGCTACTGCCTGATCAGAACTTGCTTTTATATTATCAAGGTATACTGAAGACGGCAAGCAAGAAGACTTGCGTTTAGAGTTAACAAATTTATCAAACTGTTTAGGGTCACGTGAAAAGTTTAGTCTACAACGATTAAGATAATTATTATAACAAAATGTGTTAACAGAAAGAAAACTAGATTTTGCTACTAAATACGAAGATAAATCTAAAGTGGTTCCCGATTTTTTAAATTTTTTATATGATCTTGTCTTCGCGATTTTCAATTTGGATAGTTCCCTCGTAAACCAAGGTGGTTTATTATCACTTGAAGAACAAGTGAGGGGAACACAAATATCCAAAAGCGAATTCAAGGTCCCATAACATATGGCAATGGCAGTTTCTATATCACTACAAGAATAAAGGCGCGACCAATTAGTATGTTGAAGAAGATAATTTAATTTAATAAAGTTAGTTTTACGAAAGCAACGGGTTTTTAAAGTATTTTTAGATACTAAAATAGGGTTAAGAATTTCGATGGATAATTCTAAGGTTGGATGGTAGGTATCTTCCGGAATCACTAGAGGGGATATTCTACTAGCATTACTGCAATCGGAGTCCGAAACAAATATTAAGTCCAACATTCTACCACTACAGTTATGCACCCTGTTAACTTGCGATAGGCCTAACTCCAGTAGGCCATCGATAAAATCATCAGAAGTGACTGGTAACACCGCCGAAGATGTGTCATTCACAGACCATACAACATGTGGCAGATTAAAATCACCAACCACTATCAGGTTATCCATATCTGTCAAAAATTACGAAACAAGTTGCAGGGCACTAAGATGAGATATTATTATTATTATTATTATTATTATTACTAGGGCCTTGTTGCACTGCGACCAGATGTTAGATCTTTTGTGGCGGCCTGTAGGATTTAGGGTAGAGCCTCTATACCGAGGCTTCTAATGAAAGAGAGCACTTTGGTAGGGTCTATATGTTCCCATATCGTGTAGGGGGGATAAGTTCACCTCCTAGTTGTAGAAGTCGACGTTTGCTTAGCGAGGGGCATTCACATAGAGCATGTTCTGATGTTTCAGGCTCCAGCTCACAGAATCTGCAGGTGTCGATTTCCGAAAGTTTTAATATCTTAAGGTGATACCTTAGGTTGCAATGACCCGTTAGGTAGCCTGTTAGAGTGCGAATTTCGTTATTTTTTAAGTTGATGATGCGTTTTGATCTCGTCATCTGGGGGACGAGAAATTGTTTGGCTTGTCTCAGCCCTGCACTGTCGGTCCAGTGGCGACTTATCTCCTTTTCCTCCCATTTCCTGACCAGTTCTCTTTTGTGTCCTTGCGAAAGTCCACAGTACGGTTCAGGGCCGATTAGTGGTGTCATCGCCCCGCGTTTTGCTAGGGAGTCTGCAACCTCGTTTCCTAAATGGCCTTCATGCCGTGGCACCCAGCCCACCGTTAAGATGTTTTTGGAGGCAAGGGCGTTCAGCTGCTGGAAACAGTTCTCTACAAGTCCGGAGGAGATCGTGAAGGATCTCAGCGCTATGAGCGCCGCCTGACTGTCAGAGAAGATGTAAATCCGTGCACCTTGCATTTTCCTGCGAAGGCATTCACGAGCACAGATTTCTATGGCGTATATCTCTGCTTGGAAAATGGTTGGAGACTTTCCCATGGCTATGGACTTGTTGAACCTTGGTCCAAAAATACCAGCCCCGGTGTCGCCGATTTCCAGTTTCGACCCGTCGGTGTACCACGTTTGTGATCCACTGGGCAGAGATATAGATTTTGTTTTCCAATCATGTCTGGTGTGCAAGACTACAGAGAAGTTTCTGTGGAAAATAAGTTTTGGTTTCTGTTTGTCAGTTACGCGCAGAATGGGCTCATTTATTAGGGGTTCAAGAACCCGAAGATGCCCGGTAAGATCACCGCTTTTTATGTTGGTGATATTTTGATGGCGAAGTGCCCCCAGGCAGGCCTCCTTTTTCAGGGTGATGGGTAAAGGGGGTATGCCAGTTATGACTCCAAGTGCAGCAGTGGGGCATATTCGGATGGCTTCAGTGATGCCTATGCAGACCAGTCGTTGTAGTTTGATAAGTGCAGCCGCAGCTGTCTTCTGTTCTACCGAAAAGCCTGTTGCAAGCGAAGTATGCTCGAGTGGCTTTATTTATGGTCTTTTCAAGGTGTACATTCCAGTTGAGCTTGGAGTCGAGTGTAACTCCTAAGTAGTTGGCTGCAACCGAAAAGTCATTGGTGGATTCATTTAAGGATGGTCTTGTTAGAGACAGAGACCTTTTCCTGGTGAAAGGAACTAAAACAGTTTTAGACGGGTTTCTGGACAGACTTTTGTCCTGACACCATCTGTTGGCTATGTTGAGGGCTTGCTGCATGCGGTCCGAGATGGTTTGCTCATGGCAGCCCATTATATAGAAGACTAGATCATCAGCGTAGCCTTGAGTAGAGAACCCTAAGTTGTTGAGCTTATAGAGTAGCTCATCGATGACCAGAGTCCTCAAGAGAGGAGAGAGTACTCCCCCTTGAGGGCACCCCCTTTGTGATTGAGGTCATGGTTCCCCCGAGGTCTACAGTTATGATTCTGGATTTAAGCATTTCCAGAATCCACCTAATAATGGGTGTGGGGACATTTTTATGTACAAGAGCGGCATGGATAGCCTCATATGACGTGTTGTCAAAAGCTCCTGAGATGTCTAAAAAGGCACAGAGTGCTATTTGTTGAGCGCCAATGGCCTTTTCAATGGTTGTTGTCAGGCAATGAATGGCAGTCTCAGTTGTAAAGTAGTGAATTATGCCGAGGCACAGATCTCAGTCTGGCCAAGGCTCGCGTTACAAGAAATTTATAAATTGCCGAAACGCGTTAGCTGTCTTAGAGGCGAGTTTCAATGAACGATGTAACCCCGGGGTGCACGGCCGAAAAGGTGAAAGGGGGGGCGTCAGGGGTTGACGTACTCTTGCACAGTCTCCGCTGACTCCACCAATGCCGCTCCGTACGAATCGGGGCTCGATCCACCGATTAGTAGGAATGTGGGGGAGGAAAGGGAAAACGCGTCGAAGGACAGGGATGTCAGGGTTTGACGTACATTCGTACAGTCTCCACCAACTCCGCTAATGTTGCTCCGCATAAATCGGGGCTCGATCCGCCGATTAGTAGGAATGCTGGGGAAAGAAAGAGGGAGAGCGTATCGCGAGTTGACGCCGTGCGCGTGCATATATATATGATCGCATATATATATGTGTGCGGCGATTCTCGCTCGTCTTACACAAAAAACTAATATCACACGTTGAGTTTCGTTTCAGTTTTAGATTGCCTTTTTTATTCCCTCTTAATTGGGCTCACTTATACTTACTTATTCCTTTTAAACAATATACTGGGTTTTTGTTCTAATAATTCGTACAGTGTCTCTTTCACTAAAAATCGTTTCATCCGTTTTCTTTCACTTTGCGCAAAAACTTCTCAACCGTTCTCGGCAACTACTCGTCCGTCTGCTTGTCACGCTACTGGGCAACTCACTTGCCGGTCTCGCGCTCGACTTGAGCTCGCCCTTTTGCCAATTGTGGATCGCGACATTTGAGAGTGTGGGTCGCGAGAGCGCGCATGACCTACGTTCTCTTTCTGCTGATCTGGTCGCTCGGCCCTTCTGTTAACTGTCGTGGACTTCTATGTTATTCTTATCGTCTTAATTATGTTACGAATTAATGTTATACTTGTAGCTTATGTTTATTTATACAGTGAGTAATATTCTGTCTTCGTGACCCTTAACAGTAATTCTTTATATTATTAATACTATTAATATTAAGATGCGCAGCATTCGAATGTGGGGAGGCCCGTGGGCGGCCTACCTCACACCCCCCCCCCCCTTTCCTCGAGACTGTGACCTTCCCGTCGGGGTGTTTTGTCACGTTGTATATTTGCTGTCCCGTTTTTATACTCGCCCTCTCTCGTCTTCCTGGGCCTTTCCCGATGAGCCATCTGTCGACCTTCCATATTGCTGCTATCGGCAGCTCTTCGCCCGCCGGTAGTATCTGCCAAGTGTGTGGCGGCTGTGGATTCGGTGTTTCCGCTGTTTGTCGGGATTCGGGCTTTATTTTCCCGCTATTGGCGTTTGCGGTGTTTGTCTCCGCGGCCTGTGGCTTTGCGCACTCTTCGGTTATTGTAACCCAGCCGGGTTTGCGGGGGTTTATTATGTAATGCTGTCCTCCCGCGGTTAACTTGAACCATCCGTGCTTGCCCCTCCTTCTTCGGCTTTCTAATTCCCGCGTGATGGCTGGTATCGTCATAGCCGACAGGATGTTCTCATTTGGGAGAACTTCCCACTCGTCCGGGAATTCCCACCTGATTGCGGGGCACACATTCGCTACCCTCTTCATCCTCCTCCGCACGGACGTTGTGTCCGTGGGCACCCGTTTTAGCTTCTCGCCGATCCGTGGTATCCGACTCCTCGTCGGTGACGTCTTCCACACGGTCGTCTTGCTCGTGGGTTCTTGTGTCGTCGTCTGTCGTCGACTCTTCTCCGCTCTCCGCACGTGACTTTCGTCCGTGGGCACCCGTTTCGTCGACACGCTCGACTGTCGTGTGCGACTCTTCTCCGCTCTCCGCACGTGACTTTCGTCCGTAGGCACCCGTTTCGTCGACACGCTCGACTGTCGTGTCCGACTCTTCTCCGCTACTAATCGATATGATGTCGTCCATCTTTATCTGAAATGTTGATGAAATTGTTACAAATTTTATACATTTGGCAGGATTAGTTGTTAGTGACTTTTTTTTTTTTTGATATAGAGAAGAAAAAAAATTCGCGAAAGCGACGAGGAGGAAAAAAAAAACCCGCTACTGACGATTTTCGTAGTGCTTTTAGGTCGTTGAGTGGCTTTCGCCTGATTCCTTCTCTTGTTGTTGATTCGTTTCGAAGTCGTCGCTTTCTCGGTGGAAGGGTTTTAGTTGTGAGATGCTGGCAGTTTTCCTCTTGCGTTCTCCGACTTTTGCGAGACGTACAACGTTGGGTGACACGAATTTCTTCACGATGAAGGGTCCGTCGTATTTCGCGGCCAATTTCGCTGCGAATCCATCACTAGCTTTGGACAACTGGTGTGTTCTCAACAATACCAGCTCGTTAAGGACAGGGCGCCATTCTCTCCTCCTTAGGTTATAACTCCTACCCTGGTCTTTTGATGCTCGCTGATGGTTACTTCGCGCTATGTCGAACACTTCCTTCAGCCTATTTGCTTTCTCCTCCGGCGTTTGCGGAGTATTTACTGTGCCTGGTGTATTTTCCTCATATAATGTGGCTGGCAGACGCGGTTCCCTTCCTTGCATCAAAAATGCTGGGGAGAATCCAGTCAAATCCGCAATGCTTGAGTTGACGGCTAGTGAGATTTCTGGAATTAAATGATCCCACGAACTTTGATTTCCAGAGATGTATTGGGCAATCATCGTCTTCACTGTCCTGTTAGTCCTCTCAGTCGGGTTTTCCTGCGGGCAGTACGGGGCGGTATGTTCCATCTCCACTCCCAGCGAACTCAAAAATTCTTTGAAATTCCGACTTGCGAACTGCACTCCGTTGTCGCAGACAAACTTTTTGGGTACCCCGAACCGGCATAGAATGCGCTCGCGAAAGGCCTTTTGCAACGTGGCCGCTGTCGCCCGTCTCAGGGGAACCAATTCTACCCACTTCGTAAACGCGTCGTGAAACACCAACAACATCGTGTTGCCTTGTTTTGATCGCGGTAGGGGGCCCACAAAATCCGCGCACAGAATGGCCATTGGTTCTGCCACCTGGCGGGTCAGCATGTATCCGGCTGGCTTCCTCTGCTCCGTCTTGAATTTCTGACATGTCTCGCAGCATTTGACTTATTTGGCTGCGTCCCGAAACATACCCGGCCAGTAGTAACGCTGCGATAGCCTCATTATCGTCTTGCGGATCCCTTGGTGTCCTGCCGTCGGTGCATCGTGGCATTCGTTTAACACTCTTTTCCTTTGTTCTTCGTCGACGCACAACTTCCATGGGATGTAGTCCTCATCGTCCGCGCGATGGCCATGATGTCGGTACAGCTGTCCATTCTCCTCGACGTAATCTGCATACTTAGCTGGTTCCTTAGCGATTTTGTCCCTCATTCCTTGAATCCACTTCCCTGGGGATTGTTGGAATACGACTTGCTGGAGTTTTTCTAAGGGATCTCGCGACAATGCATCCGCTACTACGTTGAGCCTTCCTTTCCTGTACCGTACATCGAATTGGTACTGCTGAAGCTCTAACGCCCAGCGTGCGATTCTTCCCGACGGGCTCTCTATTGAATCCAACCTTTTTAGTGCCATATGGTCCGTCTTTACATCGAACCGATATCCTTCTAGATAGCATTTCAGCTTCCGAATCGACCAAACTATTGCCAAGCATTCCTTCTCGGTTGCCGAATAGTTTTCCTCGGCCTTGGATAGCTTCCGGCTTGCATAGGCGATGACTCGCTCTTGCTGGTCGATGGTCTGCGTCAACACTGCTCCTAGGCCGTAGTCGCTGGCATCCGTTTGCAACGTAAACTTCTCGGAAAAATCGGGACATGCGAGAACGGGAGCGGTCGTTAGACAGCGTTTTAAGCTGTCTAATGCCGTTTGCTGTTCCGCATTCCACGACCATCTCCTAGCCTTCTTCAGCAGGAGTGTCATCGGCTGTACCACCGTCGTGAAGTTGAGCACGAAGCGCCTGTACCAGGACGCCATCCCTAGGCAACGTCTGAGCTCCTTCAAGTTCGTCGGGGCCTTCAGATTGCTTATTGCTTCGACCTTCGATGGATCCGTCTGAATCCCTTCGGCGCTTACCAAGTGCCCTAGGTAGACCAACTTCCTGCGGAAGAACGAGCACTTTTTCCTGTTCAGCTTCAAGTTTGCTGCCCTCAGCCGGCGAAAGACTTCCTTTAAATTCTCTAAATGTTGTTCCTTCGTTGCGCTTATCACTATGATATCGTCCAGGTTGGTTGGCGAACGCGTGAGGCTCCATCTCTGGGCCAATTACCGTATCCAATGCTCTCTGGAAAGTTGCACCGGCCGAGTGCAGTCCGAATGGCATGACTCGCCATTGGAATAACCCTCGACCGGGCACCGTAAATGCCGTGCATTCTCGACTGTCCGCCGCCATGGGGATCTGCCAGTAACCGTGTTTCAGATCCAACGTTGAGATGTAACGAGCGTTAGATTAGTAGTTAGTGGTTACGATTAGATAAAGCAAAAAGGATCGATCTTTTTAGTACTGGAGTTGAGGCCTCCAAGGAGACAAGAGAATAAAGTTTGTTATAGTCAGAACATATAACACGAAATGGTTCATGAATTAAATAGTTGCTAAAGCAACGATCAAAGCTAAGGGGTAAAAAGTTACGTGAAGATCTAATTGGGACATTAAATTTAATTCGACTCAAAAGAACTGTTGAGTCAAATTCAACATTAAGTTTGTCAGTAATAAATAATACTCAATGCATAGTTCAAAGGTTTAACACGGAGGGAAGATCAATCAAAAGGAGCCTACTTGAATACGGTGGTAAGTCTACTCCAGGAACCCAATGATGGGACGAACTAGGGATGTATAAAGCGTTTTAGTGGTGTACGGAACATTAAACTCTTTCGACCACCGCTTGATGAAGCCAAGGACATTAATAGCCTTGTTGACCATAGACGAAATATGAGCGTCAAACTTTAATTTAGGATCAAGAATAATGCCTAAATCATTAATTTCAAACACGCGGTCAAGTGGTGAGCCATCAAGCAAGTAGTGAGCAGCATGAGGGGTACTTCTACAAAAAGACATGACTTTACATTTTGAACAATTTAAATTGAGTAAGTTAAAACGACACCAGGCTGACAATGCATCCAAATCCGACTGTAGTAAATTAATTAGGGAAGCATCATTATAGGTGAAACATAGCTTCACATCATCAGCAAACATATATACATAGGAGTTAGTAATAACTGCTGGAAGATTGTTAATAAACAAATTAAAAAGCAAAGGTCCAAGGTGACTACCCTGGGGTACACCAGAGGTAACAAAAATGGGTGCATGCAATAACGCCTAGTGCAATAACGCCTGCAGGCGCTAGGCGTTATTGCACGCCCCCAACAAAAATAGGTTTAGATACCGACGATTTAAAAACTACTTTTTGTGTTCGACCACACAAGTACTCCGAAAGCCACAATACGAGTTTTGATGGAAATCCAATAATATTTAATTTTTGAAGCAACAGAGAATGACTAACAGAATCAAATGCCTTTTTAAAATCGGACTAACAACGTCAGTTTGCATATTTTCCTGAAACCCTTTGATAACAAGCGAAGTGAATTCAAGAAGGTAAGTGGTAGTAGATCTACGCCTAACAAAACCGTGTTGATAAAGCGATATTATTGAACTACATGGGTATTGCAGTTGAGAGCATATATATTTTTCAAAGACTTTAGGAATGGCGGACAACTTGGATATGCCCCTATAATTTTTAACGTTAGACTTAGTAGAATTTTTTCCATATAGCAGGAAACACGGTTGAGTCAACCGACAAGTTAAATAATTTAAGTAAGGGTTTACAAAATGAATCCGCACAGTATCTAAGTATACAGCCTGGCACTCTATCAGGACCAGGCAGATAGCCTGGTTTGATAGAGTTAAGGTCACTTAGAAGCGTACACTCAGTTATAACTGGGATATATATGCAATTTGACGATTGAACTTGAAAAGGATAGGAATTACTGCAACCATGTGAATTCGTTGAATATACTGATTGAAAATACCCAGCAAATAGATCGGCTACTGCCTGATCAGAACTTGCTTTTATATTATCAAGGTATACTGAAGACGGCAAGCAAGAAGACTTGCGTTTAGAGTTAACAAATTTATCAAACTGTTTAGGGTCACGTGAAAAGTTTAGTCTACAACGATTAAGATAATTATTATAACAAAATGTGTTAACAGAAAGAAAACTAGATTTTGCTACTAAATACGAAGATAAATCTAAAGTGGTTCCCGATTTTTTAAATTTTTTATATGATCTTGTCTTTGCGATTTTCAATTTGGATAGTTCCCTCGTAAACCAAGGTGGTTTATTATCACTTGAAGAACAAGTGTAGTATGCATGACAATCTGTCATAAGCCCACTATATTGCAGGGTACGTAACCTTCAGACATAGCAACACTTTGTTGCTACGTATATACAAATATAACGCAACTACACAAACGGTCAGCGCACTTGAAATCTGATCAACCACCACGAAGTGTGGGATCCGCAACGTAAGCACTTTAGCCCTTACCAGCTAAGCCAGCGCTTGCCTTATATATGTATATTTAATGTATATGCATTCTTTGCCTTCTGCATATACATGTACATTCATAAATATACTACAACTCTCTCTCTCTTGACCGCTGCAACGGCAGCGGCCGCTCTGCTGCGACAGAGCTTTATACATAAGCAACCCAATTGCATTTAGGCTAAGAATTCTTTTGATCAAAAATAAAGAGACATTCATAAAACCTTAACCGAATATCACAGACGTGCCAGCGTATAATTATTTAATTGACACCACAAAAACTGTCCGACATGGCGACCGTGACGTGCGTCCAAAGGACCTAGGATATTGAAATACTTCAACAGCAACAACAAGGATTAATTACACCAGCCTCAACTGTAACAGCAGCATAATCACGTCAACCTTGCTGGAATTGGACATCGATCGATTGAATAGTTCTGAGTGAGTAAGGTGTTTTATTGGTATTGTGTGTCGCAAATGTCTATACGCATCACTCTCGACGAGTACAGGGCGAGAAAACTTTCGGTAAATGCACAGACTACTAGTAAGCCCGAATCAAGAAAAACAAGAAATCGTGGAGGCATACAGCTGCGTATAAAGAAACGCAAAGCTGAAATTTGTAAGCAGCTATATAATAGCAACAAGCCCCCGACTTGGGAAAATGCCAAGAAGCTAGCAGATGAGCTAGTCTTTCTTGATGAAGAATCAAAACGACTTAAAACACAATCCAAAGCACCTTATCCTCAATATATAAAGAACTTAGCTAATATATCAAAAACTCAACCAACAGAAAGGAAGCAGCTGCCGAAACCAATAAGAAGTGCCCTGGAGACTGCAAAGGACCATTATACTCCCCAGCCTGTGCGATGACCTGCACCGGCAACGCTGACCGCACCAAGGCAGCCAAATAAGACGTGAAGAAGCAGTACATCGGCGACAGCAGCGGTTATATTAAGTAAAATAAAAATAATATAGAATTTGTAATAACTCGCACTGTGTTGTGCGAGTTAAGGAGAGTATGGCATAAAAACCATACACAAAAAAATAGACAGGCGATCACTGTTATGATCAAAATAGGGATACAAATAGGAAAATGAAAAAAACAATATATTAAAAATAACAAATGTAAATTACAAATAATTTCAAAATTGGAAATCTTTATAATAATATAATATCTAAAACGGAAAACGTTTATTACACAGAATTGGCCAAAATGGGTCTCATAGACACAAAAACGGTGGATTCCACCGCTAATGTTATAAATAAAGTAGAATCAAGTAGTGTAGATTTAGGAATAACAAATACTTTGTTAATAATTATCGTTGTTATTCTAAGCGCAAATATGTTCTTTAAATTATACAAGCTACACAATAAGTGCCTCAGAAAAAAATACATCAACAAGGCTAACGACCTAGATAAAATCTAGAATTGAATGAAAAAAAAAGGAAAAGAAAAAACGATAAATACTAATAAAATTTTGAATAAATTAAATTTATATATATATATATATTATTGTATGATGGATATACCTCAAGTATCAGAATAAAACTCTGTTACAACGTATGCTTAACAAAGACCCAGATTTCCCAAACAAAGTATGAGCATGAGTATCACATAATAAGTATTTCAAAATGCATGCGGCAATAGCCGAAGCATTCGAAAGAGACCCAGAGTTCATTATACGAGCAATTTGTGTACTAAATCAATTTCACGAATTAATTTCGATACCTGATTTTGAGTACGCCTACGTGGACTCGTATAATAGAATTACTAGCCCACTATACCACTGTAGTATAAAAGAAAAAGGTATAGTGCTATCCACTTTGCCATATGTGATGGTAAAAGAACTAACAGAAGATAACGTCTTCTTGGGTCCAGTTACTAAACTAATGGTGCGACTGCATCGATAAATATTAGTAACTCATGGAATGGACAGAATTCAGAGAGCTTATAATACAAAAACGCGTTGAGTTCATTAAATCGTATAAGTGCTTAAATAAGAAAGTTCCCATACGAATTGGAACTATAATCAAGCATACCCAAATACTAGTACAAACGTACAACGAATGTCGGGAACTTATACATTTCAATTATGACAACTTAAATAGTCTACACAAATTACAAGCAAGGGAAATTATCGACAAATTAAGATCAGCGTTAATTACCTTGGACACAAAACACGACCTACACCTATTTCTTCCTTCGGTACTAAGTGTACCGGTAACATTCGATCCATCCGTATTAGACAACCGGATGCCAGACAACGAAACTGACATTGATTTTGATTCTGATTCTGAAGAAGAAATCAAACCAATAAAAATGATACAACAAGAAGTAGTAGATTTTCTGAAAACAGCCTCGTCTCTTCTATTCGAGTACGATGGCAAAGCAGAAAATCTACAAAGCTTCAAAGACGCTTTAAGTCTATTAGACACAATTAAAGGTGACCACGAAGCAACGGCCATAGAACTTATAAAGACAAAATTAAGAGGCCACGCAAGAAACTTGATTAGCAATGAGCAAACGATCGCTCAAATTATTGCAAAACTATCAAGCACAGTAAAAGGCGAGTCAGTAGAAGTATTGTCAGCCAAATTACTCAACTTGCAACAACGAAGCAAAACTGCCAACCAGTATACACAAGAGGTTGAGCAGTTAACAAGAGCTTTGGAAGGCGCATATATAAACGATGGTTTAACGCCGGAACTGGCCAATAAATACAGTACAGCCCAAGCAGTTAAGGCAATGACCAAAAACTGTACTAACGATAAGGTAAAACTTATCATGCAGGCCGGCACATTCAATAACATGAATGATGCGATATCCAAATTTGTCAACAGTTGCACAGAGGCAACTGGACAACCCAACTCTGTATTGTTCTACCAAAATTACTCTCAACGTGGCGGAAACCGCGGAAGAGGTAACTATAGAGGCCGACCTTACAACAGAGGCGGTCAAGGACAATACTACAATAATAACAGAGGCAACACTCGAGGCCAAAACACTAGAGGCAAGTCAAACAGAGGTCATAACAATGTCAGAGTAACCCAAGATGTTTCGGGAAACTCCGAGCAACCTTTAGATACCCAGCAATAGAAAACACTAAAGTTCATACAATAAATTTTAGTCTCAATATATTTGTTTCATTTGACCACGTGTCAACAGGTAAAAAACTTACCTTTTTAATAGATACAGGTGCAGACATCTCAATACTTAAAGAAACTTCTGATGTCTTTCATGACATCCAGCCTAATAATGTAATAAACATTCAAGGCATAAGTAAAGAGATTTTAAAATCCAAAGGTCTAGCATCAATAGAGATTCAGACAGGAAAATATATAATTCCACACAATTTTCACATAGTTGATTTAGATTTCGCTATACCATGTGATGGAATAATAGGCATTGATTTTATAAAAAAATTCAATTGTCAACTAGATTTCAAACCATCGGAAGATTGGTTTATAATTAGACCCAATAATCTAAAATATCCGATCCATGTTCCAATAACATATGACTCTGGTATAAACTCAATACTTCTGCCAGCAAGATCTCAAGTTGTCCGAAAAGTCACGCTAACCTCAAAAGAAGATGGTGTATTTATTCCAAATCAGGAAATTCAACCTGGTGTATATGTTGCAAACACAATTGCAACATCTCAAAATACGTTTGTCCGTTTACTAAATACAACTAGTACCGACCAATTAGTTACAATAAATAATTTAAAACATGAATCACTTTCGAGCTACGATGTAGTTCACACAAATCAAGAACATAGAGAAAAACTGTCATATCTCAGCTAGCAAAAAATTTCCCCCCACAATTCAAGTCGGAATTAACCAATTTATGCACCAATTACAGTGACATATTCGGTCTTGAAACCGAATCAATCACAACAAATAACTTCTATAAACAACAACTGAGACTAAAAGATAATGAACCAGTGTACATTAAGAACTATCGAAGCCCGCATAGCCAGACAGAAGAAATACAAAACAAGTTGGAAAATTAATCAGCGACAACATTGTCGAACCGTCTGTATCAGAATACAACAGCCCACTCTTACTTGTCCCAAAGAAAGCCCTTCCAGGCTCAGAAAATAAAAAATGGCGGTTAGTAATTGACTATCGTCAAATTAATAAAAATTACTGTCCGATAAATTTCCACTGCCTAGAATTGATGATATATTAGATCAACTAGGTAGAGCAAAATATTTCTCATGCCTTGACTTAATGTCAGGCTTTCATCAAATCGAACTCGAAGAAAGTTCAAGAAATATAACTTCATTTTCAACGAGCAATGGCTCATATCGCTTCACGCGATTACCATTCGGTTTAAAAATAGCGCCAAATTCATTTCAGAGAATGATGACTATAGCGTTCTCTGGCCTTGATTCTTCGCAAGCTTTCCTTTATATGGATGATTTAATAGTTATTGGTTGTTCCGAAAAACATATGTTTAAAAACTTAACTGATGTTTTTGACAAATGTAGGAAATACAACCTTAAATTACATCCGCAAAAATGTTCATTTTTCATGCATGAAGTAACCTTCCTCGGTCACAAATGCACGGATAAAGGAATCTTGCCAGACGACAAAAATACGACGTCATTAAAAACTATCCAGTCCCACATGATGCAGACAGCGCGAGACGATTCGTTGCATTCTGCAACTATTATAGACGATTTATAAACAATTTCGCCGAATATTCACGGCACATAACAAGATTATGTAAAAAGAATGTTCCTTTTGAATGGACAGTTGAATGCCAAAATGCATTCCAATACCTCAAAGACAAGCTAATTCAACCAACATTACTACAATACCCAGACTTCAGCAAAGAATTTTGCATAATAACGGATGCTAGTAAGCAAGCGTGTGGAGCAGTTTTAACTCAAAACTATAATGGACTCCAACTTCCAATTGCATACGCATCACGTTCATTTACAAAGGGTGAAAGTAATAAAAGCACAACAGAACAAGAATTAGCAGCAATCCACTGGGCAATAGTACATTTTCGTCCATATATTTATGGAAAACACTTTACAGTGAAAACTGACCACAGACCATTAACTTATTTATTTTCTATGGTCAATCCAAGTTCCAAACTTACACGCATGCGGCTCGAATTAGAAGAATACGACTTTACAGTCGAGTATCTAAAGGGTAAAGACAATTTCGTGGCAGATGCCCTATCACGGATAACAATATCCGAATTAAAAGATTTACAAAATAAAGTCCTGAAAGTCACTACCAGGCAACAAAGTAGACAAAATAAATCCTGCGCAGGAAATGAACAAGAACCTTTGCTTAGGCAAAATCATGAAAAAGCTTCTAAGCCCAACGTATATGAAGTCATCACAAATGACGATGTACGAAAAGTAGTGGCCTTGCATATGAAAGGAAAGCTGTGTTATTTCAAACACGGAAATAAAATCGTTGCAAGAATAAATGTTAGCGATCTGTATACTAATGGAGTTATCGACTTAGGTCAGTTTTTCCAAAGGCTCGAAAAGGAAGCCGGTATGCATGATATACGCCAACTAAAAGTGGCACCGCATGAAATCATCTTTGAACAAGTTTCAATAGATAATTTCATAAATATGGGCAATAATACATTGAGATTATTAAGAGTAGCGCTACTCAAGCCGGTGACCATTGTATCAAGCGATACAGAAAAAGAAGCAATTTTGTTTACATTTCATGATAATCCCATACAAGGAGGACACACGGGCATAACAAAAACTTTGGCCAAAGTAAAAAGACACTACTATTGGAAAAATATGACTCGTCATATAAAAGAGTACGTACGTAGATGTCCAAAATGCCAGAAGTCAAAAACAACAACACATACTAAAACTCCTTTAACAATTACCGACACGCCAATAAGTGCTTTCGACAGGGTAATAGTTGACACAGTAGGTCCATTACCAAGATCTGAATATGGTAACGAATATGCAGTTACGCTTATTTGCGATTTAACAAAATATCTTGTTGCCATACCGATCCCAAATAAAAATGCAAATACTGTCGCTAAAGCTATATTTGAATCTTTTATATTACAGTTCGGTCCAATGAAGACGTTCATTACGGACATGGGAACTGAATATAAAAATTCTATTATAAATGACTTGTGCAAATATTTAAAAATAGACAATATAACGTCTACAGCACACCACCACCAGACAGTTGGAACAGTAGAAAGAAGTCATAGAACTTTTAATGAATATATTCGTTCATACATATCAGTCGACAAAACTGATTGGGATGTATGGCTAAAATATTTCGTATACTGTTTCAACACGACCCCTTCTATGGCACATAATTATTGTCCATATGAATTAGTTTTTGGTAAGCAAAGTAACTTGCCACAATATTTTAATACAATAGATAATATTAATCCACTGTACAATATAGAAGATTATGCTAAAGAAAGTAAATTTAGACTAGAACAAGCTTATAAAAGAGCTAGAATTATGTTAGAAAAAATAAAATTAGAAATAAAGAATACTACGATAAAAATATAATTAATTTTGAATTAAAAGTAGGAGATATGGTTTTATTAAGAAATGAAACTGGCCATAAGCTAGAATCAGCATATTTAGGCCCTTACACAGTAGAACAAATAGATGATAGAGAAAATATTTTCATAAAGGATAAAAGGGTAAGGTACAAAAAGTACATAAAGATAGGCTAAAACTTTTTATTAATTAATCATTCTCATCCAAAATATATATATATATAAATAAAATGAAAAAAAAATAAAAACAAAACTTAAAAAAAAAAAATAAATAAACAAAAAAAAATAAAAAAATATAAAGCTACAAAGAACTAAAATAACTACACTAAGTTACGTTATTTTTCAAAGGGAGGGAGATGTAGTATGCATGACAATCTGTCATAAGCCCACTATATTGCAGGGTACGTAACCTTCAGACATAGCAACACTTTGTTGCTACGTATATACAAATATAACGCAACTACACAAACGGTCAGCGCACTTGAAATCTGATCAACCACCACGAAGTGTGGGATCCGCAACGTAAGCACTTTAGCCCTTACCAGCTAAGCCAGCGCTTGCCTTATATATGTATATTTAATGTATATGCATTCTTTGCCTTCTGCATATACATGTACATTCATAAATATACTACAACTCTCTCTCTCTTGACCGCTGCAACGGCAGCGGCCGCTCTGCTGCGACAGAGCTTTATACATAAGCAACCCAATTGCATTTAGGCTAAGAATTCTTTTGATCAAAAATAAAGAGACATTCATAAAACCTTAACCGAATATCACAGACGTGCCAGCGTATAATTATTTAATTGACACCACAAAAACTGTCCGACACAAGTGAGGGGAACACAAATATCCAAAAGCGAATTCAAGGTCCCATAACATATGGCAATGGCAGTTTCTATATCACTACAAGAATAGAGGCGCGACCAATTAGTATGTTGAAGATAATTTAATTTAGTAAAGTTAGTTTTACGAAAGCAACGGGTTTTTAAAGTATTTTTAGATACTAAAATAGTGTTAAGAATTTCGATGGATAATTCTAAGGTTGGATGGTAGGTATCTTCCGGAAGCACTAGAGGGGGTGTTCTACTAGCATTACTGCAATCGGAGTCCGAAACAAATATTAAGTCCAACATTCTACCACTACAGTTATGCACCCTGTTAACTTGCGATAGGCCTAACTCCAGTAGGCCATCGATAAAATCATCTGGTAACACCGCCGAAGATGTGTCATTCACAGACCATACAACATGTGGCAGATTAAAATCACCAACCACTATCAGGTTATCCATATCTGTCAAAAATTACGAAACAAGTTGCAGGGCACTAAGATGAGATATTATTATTATTATTATTATTATTACTAGGGCCTTGTTGCACTGCGACCAGATGTTAGATCTTTTGTGGCAGCCTGTAGGATTTAGGGTAGAGGTACCGAGGCTTCTAATGAAAGAGAGCACTTTGGTAGGGTCTATATGTTAGGGGGGATAAGTTCACCTCCTAGTTGTAGAAGTCGACGTTTGCTTAGCGAGGGGCATTCACATAGAGCATGTTCTGATGTTTCAGGCTCCAGCTCACATAATCTGCATGTGTCGATTTCCGAAAGTTTTAATATCTTAAGGTGATACCTTAGGTTGCAATGACCCGTTAGGTAGCCTGTTAGAGTGCGAATTTCGTTCTTTTTTAAGTTGATGCGTTTTGATCTCGTCATCTGGGGGACGAGAAATTGTTTGGCTTGTCTCAGCCCTGCACTGTCGGTCCAGTGGCGACTTATCTCCTTTTCCTCCCATTTCCTGACCAGTTCTCTTTTGTGTCCTTGCGAAAGTCCACAGTACGGTTCAGGGCCGATTAGTGGTGTCATCGCCCCGCGTTTTGCTAGGGAGTCTGCAACCTCGTTTCCTAAATAACTTTCTAACTTTCGTTGGTGACGGTTGTGTTTTTGCGTACTCCCAGTAAATTTTCTGTTTTCTTGTGATTGTGAACGGTGTTTTCATTGGTAACATTTGTAAACATTTAGTAAAGTGATCGCAAGTGTACTTTGTATGTATTTACGTGTATAGTTATAAAATTGCCGGCTTAATATTTGATTTTTAATTTGTGGTCGAACAGCCGCTGCGTTGCCTAAAATTACAGAAAACACACGTACATCCATACATACTTATATTTGCTTTTGTATATTCTGTAATTTCGTCTGCTAACGCCAAGCACTTTGTCTATTTTCTTGCTCTCGCTCTCCAACGTCAGTCCTCCCCGCTCTCGTCCGCTCTTATCAGTCGTTCTTGCAGTTATAACTGCTTACGCGCTCACGCACTCTCGCCTAAGCGCTCTTGAGATCTTTACCGTTTTATCGTGCTCTTTGCATTGATACGTTTTAACTTATACATACCTGCACCCTACCTTTTTTTTGCTAAAGCATATTACTTGCATGATGCTTGTCTGTTGCAGTGAAAATTGCAAATTGGTTGGTTCAACCAACCAAGATTTTATTTTGTGTGGTCTATGTGATAACATCATCCACATGAAATGTGTTGGCTTTACAGCCAAAATCAGGGAATGTCTGCTTGCCGACACAGGCCTTAAATGGTATTGTGGGTCTTGCAAAGAGGCGGTGAAAGAGTCTTCGCAATTTATGAGGCAGACTCACGAAGGCTTTAAAGCTATGCATGTTGCTTTTAATAACCTGCAAAAGTCTTTCGAGCAGCTAGAGTCAAATTTCAAAAAAGGCAAAGTGATAACTGAATCCCCGAAGCGTAAAAAGACTTCGGGACCTCATCCAATAACTGTCCCACCTGTCCTGCCCACTAAACCGCTTCTTGTGCCTAGCAATAATCCCCCCATGGGTACTATTGCTAGCTCATTAATTTTATTTAACTCCCCGGCAAGGAATCTTAACAATAACCTTGCCACTAATAACATAATTTGTGATCCTATAAATGAGTCCTCCGGTCCAACAGCTAGTGTGCCTATTGATTCTACTGGCGTTACAATTGGGGCACACAAGCCTCTGGTTGTTGTGCCACTTAATAAATTTGTTTTTGTTTCTAGGCTGGCATCCGATACGTCATCGGATGATGTTGCAGCATATGTAAAAAGTAAAATCGATTCCCCACTTATTGTTGTTGAAAAGTTTAAATTTAAACATGCCAGAAGTATATCTTCTTTCAAGTTGGGTGTACCGCCTGAACTTTTTTCGACAATTTGCTCTGAAAAGTTTTGGCCGCCGCAGCTTGTCGTTAAGGAGTATACGAATAGGCGAATTAATAATAATAATGGTTTAAGGATCAATAGTACACCGCCTGTTAGCCATCCTGTTGCCTCCACCTCGGCGGCAAAAAACTAACTGAAGTAATTAGCTTGGCCTATCAAAATGTTAGAGGCCTTAACACTAAACTGGCTAAATTATATATTAACAGCTTATCTTTTGATTCTCAAATAGTTGCACTCACTGAAACCTGGTTAAAACCTGATATTTCTGATTATTCCATTTTTCCTTCTAAATATAACTTGTACAGATGCGATCGCACTTCCCGCAAGGGGGGTGGTGTTCTCATTGCTGTTGACTCTTGTTTTTCTTCTGAACAGATTCATTCTCATGATCTTCCGGACATAGAGTTTTTATGTGTTAAAATATTACTAAACGGCCGTTCACTTTATGTTACTTGCTCTTATATTCCTCCTGATTCTGATACTAACATTTACTCATCTCATATTAGTGCCCTGCAACTTGTTTCGTCATTGTTGACAGATATGGATAATCTGATAGTGGTTGGTGATTTTAATCTGCCACATGTTGTATGGTCTGTGAATGACACATCTTCGGTGGTAATACCAGTCACTTCTGATGATTTCATCGATGGCCTACTAGAGTTAGGCCTATCGCAAGTTAACAGGGTGCATAACTGTAGTGGTAGAATGTTGGACTTAATATTTGTTTCGGACTCCGATTGCAGTAATGCTAGTAGAATACCCCCTCTAGTGCTTCCGGAAGATACCTACCATCCAACCTTAGAATTATCCATCGAAATTCTTAACCCTAGTTCAGTATCTAATAATACTTTAAAAACACGTTGCTTTCGTAAAACTAACTTTACTAAATTAAATTATCTTCTTCAGCATACTAATTGGTCTCGGCTTTATTCTTGTACTGATATAGAAACTGCTATTGCCATATTTTATAGGACCTTGAATTCGCTTTTGGATATTTGTGTTCCCCTCACTTGTTCTTCAAGTGATAATAAACCACCTTGGTTTACGAGGGAACTATCGCAATTGAAAAACGCGAAGACAAGATCATATAAAAAATTTAAAAAATCGGGAACTACCTTAGATTTATCTTCGTATTTAGTAGCAAAATCTAGTTTTCTTTCTGTTAACACATCTTGTTATAATAATTATCTTAATCGTTGTAGACTAAACTTTTCACGTGACCCTAAACAGTTTTATAAATTTGTTAACTCTAAACGTAAGTCTTCTTGCTTACCGTCTTCAGTATACCTTGATAATACAAAAGCAAGTTCTGATCAGGCAGTAGCCGATCTATTTGCTGAGTATTTTCAATCAGTATACTCATCGAGTATGTATAGTAGTAGTAATTCCTATCCTTTTCAAGTTCAAACGTCAAATTGCATATATGTCCCAGTAGTTACTGAGTCTACGCTCCTGAGTGAATTTAACTCTATTAAACCTGGCTACTTGCCTGGTCCTGATGGAGTGCCAGGTTGTATTCTCCGATACTGCGCGGATTCTCTTTGTAAGCCCTTAAATAAATTATTTAACTTGTCTGTTGACTCAACTGTGTTTCCTGATATATGGAAGGAATCCTTTATAATTCCACTCCATAAAAATTCTTCAAAATCAAACGTTAAAAATTATAGGGGTATATCCAAGTTGTCTGCCATACCAAAAGTCTTTGAAAAAATTATATGTTCTCAACTGCAACACGGATGTAGTTCAATTATATCGCCTTACCAACATGGTTTTGTTAGGCGTAGATCTACTACCACTAACCTTCTTGAATTCACTTCGCTTGTTATCAAAGGGTTTCAGGAAAAAATGCAAACTGACGTTGTTTACACCGATTTTAGTAAGGCATTTGATTCTGTTAGTCATTCTCTGTTGCTTAAAAAATTAAATATTATTGGATTTCCATCAAAACTCGTATTGTGGCTTTCGGAGTACTTGTGTGGTCGAACACAAAAAGTAGTTTTTAAATCGTCGGTATCTAAACCTATTTTTGTTACCTCTGGTGTTCCCCAGGGTAGTCACCTTGGACCTTTGCTATTTAATCTGTTTATTAACGATCTTCCAGCTGTTATTACTAACTCCTATGTATATATGTTTGCTGATGATGTGAAGCTATGTTTCACATATAATGACGCTTCCCTGTGTAATTTACTACAGTCGGATTTGGGTGCATTGTCGGCCTGGTGTCGTTTTAACTTACTCAATTTAAATTGTTCTAAATGTAAAGTCATGTCTTTTTGTAGAAGTACCCCTCATACTGCTCACTACTTGCTTGATGCTTCACCACTTGACCGCGTGTTTGAAATTAAAGATTTAGGCATTATTCTTGATCCTAAATTAAAGTTTGACGCTCATATTTCGTATATGGTCAATAAGGCCATTAATGTCCTTGGCTTCATCAAGCGGTGGTCGAAAGAGTTTAATGATCCCTACACCACTAAAACGCTTTATACATCCCTAGTACGTCCAATCCTGGAGTATGGATCTTGTGTGTGGTCCCCACAATACTCGATTCACCAGGATAGAATTGAATCTGTGCAGAAGAAATTTCTTCTTTTTGCCCTTAGAAGTTTTAACTGGGTTCCTGGAGTTGACTTACCCCCGTATTCAAGTAGACTCCTTTTAATAAATCTTCCCTCCCTGTTAAACCGTAGAACTATGCATGGAGTATTATTTATTACTAACCTACTTAATGGTGAAATCGACTCATCAGTTCTTTTGAGTCGAATTAAATTTAATGTCCCAATTAGATCTTCACGTAACTTTTTACCCCTTAGCCTTGATCGTTGCTTCAGCAACTATTTAATTCATGAACCATTTCGTGTTATATGTTCTGACTATAACAAACTTTATTCTCTTGTCTCCTTGGAGGCCTCAACTCCAGTACTAAAAAGATCGATCCTTTTTGCTTTATCTAATCGTAACCACTAATTACTAATCTAACGCTGGTCTGATTGGGTTTTCTGGGTTTTTCCCAATCCTTGCAACAAATGTTGGACTACTCAATTTTTTTATTGAATTTCCCAGAGCTTTAACGTTAACTTTTAATTATATTTTCAGATTTATATATTATTCTATATTTTACTTAATTTAATTATTTTAACTATTTTTAATTTAAATTAAATTTGATTCATTTTAATGTCAGCTGCTCTTAGCTGACTATAAATAAATAAATAAAAAATAAAAATAAATGGCCTTCATGCCGTGGCACCCAGCCCACCGTTAAGATGTTTTTGGAGGCAAGGGCGTTCAGCTGCTGGAAACAGTTCTCTACAAGTCCGGAGGAGATCGTGAAGGATCTCAGCGCTATGAGCGCCGCCTGACTGTCAGAGAAGATGTAAATCCGTGCACCTTGCATTTTCCTGCGAAGGCATTCACGAGCACAGATTTCTATGGCGTATATCTCTGCTTGGAAAATGGTTGGAGACTTTCCCATGGCTATGGACTTGTTGAACCTTGGTCCAAAAATACCAGCCCCGGTGTCGCCGATTTCCAGTTTCGACCCGTCGGTGTACCACGTTTGTGATCCACTGGGCAGAGATATAGATTTTGTTTTCCAATCATGTCTGGTGTGCAAGACTACAGAGAAGTTTCTGTGGAAAATAAGTTTTGGTTTCTGTTTGTCAGTTACGCGCAGAATGGGCTCATTTATTAGGGGTTCAAGAACCCGAAGATGCCCGGTAAGATCACCGCTTTTTATGTTGGTGATATTTTGATGGCGAAGTGCCCCCAGGCAGGCCTCCTTTTTCAGGGTGATGGGTAAAGGGGGTATGCCAGTTATGACTCCAAGTGCAGCAGTGGGGCATGTTCGGATGGCTCCAGTGATGCCTATGCAGACCAGTCGTTGTAGTTTGATAAGTGCAGCCGCAGCTGTCTTCTGTTCTACCGAAAAGCCTGTTGCAAGCGAAGTATGCTCGAGTGGCTTTATTTATGGTCTTTTCAAGGTGTACATTCCAGTTGAGCTTGGAGTCGAGTGTAACTCCTAAGTAGTTGGCTGCAACCGAAAAGTCATTGGTGGATTCATTTAAGGATGGTCTTGTTAGAGACAGAGACCTTTTCCTGGTGAAAGGAACTAAAACAGTTTTAGACGGGTTTATGGACAGACTTTTGTCCTGACACCATCTGTTGGCTATGTTGAGGGCTTGCTGCATGCGGTCCGAGATGGTTTGCTCATGGCAGCCCATTATATAGATGACTAGATCATCAGCGTAGCCTTGAGTAGAGAACCCTAAGTTGTTGAGCTTATAGAGTAGCTCATCGATGACCAGAGTCCTCAAGAGAGGAGAGAGTACTCCCCCTTGAGGGCACCCCCTTTGTGATTGAGGTCATGGTTCCCCCGAGGTCTACAGTTATGATTCTGGATTTAAGCATTTCCAGAATCCACCTAATAATGGGTGTGGGGACATTTTTATGTACAAGAGCGGCATGGATAGCCTCATATGACGTGTTGTCAAAAGCTCCTGAGATGTCTAAAAAGGCACAGAGTGCTATTTGTTGAGCGCCAATGGCCTTTTCAATGGTTGTTGTCAGGCAATGAATGGCAGTCTCAGTTGTAAAGTAGTGAATTATGCCGAGGCACAGATCTCAGTCTGGCCAAGGCTCGCGTTACAAGAAATTTATAAATTGCCGAAACGCGTTAGCTGTCTTAGAGGCGAGTTTCAATGAACGATGTAACCCCGGGGTGCACGGCCGAAAAGGTGAAAGGGGGGGCGTCAGGGGTTGACGTACTCTTGCACAGTCTCCGCTGACTCCACCAATGCCGCTCCGTACGAATCGGGGCTCGATCCACCGATTAGTAGGAATGTGGGGGAGGAAAGGGAAAACGCGTCGAAGGACAGGGATGTCAGGGTTTGACGTACATTCGTACAGTCTCCACCAACTCCGCTAATGTTGCTCCGCATAAATCGGGGCTCGATCCGCCGATTAGTAGGAATGCTGGGGAAAGAAAGAGGGAGAGCGTATCGCGAGTTGACGCCGTGCGCGTGCATATATATATGATCGCATATTCTCGCTCGTCTTACACAAAAAACTAATATTTCGTTTCAGTTTTAGATTGCCTTTTTTATTCCCTCTTAATCGGGCTCACTTATATTTACTTATTCCTTTTAAACAATAAACTGGGTTTTTGTTCTAATAATTCGTACAGTGTCTCTTTCACTAAAAATCGTTTCATCCGTTTTCTTTCACTTTGCGCAAAAACTTCTCAACCGTTCTCGGCAACTACTCGTCCGTCTGCTTGTCACGCTACTGGTCAACTCACTTGCCGGTCTCGCGCTCGACTTGAGCTCGCCCTTTTGCCAATTGTGGATCGCGACAATTGAGAGTGTGGGTCGCGAGAGCGCGCATGACCTACGTTCTCTTTCTGCTGATCTGGTCGCTCGGCCCTTCTGTTGACTGTCGTGGACTTCTATGTTATTCTTATCGTCTTAATTATGTTACGAATTAATGTTATACTTGTAGCTTATGTTTATTTATACAGTGAGTAATATTCTGTCTTCGTGACCCTTAACAGTAATTCTTTATATTATTAATACTATTAATATTAAGATGCGCAGCATTCGAATGTGGGGAGGCCCGTGGGCGGCCTACCTCACACCCCCCCCTTTCCTCGAGACTGTGACCTTCCCGTCGGGGTGTTTTGTCACGTTGTAGATTTGCTGTCCCGTTTTTTTACTCGCCCTCTCTCGTCTTCCTGGGCCTTTCCCGATGAGCCATCTTTCGACCTTCCATATTGCTGCTATCGGCAGCTCTTCGCCCGCCGGTAGTACCAGCCAAGTGTGTGGCGGCTGTGGATTCGGTGTTTCCGCTGTTTGTCGGGATTCGGGCTTTATTTTCCCGCTATTGGCGTTTGCGGTGTTTGCCTCCGCGGCCTGTAGCTTTGCGCACTCTTCGGTTATTGTAACCCAGCCGGGTTTGCGGGGGTTTATTATGTAATGCTGTCCTCCCGCGGTGAACTTGAACCATCCGTGCTTGCCCCTCCTTCTTCGGCTTTCTAATTCCCGCGTGATGGCTGGTATCGCCATAGCCGACACGATGTTCTCATTTGGGAGAACTTCCCACTCGTCCGGGAATTCCAACCTGATTGCGGGGCACACATTTCGTGGGCGTGCATTATGGTTGCTGGACGGCGTGTTGTCTGTCTCGACTTGTGCCTCTAATCCCTCCTCCCATCCGCACACTCCTTCGAAAAGTTCCTCTGACCGGTCCGTGTCGCTCCGCATGCGTTTCCCGTTGTTGGGCGTCGGGCTGTCTATTGTGCTGGGTGTCGCCAGGTTCTCGGTGTATGCGTTCCCGTCTTCGATCGCCTGGGGTCGCTCTGGTGATGCCGGCTCTTCTACGTATGAAGATGGTGCCTTTGCGTGCGGCGCCGTGATGATGACCGTTGTTGTTTTTGTCATCTTTAGGATGACCGAATGATGATCGAACCCTGTACCTCGGGTTATTTCTGCGTGGATCTCGCGAACGCTGGTGTGCGCTCGGGTCGTCGCTTTCGGCTTCGCTACCCTCTTCATCCTCCTCCGCACGGACGTTGTGTCCGTGGGCACCCGTTTTAGCTTCTCGCCTATCCGTGGTATCCGACTCCTCGTCGGTGACGTCTTCCACACGGGCGTCTTGCTCGTGGGTTCTTGTGTCGTCGTCTGTCGTGACTCCTCTCCGCTCTCCGCATGTGACTTTCGTCCGTGGGCACCCGTTTCGTCGACACGCTCGACTGTCGTGTCCGACTCTTCTCCGCTCTCCGCACGTGACTTTCGTCCGTGGTTACCCGTTTCGTCGACACGCTCGACTGTAGTGTCCGACTCTTCTCCTTCCTCGTCGTCATCCGTACGTGACTGTCGTCCGTAGGCACCCGTTTCGTCGACAAGCTCGACTGTAGTGTCCGACTCTTCTCCTTCCTCGTCGTCATCCGTACGTGACTGTCGTCCGTAGGCACCCGTTTCGTCGACACGCTCGACTGTAGTGTCCGACTCTTCTCCTTCCTCGTCGTCATCCGTACGTGACTGTCGTCCGTAGGCACCCGTTTCGTCGACACGCTCGACTGTAGTGTCCGACTCTTCTCCTTCCTCGTCGTCATCCGTACGTGACTGTCGTCCGTAGGCACCCGTTTCGTCGACACGCTCGACTGTAGTGTCCGACTCTTCTCCTTCCTCGTCGTCATCCGTACGTGACTGTCGTCCGTAGGCACCCGTTTCGTCGACACGCTCGACTGTAGTGTCCGACTCTTCTCCTTCCTCGTCGTCATCCGTACGTGACTGTCGTCCGTAGGCACCCGTTTCGTCGACACGCTCGACTGTCGTGTCCGACTCTTCTCCGCTACTAATCGATATGATGTCGTCCATCTTTATCTGAAATGTTGATGAAATTGTTACAAATTTTATACATTTGGCAGGATTAGTTGTTAGTGACTTTTTTTTTTTTGATATAGAGAAAAAAAAAAAATCGCGAAAGCGACGAGGAGGAAAAAAAACCCGCTACTGACGATTTTCGTAGTGCTTTTAGGTCGTTGAGTGGCTTTCGCCTGATTTCTTCTCTTGTTGTTGATTCGTTTCGAAGTCGTCGCTTTCTCGGTGGAAGGGTTTTAGTTGTGAGATGCTGGCAGTTTTCCTCTTGCGTTCTCCGACTTTTGCGAGACGTACAACGTTGGGTGACACGAATTTCTTCACGATGAAGGGTCCGTCGTATTTCGCGGCCAATTTCGCTGCGAATCCATCACTAGCTTTGGACAACTGGTGTGTTCTCAACAATACCAGCTCGTTAAGGACAGGGCGCCATTCTCTCCTCCTTAGGTTATAACTCCTACCCTGGTCTTTTGATGCTCGCTGATGGTTACTTCGCACTATGTCGAACACTTCCTTCAGCCTATTTGCTTTCTCCTCCGGCGTTTGCGGAGTATTTACTGTGCCTGGTGTATTTTCCTCATATAATGTGGCTGGCAGACGCGGTTCCCTTCCTTGCATCAAAAATGCTGGGGAGAATCCAGTCAAATCCGCAATGCTTGAGTTGACGGCTAGTGAGATTTCTGGAATTAAATGATCCCACGAACTTTGATTTCCAGAGATGTATTGGGCAATCATCGTCTTCACTGTCCTGTTAGTCCTCTCAGTCGGGTTTTCCTGCGGGCAGTAAATGCCGTGCATTCTCGACTGTCCGCCGCCATGGGGATCTGCCTGTAACCGTGTTTCAGATCCAACGTTGAGATGTAACGAGCGTGCCTCAGTCTCTCCAGGATATGGTTGATCCGCGGCACCGGGTACGCGTCTGGTATTGACTGTGCGTTGAGCTGCCTGTAATCCACGCAAATCCTCCAATCGTTTGTCTTCTTTCGGACGAGAACGATTGGGGCACTGTGTGGGCTCCGTGATGGCTCTATGGCTCCTGCCGCTATCAGCTCGTCCACCTGCTGGTTTATCACGCGGTGCATTGCGGGGTTCTTGGGGTAATACCTCTGCTTTATAGGTTTATTATCCCTCAAGATGATCCGATGCTCGGCCACGTGCGACACGCCCTGCAGCCCCTCGAAGAGTTGCAATTCCGCTTTCAAAAATTCTTGCGTATCTGGCTCCAAATCCGTCGGCCATTCCGACTCCTCCGCGGCGTCGTCTTCCGATCGTGATTCTACCTTGGGGTCTCCTTCTTGGGGTTCCTTGACTCCTGTACTTCCCAACTGGCTCAGCGAATGCTCCTTGACAACTGTAACTGCGCCTCGGTCGCCCTCTCGCTTGGCTGGCGTGGCGTTTTCCTTACGATGTGTCCCCAGGCCATTCCCTCGCTTTCCGCCTTTCGTACCGCGTGTCTTTTCCACCTCAGGCTTCACTTCGGCTGCGTAACTGGGCTCGGCCGGAGCGTCAATGCTTTGCAGGACTAATTTTGCCTGACCACACTGTATAGTCGTACCCATCTTGCATAGAAAGTCCATTCCCAGAATTAGATCATCTAACATGGATGGCATTACGAGCATGTCCATCAATATTTCTTCGCTAATTAGCCCCACCTTCGTCCGCAATAACTTATCTACGACTACCTTCGAACCGTCCGCTAAGTGTGTGTTCGCGGTTATTGCCAACACTTCCCCCTTTGTCTCAATTTCTCTGAAAAATTTCTCACTCGTGAAGCTTCTCGTGGCTCCGGTATCGACCGTCGCCCTCGCCATCCGATCGCCTCACCGCGGCGACTATGCGATTCTTTTCGACGCTGAGTGGGTATATCAATTCCGGGACTGACTCGCGCCGGCGCCCATCCGATCCCGTTCCGGATGACGCGGCTGTCCGTTTCCCGTCCTTCTTCCACAACACGCCTCACTACTCACGCCCCGTGTGACACATCTCCTGCAGAACAACACTTTCGGGTTCGCGCATTCCCTAGCGAAATGTCCCCTTTGTGCGCAGTTATAACACACGCGACTCACTTCTGTCGACCTCATTTGTTCATGACCCACCATGTTGTTTGAAATTTCTTCACTCACCACTCCTCACCAGCGGTACTTGAGCTGGCGGGGTCCGAAAAGGATTCGGTTGCCTTGCGGGATCAATTACGCTTCCTAGTCGGCTCGGGTGTCCGAAACTCATGGCCTGGCCACGTGCCGCTTCCCCGTGACCCTGACCCGGTATATTCTCAAACTCCGCGGCCATCTGTCTTAATTGGGCTAGGCTCGTAAAATCTCTCCTACGAATATACAAGCGTTACTCCCGTGCGAGGTTCTCGTACACCCTATTCAGCTCTTGTTCGGGACTATAATTGGCATGCCGCATTAGTCTTTTCAGGCTGACCAGATACTCTTTATAACCTTCCCCTACGCGTTGCCGCCGGGCCCTTATCTCGTCTTCTAGTTTGTCAAAATACTGGGGAGGCAGGAAGAAATCCAAAAAGATTATCCTAAACACCCCCCAGGTTGCGTCTCTCAGGTCGCTCGTCGAAACCAATCCGCCGCCATACCGGTGAATGCTTCACTCATTGCTCTGGGGATGCGATCTAGTTCTATCTCGTACGTCCTCGCACGCTCCTCCAGTGATTCTACAAACACGAGCGGATCACCATACCCATCGAATTTTATTCCCCATTTCCTAACCTGCTCAGGAACTAACACGTAATGGCGACTAGGGTTGACGAACGCGTTATTGGTGCTCATCCCGGGTCTACGGCTCACTTGCTCCGCCTGGGTACTATTCACAGGTGAGTTAACAGGCAGCCCTATTCGTGTGCCAGGGAATGGTTCTTTACTGAACTTCTCGTCGCTAGCCGGCCTATATTCCCTGAGGCTGGGTGGCGGGAGAAATTCTCTGGATTGCCCCGATGGAGCTAGACAATCGGATTCCGATTTCTACTGTGACTGCGCCCCTTCAGCATGAATGCTGGGCGGGGCGGGCGATTCCGGCCGTCTGGCGGATTTACGCTCCCAATCCCTCCTCCTTAATCGACGTACATACCCGCTTCCTTAACTCTTTTACCTTTCCGACTCTGTCGAGGCCGAGTTCTTGTGTTATGTCCTCCAATTCCTCTTTTCGGCAATAGTACACCCACCCCTGGGTTGCCGCTCTCCTGTGTTCCAGTATCGTTAGTGTCATCCATTGTTGCTGCTTGTAGTTCCTCTGGTGTTTGGCGTTATTTTATTTTGTTATATATATATATATATATATATTATCTCTTTTATTTCCTTTTATTTTTATTATTTATTTAATTTTTATTAAATTTTTATTTTTATTTATTATTTATTTAATTATTATTAAATTTTTATTTTATTATTATTTATTATTTATTTAATTAGTAGTAAATTTTTCATTTTTATTTATTATTTATTCAATTATTATTAAATTTTTATTTTATTTTATTTATTATTTATTTAATTATTATTAAATTTTTATTTTATTATTATTTAATTATTATTAAATTCTTATTTTATTTTTATATATTTATTATTAAATTTTTATTTTATTATTATTTAATTATTATTTAATTTTTATTTTATTTTATTTATTATTTATTTAATTATTATTAAATTTTTATTTATTGTTTCTTAATCGTACTCGTCCCACTGTTCGTTCTCCACTTTTCGTGTGCACTTGTCCCACTGTACACTGCCGATCACCACGCCCAAAACCAATTTCGCTTTGGTTCTGCGGCGCGTGCTGTACTTTTCACTATTTGTCGCATACGCCGACGACCCGCCTTGCACGTGCGCACTTCCCGTTCCTTTTATCAGCTCGCCCGTTTCTACCGTCACTTTCGTTGCGCCGCGACAGCTCGAATTGTGCGAATCTTGCTTATTTTCATGAGCGACAAATGACCATCTGGCGTGAGTTTTTTTTTTCCTCTGGCACCGTTACCTTTTCGTCGATTTCGAGGCGCGTGTTCAGAACAGGGTATGATGGGGTATATCGGTTTTTTTTTTTTTTGCGAAACTTTAAACTTTGGTAATATGTTCGGGGCTTTATTACCGATTTATATTACCTCTCTTTAGCTAACATTGTCCCTGCTCGGGCGCCACTTGTAAAGTAGTGAATTATGCCGAGGTACAGATCTCAGTCTGGCCAAGGATCGCGTTACAAGAAATTTATAAATTGCCGAAACGCGTTAGCTGTCTTAGAGGCGAGTTTCAATGAACGATGTAACCCCGGGGTGCATGGCCGAAAAGGTGAAAGGGGGGGGCGTCAGGGGTTGACGTACTCTTGCACAGTCTCTTCTGACTCCACCAATGCCGCTCCGTACGAATCGGGGCTCGATCCACCGATTAGTAGGAATGCGGGGGAGGAAAGGGAAAACGCGTCGAAGGACAGGGATGTCAGGGTTTGACGTACATTCGTACAGTCTCCACCAACTCCGCTAATGTTGCTCCGCATAAATCGGGGCTCGATCCGCCGATTAGTAGGAATGCTGGGGAAAGAAAGAGGGAGAGCGTATCGCGAGTTGACACCGTGCGCGTGCATATTGTAGTGTATTCATATATGTGATTTCAAATATATATAAAACGTAACTTGTAACACTTTGTTGCAAGTATAAATTAACCTAAACACGCTCAGCATAAACATATATATGTATGCGCATACCAAAGCACATACATACATATGGTCTGCGCGTGTAAGTAATATGAGGCCTCTTTAGAAGGCCACGCAAGCGTGAGACCGTTGCCCTACGGGAAACGCCGCGCTTGCACTTTAGCAAAACGTATGAGTACAATCGCTCTCCCTCTCTTTGTAGCTGTTAACTGATAACAGCATAAGTTTATAAATGTTAACCATAAGCTTAGAATATATTTCAATTCCAATAAAGTCATTCAATAACGTGCCTTTCATGAAAGAGAGTCGAAGTGTTTCACTCTAACCATTTCATGGCGACCGTGACAGCGATCCGTATCGCAGAACAAGTACAGTAAAGTACTAAAACAATTAAATACAAACTTGCAATGAAATTATAAAACAGTGAAAAGTGTGGAAAATACTAAAAACTACTAACTGAGTGAAGCTAAAGAACTATGTACAAAAAACAATAAACAAATACGTAAAGACTTGTTTAAAATGTCAACAAGCCAAAACATTGACTCATACTAAAACACCCTTAACGCTAACTGAAATGCCAGCAACAGCATTTGATATAGTGTTGATTGATACCATTGGTCCACTTCCAAGATCAGAAATGGGAATGAGTATGCAGTCACAATCATTTGCGACTTGACTAAGTATTTGGTTACAATACCAGTACCAAATAAAAGTGCAAAAACAGTTGCTAAAGCAATACTTGAGAATTTCATACTTAAGTATGGCCCAATGAAAAAATTCATTACGGACATGGGCACTGAGTATAAAAATCAACTTGTAACAGACTTGTGCAAATACATGAACATTACTAATGTTACATCTACAGCACATCATCACCAGACTTTAGGGACAATAGAACGTAGTTACAGAACACTTAATGAATATATTCGTTCATACATCTCTGTTGACAAAAGCGATTGGGATGTGTGGATTCAATATTTTACATATTGTTTCAACACAACACCGTCAGTTATACACGACTATTGCCCATATGAACTCGTATTCGGCAGATTGCCGACACAGTTCATAAATTTCAACAGAATAGACAGAATAGATCCTATCTACAATATCGATGACTACTCTAAGGAAGTTAAATTTAGACTAGAAGTAGCGTATAGAAGAGCTAGGCATATGTTAGAAAAAGCTAAAGCTAGTAGAAAAATTAGCTATGACAAAAATGTCAAAAATTTTGAAATACATATAGGAGACCAGGTTTTAGTTAGAAACGAAACAGGTCATAAATTAGATAAAAATTATTTAGGTCCATATATAGTAGAAAAAATAGAAGGTAACGACAATATAACAATTAAGAACAATAAAGAAAAGAAACAAATAGTACATAAAGACAGATTAAAGCCTTGTCTTTAAGTAAAAAAAAAAAAACAATATAAAAATCAAAAAAAAAAAAATTTTATTATATAAAATTTAAATAATAATGATTATCATATGCAATACATTGTCACGACTTTATTAAGTACTTAAAATTGGTCTGATCAGACACACACAAAAAAAAAAAAAAAAAAAAAAATTATTATATAGATATAATGACAACTAAATAATTTACTATTTTTCCAATAAATGTTAATTACAACAATTAAAAAAAAAAAAAATAAAAATAAATCAGTTAAAAAAAAAAAGCAGCTAATTATAACACTAAATTTTTATACTTTTATATTTTTATATTATTCAATTTTTATATTTTTAATAATTACAATCATGTATACTATAAATAACTACAAATTCATAATATTACGTTATTTTTTTTAAAAAGGGAGGTGTAGTGTATTCATATATGTGATTTCAAATATATATAAAACGTAACTTGTAACACTTTGTTGCAAGTATAAATTAACCTAAACACGCTCAGCATAAACATATATATGTATGCGCATACCAAAGCACATACATACATATGGTCTGCGCGTGTAAGTAATATGAAGCCTCTTTAGAAGGCCACGCAAGCGTGAGACCGTTGCCCTACGGGAAACGCCGCGCTTGCACTTTAGCAAAACGTATGAGTACAATCGCTCTCCCTCTCTTTGTAGCTGTTAACTGATAACAGCATAAGTTTATAAATGTTAACCATAAGCTTAGAATATATTTCAATTCCAATAAAGTCATTCAATAACGTGCCTTTCATGAAAGAGAGTCGAAGTGTTTCACTCTAACCATTTCAATATATATATGATCGCATATATATATGTGTGCGGCGATTCTCGCTCGTCTTACACAAAAAACTAATATCACACGTTGAGTTTCGTTTCAGTTTTAGATTGCCTTTTTTATTCCCTCTTCATCGGGCTCACTTATACTTACTTATTCCTTTTAAACAATATACTGGGTTTTTGTTCTAATAATTCGTACAGTGTCTCTTTCACTAAAAATCGTTTCATCCGTTTTCTTTCACTTTGCGCAAAAACTTCTCAACCGTTCTCGGCAACTACTCGTCCGTCTTCTTGTCACGCTACTGGGCAACTCACTTGCCGGTCTCGCGCTCGACTTGAGCTCGCCCTTTTGCCAATTGTGGATCGCGACATTTGAGAGTGTGGGTCGCGAGAGCGCGCATGACCTACGTTCTCTTTCTGCTGATCTGGTCGCTCGGCCCTTCTGTTGACTGTCGTGGACTTCTATGTTATTCTTATCGTCTTAATTATGTTACGAATTAATGTTATACTTGTAGCTTATGTTTATTTATACAGTGAGTAATATTCTGTCTTCGTGACCCTTAACAGTAATTCTTTATATTATTAATACTATTAATATTAAGATGCGCAGCATTCGAATGTGGGGAGGCCCGTGGGCGGCCTACCTCACACAGTTGACTTGCCAGCTTGGTACGCGTATTGGTACTTATGTAAGGGAAGATGCCTGAGATACACCTCCCTGATGTGCTGGTCAAATATCTTCTCCATAGTTTTAAGGAAGAAGGAGCTAAGACTAATCGGTCTATAGGACTTAGGCAATTGGGCATCTTTCTTCCCTACCTTAGGAATAAACACAACTTTCACCTTTGCCCATTTGCTTGGTATGTGTCCAAACACGAGGCTAGCTCGGAATAAACGGACCAGGGGGATTGCGATTTGGTGCAGTCCCCGCTGCAACAGACACGGATATATTCCATCTGGTCCAGGGGATTTGTATGGACTGAAACTCTGTATAGCCAATTGTACGCTTTTTTGATGAAACAGTCTATAGGGCAAGTTTCCAACACTTTCTGAATGGTAGGAAGGTTCCCTTCCCTCAGCTTCATTGGAGTCTGCCACCATAGCCACTCGCAGGTGTGGGCACTCTCCAATCCCAGATAGGTAGGTTGGTGCCTCACTCTCTGAGATGGGCTGCTCCAAACACCCAGGAAAGTGAGTAGCCAAGAGTAGGCTGCTCGTTTCCTTTGGGTCGTTTGTGTATGTTCCATCTGGCTTTTTCAACGTACAGATGCCGTTTGAGTGGTCCTTGGAGAGGGCTTTTTGAAGCCTGGCAGCTTCCGGGAGATTTGAAATCTGCCCGCAGTGTTGACGCCACGTGGCCCGTTTTGACCTTCTCAGCTCTTTGTTATAGAGCGTTAAAGCAGATTTGTAGGAATCCCATGTGGTTTTCCCACTCATCGCTTTATTGAAGAGCTTTCGCGCAGCCTTTTTAAGATCGTCAAGGCTCTTGTTCCAGCAGGGAACAGCCCTTCTGATCTTACGAACTTTTTGTTCACAGCTAGCGTTATATGCCAATTCAATGTTCGTATGAAGCACAGTAGCCTCACGCTCTAACTCGTCAATGGATATAATTGTACGGGTGGAGCAGTCTCTGGATTGCTTAAGTTCAAAACAGAAAAGATCCCAGTTGGTGTTTTTGGGATAACTAGGCTACATTGCAAGGCACACCCTATATCAAATCTAATGTGCTGGTGGTCTGACATAGTGACTTCACTCGCAACGCGCCAGTTTGAGACAACGGACAACATGTTAAAACTACAGAGAGTTAGGTCGAGGACTTCCTCTCTGATTGCATTAATAAATGTGGGCTCGCTACCTCGATTTAGTAATCCTATGTTGTTACTAGTAATATACTCAAGAAGGTAGTCACCTCTTTTGTTGATGTCATTGCTCCCCCAGACCGTGTGATGCGCATTGGCATCGCAAGCGATTATCCACCGGAGCCGGTTTTTCTGGTAATGCTCTATCCGGGCATAGGTAGCCGCCGTAGGCACAACGTCTGAGTCGCCGGGCAGATAGGCGGAGGCCAGCACTGCCTCCTGCTCGCCATGGGCAGTGGGAATTTTTATCCAAACTGCCACCTGGTCCTCAGTGATGAACTGCGATAAGGGAACATATGTTAAATTTTTGTTAATTAAAAACGCCGCTCTAGGGCGAGGTAGGTTGTTTGCATATAGCAGTTTATCGGATGTGGTGCTTAGCCCCAGGACACGTCCGGCATTTATCCATGGCTCCTGGATAAATGCTATGTCCATTGTAGCAAACCTCTCACAAAGTACGTCGAATGCGGCCTTTGCGTGATGGAGGTTTGCTTGGAGACATCTGAGGTGTCTCCGGTTGTCGGTGAGATAGGGGGGAGGAGGACAAGACATTAGTCCGCCCTCTTGCGGCCCCTGGCCGCTATCTTCCGGCCTCGATTAGTGCGCAGAAGGGCCTCTTCTTCAGGTGTGCGCCTAACACCCTTGTTCACGCGCCCAGTTCCGCGCGTGATGCGCCCATGAAGGGGGGTGCAGGATTTTCTTCGGGGCTGCTGGTACTTGGACATCTGCGGTGCCACTAGCCCCATTTCCGCTGGATGTCCGGATGCTGACGGCTGCAGGCAGCACAGGGGTTGCATGAGCGGCACCCTGTGGTGTTTCTGTAGCCATGTCCGGTAATATGGCCTTGGAGCAGGTGGGCTTCTCCGCTGCCAGAGCAGGAGCCACCGCCTGTTCCTTCGGCTGCATGCTGGCCTTAGTCTTAAGAGTAGCCCTGCCCCACGCTAAGTTAAGCTGGTACCCAAGCAGCTTCAGCCGGTTGGCCGAGATTGGCTCCAGCGCTATGGTGATGATTGCCATGTTTTGTTTCATCTCTCGGTGGAAGACACGCCAGTCTCCCACGCGCAGACCGCTGTTCTGGCCCTCGACGAGCTTCAAAATCTCTTCCGTCTTCATATCCGCATTTGGAAGTGGAAAGTAGCCAATGAGGACGGCGGCACGTGGAGCCTCCGCCTCCGGGACTAAATTGATGTGGGCATCCTTCCACAGCCGGAGTTTGGGCACCTCTGTGCTCAGCCACTCGACCGTCTCCGCATTTCCACAAGTTATTGCCATCCACCCTGGTCGGAAGGTGCAGCCAGAAAACAGCGGCTTCACCGAGCCGTGTCTTAGAGCCATGACCCTCGAAAATATGGCGGATTGAATGGCGCCGAGCTGCTCTGTTGTGAACAGATTTTGGGGATAGTCGGCAGGGAGTATTGCCATCTTCGCCGAGCTGGCAACGTATCTGTAGGAGGCCATAATACCGACTTGGGGTGGCTGCTCCCGTGTTGCTTGCCCAGCCGCAGCTGCGGCTGTGGAGGCTGCTGGAGCTTCCGTGGCCAGCAATACGCTTGCAGGACCATCCTTCGTCAGGGCACTAGGTGCCGAGGTTTTAATCATGGCCCTCTTTGTCGACACCTCTTCTGGGGTCGTGTTGGCCGATCTACCTCGTTTGTTTGTGGCGCCACCCATGCTGGGCACCGCCCTAGGAGGGTCCATAGGCTTCTGAGCGAGCCTTTTGGCCTCATCCATGGGGATGCCGTTCGCAAGGTGTCTGCGCAACCTTTTCCTTGCAGCGCCAGATAGCGCGACCCGTTTTGGTCTTTCAACCTTGAGGGAGGCAAGAAGGGTTTCTTCCTCCTCCTTGGTGATGGTGTCGGTGCCGGAGCTTTGTGAACAGATGTCCATAGCTTCTTCGGGTTCCCGGATGGGTTCGATGTTGCTCGATGTGGGGCTGCTTGAGCACCCTGCTTCTTGGGGGGGGGGGGGGGGGGGTGGGGGGGGGTATTTACTATTGAATGTTCCATATATGGTCCCACGAGTAGTGAGGAAGAAAGTATCCCCGGGGCAGAGCCTCATACCCCGGATCGGGCACTCATACGACCGGAGGTGCCAGGTATCCGGAAGCCACCGTTAAAAGACACACTAACGTAGAGCCATTCATCACAGGGGCACGGTATGGTAACACCGGTGATTACGGGTTTTTTCGAGTTATCCGCCATATTTCGTCTAGAGCAGGGGCACCTCGAGCAGGATGTGGCTCTTCACCACGTATGGTCGGTCTTCAGTAGTCGGAATATGACTGCCAACTCCCACTGGCTAAGTCAGCTTGGCGCGGCGGCAAGCACACACGCTTCACAAGCAAAGCCTTAGCCCCCAAGATGGGATAAGTAAATGTTAGTATCAGAATTTGGAGGAATATAAGAACAAGTAACAAAAATTGAACGGCTGTTTAATAATATTTTAACACATAAGAACTCTATGTCCGGAAGATCATGAGAATGAATCTGTTCAGAGGAAAAACAAGAGTCAACAGCAATTAGAACACCACCCCCTTTGCGGGAGGCACGATCGCATCTGTACAAGTTATATTTTAAAGGAAAAACGGAATAATCAGAAATATCGGGTTTTAACCAGGTTTCTGTTAGTGCAATTATATGTGAATCAAATGATAAGCTGTTAACATATAATTGGAAATTTAGTGTTAAGGCCTCTAACATTTTGATAGGCCAAACTAAGTAGTTTTGTTAGTTTTTTGGCACCGAGGTGGAGGAAACTGGGTGGCTAACAGGCGGTGTACTACCTATCCTAATGCCCCTATTATTATTAATTCGCCTATTCTCATACTCCTTTACAACAAGCTGCTGCGGCCAGAATTTTTCCGAAAAAATTGTCGAAAAGAGTTCAGGCGGCACGCTCAACTTGAAAGAAGATATATTTCGGGCTTGTTTAAATTTAAACTCAACAACAATAAGGGGAGAATCAATTTTACTTTTAACGTAAGCTGAAACATCATTCGATGAAGTATCGGATGCCAGCCTGGACACAAATATAAAATTATTAAGTGGTACAACAACCAGAGGCTTGGGAGACCCACTTGTACCTGTATTAGGATTAATAGGCACACGAGCTGCTGAACCAGAGGGCTCGTGCAAAGGATCAGAAGATAATGTGGCTAGGTTATTGATAGGATTTGTTGCAGGGGAGTTAAATAACATTAGTGAGTTAGAATTGGAACCAATTGAAGGATTAGTGTTAGGCACTAGAAGGGGTTTGGTTGGCAGAACAGGTGGGGCAATAAAAGGATTAGGACCCAAAGTCTTTTTACGGTTCGAAGATTCGGTAATCACCTTGCCATTTTTGAAATTAAGCTCAAGCTCGTTCAACGACGCTTGAAGATTATCAAAAGCTACACGCATAGCTTTAAAGCCAGCATGAGTCTGCCTCATGAATTTGGTGAATCTTTAACAGCTAAATTGCAGGGCTCGCAGTACCATTTAAGGCCTGTATCTGCAATTAAGAAGTCCCTGATTTTGGGAGTAAGGCCAGCACATATCATGTGGATCATGTTGTCACACAATCCACACAAAATAAAATCTTGGTTGGTGGTTCCAACCACTTTGCAATTGGTGCTACAGCATGCAAACATTTTCAAATTGATTTAAGGTTTTATCTGTCAACTAATATGCTAGCACAAAACAAAGTAGGGCGCAGGTAAGTATAAGTAAAACGTATCACTGCAAGAGCAATATAAAACAGTAAATATCAAATGAGCGCTTAAATGAGAGAGCGTAAGGCAGATAGAACCGCAAGTGCGACGGATAATAGCGGATAAGAGCGGGAGAGCTGTAAAGCGAGAGCAAAAAAATAAACTGACAACCTGTTTGTTGTTAGTAATCACACAAAATATGCAAATGTAAATATATTTTTGTAAGTATGAACGTATGTTTACTTTATGTTTTCTTTATGTTGAGGCAGAGCAGTCTCAGTTCAACTGCAAATTAAAGTGAGTACAAACTCGGCAAACTCTTTTATATTAACGTAAATAAATACACATATATTTGCAATCACTGCTAAAACTATTTACCAGATTAAACAGAGTAAAAACACCGATCACAAACACAAGAGAACAATAAATAATCAAGAGCACGCAAAAACACGACCTTCACCAACGAAAGACAAAGTTTTGTGTAGGAAAAGTTGCAAACATACAGACGGACAGACGGTCAGACGGACAGACGGAGGGACACCATGACGGACATTGCACAAACCCAGTATACTCTTTACCTACGTACCTATCTACGGTAAGCCGAAATCGACTGAGTGCTATGGACTGCGCTCGCGAGAGTTATAATTGTCAAAGAATATGTTTTCTTACACTTTAAAGCTCCTGCCACCAAGCAAAACATTTAAACTAATTTTCAATGTGTTGTATAAAATTATATCAATGTACAGGCAGAAGGAATCAATTTCGAACTCATATGTATGAACGCATCGATTTTAGAGACCATAAAAGGCAACAAAGAATGTAAATCGTCGTAAATTTACATTCACAAGTTGGTTTTGAATAAACGATAACTCTTTTTGTTTGCGATATGAACTTTTAGAAAATTTAGAGCTTGCCCCAAAAAATTTTGCCTCTGACTGCCAAATTGGTTAAAACAAAAAGAAAACACAATTTTATGCAACAATGATAAGTGACACAACGTTTAAGAAATATTTGTATGTCTAACATCTCTCTCTCTCTATTAATGCCTTCTAACTGGTTTTCATAAATCTTACTAAACAGCAAGGAAACCGATATTAGGTTAGGTTAGGTTGGACCGGCTGAGCCTGCCAGGGGAGTGTCACACATAGACCGCTCAAAAGGATCCTTAGTGGGGCCGGTGGTTGGAGATGGTTGGGATTATCACGGAGTGTAGTCCAGCGGAGTGTGTTTGCTTCGGACAAACGTAATACGATTTTTAGGTTCCTGCTTGATCGTTGCTTCATCGTTGTCCGTTATGCCTAGCTTTTTCGCGTGTACTGCTATAAGGCAGTGGCCTGTCAGAAGAACCACAAGCCTTCGGCAGTCTTGCCTTTATAACTTTAGCATCTATTGCGTTACGTTGTCGTCGTATGTTTTGCACATTATTTTAGAGATTTTTCAGTAAGAAGTGTTTGTCCACCTCAGTGCTGTTGAATTCCATGCCTGTGTTTCCATGTAGGAGTGTAGCGTTCGCAGGGAGATCTGAACTTACGCGGTATCACTGTTGAGTCCCGTTGCAACTTGCTTAGCTAGAGTGTCTACTATATAGATGCCCTCGAATCCCTGATGGCTTAGAACCCAAAAGATGTGCACTTTTTTTTAGGCACTGCGTGCATCTAGCGTTTCCCTGCTCGCCAGGACATTCCGAGAGCTTACGTTGTGGGCCTGAAAGGCATTAATTGCAGCCTGGCTGTCCACGAATATGTTTACTTTATCCTGCGTTGTATTTGTTTGTAGGACTGTTTCTGCTGCTTTCTTTATAGCGAATATCTCCGCCTGGAATATGCTCCGGGAGTTTGTAACTATGACAGGCTCATGGGTGGCCATCTGCTCTGCTGCTGAGTGCCAGTCATATTTTCCTAGGAGTACAGCAGTATGGGGTACACAATTGAGATAAGAATCCAATGTGTCAGTCTTGGTGAGAGTCGCCAAGTGCAACCCAACATCTCTTGCGATGTATAGAGTGCATTGGTGGCCTTCTTCACCCTTTTCTCCACATTGAGCTTTCAACTCCACTTGCTATCCGCTAATATTTCCAGGTATTTGATACTTTTCTTTGGTATCGGTGCCTTATCGTTTATTTTCGGTGGAGTTCAGCGAGGTAACTTATATCTCTTTGTGTGTGTGGTCCATGACTGAGCTGATTGTCAATGGACACTTGCCCGAGATAATTATGCTTATGTCGTCCAGATAGGTGGTTATCGTCGGGGCTTTCCATTTGAATTTATTTAGTAGGTCGTTTACCACCAGGTTCCACATTAGGGGTGAGAGCACTCCTCCTTGGGAATTGCCACACTTCCCTGATTGCGGTAGTGGTTCCCTTTTTCGTTTGTATTTTCTTGCTGCTCAGTAGGTTAGTGCTTCTCTATGGTTGCTACGAGGGAATGTAGCGCTGTTTCCACCCACTTGCTCTTCGTGTATGCGTGTTGGTACTGTTTTAGAGTGATTTCTGTTTTCTCTCTGATGTGGAGATCTATCAGTTTTTCTAGAGCTTTAAGAAGGAACGAAGTCAGGCTAATGGGTCTGTAGTCTTAAAGCAGCACGCGGCTACATTTCCCCGCCTTTGGCAGGAAAATTACCCGTCCAGTCCTCCAGTCCACCGGCACATAGCCATAACTAAGACATCCCCTAAATATTTCTCTCAGCCATGGAGTGATCACATGTTTGAGCTACTGCTGGGAATATCCCGTCTGGACACAGGAGTCTATAGCCCACATTATCCGTCAACAATAAATAATCAAGAGCACGCAAAAACACGACCTTCACCAACGAAAGACAAAGTTGCAAACATACAGACGGACAGACGGTCAGACGGACAGACGGAGGGACACCATGACGGACGTACCTATCTACGGTAAGCCGAAATCGACTGAGTGCTATGGACTGCGCTCGCGAGAGTTATAATTGTCAAAGAATATGTTTTCTTACACTTTAAAGCTCCTGCCACCAAGCAAAACATTTAAACTAATTTTCAATGGGTTGTATAAAATTATATCAATGTACAGGCAGAAGGAATCAATTTCGAACTCATATGTATGAACGCATCGATTTTAGAGACCATAAAAGGCAACTAAGAATGTAAATCGTCGTAAATTTACATTCAAAAGTTGGTTTTGAATAAACGATAACTCTTTTTGTTTGCGATATGAACTTTTAGAAAATTTAGAGCTTGCCCCAAAAAATTTTGCCTCTGACTGCCAAATTGGTTAAAACAAAAAGAAAACACAATTTCATACAACAATGATAAGTGACACAACGTTTAAGAAATATTTGTATGTCTAACATCTCTCTCTCTCTATTAATGCCTTCTAACTGGTTTTCATAAATCTTACTAAACAGCAAGGAAACCGATATTAGGTTAGGTTAGGTTGGACCGGCTGAGCCTGCCAGGGGAGTGTCACACATAGACCGCTCAAAAGGATCCTTAGTGGGGCCGGTGGTTGGAGATGGTTGGGATTATCACGGAGTGTAGTCCAGCGGAGTGTGTTTGCTTCGGACAAACGTAATACGATTTTTAGGTTCCTGCTTGATCGTTGCTTCATCGTTGTCCGTTATGCCTAGCTTTTTCGCGTGTACTGCTATAAGGCAGTGGCCTGTCAGAAGAACCACAAGCCTTCGGCAGTCTTGCCTTTATAACTTTAGCATCTATTGCGTTACGTTGTCGTCGTATGTTTTGCACATTATTTGAGAGATTTTTCAGTAAGAAGTGTTTGTCCACCTCAGTGCTGTTGAATTCCATGCCTGTGTTTCCATGTAGGAGTGTAGCGTTCGCAGGGAGATCTGAACTTACGCGGTATCACTGTTGAGTCCCGTTGCAACTTGCTTAGCTAGAGTGTCTACTATATAGATGCCCTCGAATCCCTGATGGCTTAGAACCCAAAAGATGTGCACTTTTTTTTAGGCACTGCGTGCATCTAGCGTTTCCCTGCTCGCCAGGACATTCCGAGAGCTTACGTTGTGGGCCTGAAAGGCATTAATTGCAGCCTGGCTGTCCACGAATATGTTTACTTTATCCTGCGTTGTATTTGTTTGTAGGACTGTTTCTGCTGCTTTCTTTATAGCGAATATCTCCGCCTGGAATATGCTCCGGGAGTTTGTAACTATGACAGGCTCATGGGTGGCCATCTGCTCTGCTGCTGAGTGCCAGTCATATTTTCCTAGGAGTACAGCAGTATGGGGTACACAATTGAGATAAGAATCCAATGTGTCAGTCTTGGTGAGAGTCGCCAAGTGCAACCCAACATCTCTTGCGATGCATAGAGTGCATTGGTGGCCTTCTTCACCCTTTTCTCCACATTGAGCTTTCAACTCCACTTGCTATCCGCTAATATTTCCAGGTATTTGATACTTTTCTTTGGTATCGGTGCCTTATCGTTTATTTTCGGTGGAGTTCAGCGAGGTAACTTATATCTCTTTGTGTGTGTGGTCCATGACTGAGCTGATTGTCAATGGACACTTGCCCGAGATAATTATGCTTATGTCGTCCAGATAGGTGGTTATCGTCGGGGCTTTCCCTTTGAATTTATTTAGTAGGTCGTTTACCACCAGGTTCCACATTAGGGGTGAGAGCACTCCTCCTTGGGAATTGCCACACTTCCCTGATTGCGGTAGTGGTTCCCTATTTCGTTTGTATTTTCTTGCTGCTCAGTAGGTTAGTGCTTCTCTATGGTTGCTACGAGGGAATGTAGCGCTGTTTCCACCCACTTGCTCTTCGTGTATGCGTGTTGGTACTGTTTTAGAGTGATTTCTGTTTTCTCTCTGATGTGGAGATCTATCAGTTTTTCTAGAGCTTTAAGAAGGAATGAAGTCAGGCTAATGGGTCTGTAGTCTTAAAGCAGCACGCGGCTACAGGAAAATTTGGCAGGAAAATTACCCGTCCAGCTCTCCAGTCCACCGGCACGTAGCCATAACTAAGACATCCCCTAAATATTTCTCTCAGCCATGGAGTGATCACATGTTTGAGCTACTGCTGGGAATATCCCGTCTGGACACAGGAGTCTATAGCCCACATTATCCGTCATGTTGTTGTAATATCTTCAGGAATTTCCACCATTGTGGTTGGAGATATCGTTTGTGTGTTTGTGTTGACTTCTGTGCAGCTAGTGTGCCTCTTAGAGCACATTTGATTTGCGTCCATCTATCATCTTCGGTTTTTGATTTTTGCCATGCGTATCTTTTCTTTAAGTGGCAAGCCGTATTCTGTATTCGATTCATACTAGCTCTTCTTCCGCTTGTTTTGCGAGTTTGAGTTCTAGTACGTTTTTCCTTTGTCCATTGAGTTCTGGAGTCCACCATGGGGGCTTGTGTCTCTTCATTTTTTGGGACGGTCTACATGTTTTATGATACGCTGCCACCAGATTTTTATTGAGTGTCTCCAGGGACTTCTCTAATTTATTTAGTGAAGCTATCATGGGTAGTCGTTGTAGGTTTCTTTCAACCTCGTTACCGAACTGCTCCCAGTCCGTGTTTCGCGGAATACTATATACTTTATTCTTTAGTATTCGTTGGAAATTAACTCGGAATTGAATAAACCTGTGGTCCTAGAAGGAGTGTCAACTATGGGCTCTCCAATCTTTTACGACGGTGTTCGTTACCGACGCGACTGTAATACCTAAGACGTTGGATGACATATGTTGGTCTTTCCCCCTCGTTTTCTATCTTAAGATTAGTTTGAAGTATTAAATCAGCTTTGTCTTTTATGTCCTTGCTTCCCCATACCGAGTTATGCGCGTTGGCGTGACATCCGTCTAACGCTGCCACCGTGAATTCATCAGTACTGTAGTTAGACAATAATCAAGCATAGATACCTTTCCTTACTAGGATCGCGGCCCTTGCTCTACTCACTGTTATCACGAAGAATATGTTGTAGTTTTGATTTTTCAGTTCATAAACCTTGTTTATAGGCGTTATCGAAGGCTTTTGGACTAAGGCGACGGAAACGAGCCCTGTCTCCATGGTTATCAGAAGCTCCGCCGAAGCCAACTTGCTTTTATGCCGGTTGACTTGCATGACCCTCAATTCCATGGTTGGATGTGGTATCTTCCACGGATGGGACTCCACAATGTTTATGGCCGCATCCTTTTCGTCCTCCAGTTCTAGGCTTCTTGAGTCGCAGGCAGACACTACCCACGCCCCACGCCATCTTTCCGAATCTACCTTATAGCAACTCGTCGGCCTCCTTGTTGATTTGAATCACCATTTGCTGACCCTTGCTATCTGACTTCGCAACGTGGATCATTTTCCAATCAACCGTCGGCACGTGCGGGAAAAGTACTTTTGCCTTCGGCACGGATGGAGTCAAAGATCTGTCCACTACCTTCAGCTTGGCACCTTCCCACTGAGCGTTCAGGGCAGCCACGACGCTTATGGCCCACGTGAAGGTATGTTCAGTATTGCAGCTCAGAGCTTTAACGCCCCAGAGCTAGCCCGCTCATCAAAAGAGATGGGAAGCGAGTCCAGTTCGCCCATACGCCTCAGAATCGCATCGAACAGTAGCTCCTCGCCCTTCTTCCACTGCTCGGGCTTCATATTGCCGATTGGGTGGCTTCAGGCGACGGCTAGATGTCGCCTCACCACATCACTGGCTGTCAGATTTGACCGTGGCACTGGCTTTTTGCAGAGCGCTGGCGTTTTACGGCCTCCACCTTATTGGCAAAACCAACGTCCTTCGGTGCCATATTTCGCTTGTTCTCGAAATGTGACGTACTCTCTTCGATCTTTTAGTCGGCCCATTACTGCTGACGGACCTCATCAACTGTAAGACCTCGTTTGCATTCAGCTAGCCGAGCCCGGATCTTGAGGACGGCCTTGGCTGGGCTTTGGCTCTAATACCCTCCTTTGACCTGCTGAGTCCGAAACTACTGGGGGTACTGGTACCCATCGGGTTGGGGAGACATGATGGATCCTCAGTCTCTGAAGAAAAAGACCCTCCATGTGATTCGCAATCAGAGTCTCCATTTTGTGTTTTAGTAGTGTTTGTGTGCTGGCAGTGGCTTTGCAACCGTCCTGGCCTGATCCAACCAGTACGGAGGGTGGGTTGCTGGCAACACGCAGGGAGGATTTCTCCCGCCGTGCCCACCGGTGGAAGCACCCTCTTCCACAAACATTTTAGTTGACATCCCAACCCGTGTTTTATCCTCCTTCATCTCCATTTGATTTTTATTTCTGGGGAGTTACCCATAGCATTTTAAACTAACTGCCAAGGACTTCGAACCAAGGTTTGCTTAACGCCCTCGCAGTGCTGAAGCCTTTGAGTGTCGTAGAGCTCACCTAAGCTTGACATTGAAATGCCTCTCCACAGGCGAGCAAATACGCGGTACCTTCGTTTGTTTTGAGGCAGGATGGCATCTGTGGTTGGTTAGCCCCTCGCTATCGCAGTGCCGAAGCCTTCGAATAGTTTGCAATTCGCTTTGGCCAGATGCCGCTTTCTCCCTCCGCAGGGCGAATAGCACCAAGTACCCCTCGTTTGTCTCGAGACAGCACGATGGCCATTGCTCAGCCGGCACCCTCGTGGAGGGTTCAGTCGAGGATTTTCGCCAGCCTTTATCTAAAAACCGATATTACTCCTTGTTAAAATTTTTTAATCTTGGCGACTTACCAAATATATCTTTAATTTTTTTTTTCATTTTAACAGTGTGGACATGCGAGCTGGAATCTCAAAGGCTCCAAAACGATGGTCTGACGACACAGTTTTTGGAGAAAGAGCGTTTTTTGGTTTCGAAAATGAGCCTGGGAAACTCTCTATTGAAAGAGTAAATGTAAACGACTCTGGAATATACAGATGTCGAGTGGATTTTTTAAAGGCGCAAACATATAACACACGGATAATGCTTGATGTCATTAGTAAGTCTTATAACTATAAGCTGATACCGAACATAAGAAGAATATTGAGTTTGTAAAATTTTTAACATGATGAATATCTGTCTATCAGTATGACAGTACGTTTCTTGGAAACTTTTAAAGGTAGAGTCATGTGACTTTGCTAAATATCAATGTGTGCATCTGACAGGGTTACGCCCACTGTAGTCTGGGAATTCGATAACAAGTCGGTAAACCTCGAGGTGCAAATTAATAAGACACACATGTTTCCCACATTTAAACAGCTAAGGTCAACAAATTCAATAGTACGAAAGCTGGTAATATCCTGTAAATATCTGCATTAAACAAATTAAAATTCGAGAATGCGTTCACCATCCTTCGTTTTTGAGCTTGAGTCACCAATTTTGATTGTAAGGTAGGCGCTAACGTCTCTAAAAGATCTACATCATAATTTCGTATGCCCCGCCTACTCCTGCCGCCTCCACCTTAAAAGAGATATTTACATTGCTGAACCCTGCTTTGTAACACGAAAATTAATGTTTTTTACAGCTTAAAGGCAAATCACGAATAGACATGCATGAAAAAAGTTTTGAAGGACACTCAAACATCTTCCGCCCTATCCCTCCTTTGCAAAAAAACTATATTCATCATATTTTAAAACGGATATCAGAGTATTTCACAGTCAGTTGCGCCCGACTGCAATGTTTTTAATATATCTTCGATATATATTTTTTTTTATAAAAGAGAGTTTAAACAATAAATCTTCTAAGCTGACCGATTTTAAATTAATTTTGACCTTCAAACAAGAGAGAACAACAAAAAACAATAATTTGAACAACAAAAAACAGTTTTGCTATAACGTTGATTGGCTGGTTAAGTTATTCTAGACAATAAGGGTATGAAAATATGCTTCTCTCGCCAGTTTGTTTTAAACTCTATAGAGCCGCACCTCTTCTGCTTTTGCAGATGTTTCTACGATTGGAATTTCTAATGACTTTATTAGAGATAGTAAGGCTTTCACGGTATTTTTCCCAAAGCGCGTCTTTCTCCGCTCAGTCTTTTTCTTTGCATTAGTTATGCTTCTGTTAAAAATTTTTCATTTACCTTAATTCGCCAGTCAGATAACCATTTTTCACCTTGACCAAATGAAGGGCTAGTTGCGCTGTAGCTTGTATTGGGCACATGTAGCGGCTGAGAAAATCACCACTTATAGTGTTGGTCCAAGTACGCTGTCTTTTTGAACACCAGCTCTGACAGTGCAGAGTTATATCTTACTGTAAAATTCCTGTTTGTCTATGTTGTTTGGGAGCATTGCTTTGATCTTATGTATCAGACCTTCACACCAAACTTTGTCGAATGCCTGAGAAACATCCCGGAATATTGTCGGGCAGTTTCCCGATTTTATTCCTCTGATGTTATTCGATTGCTTAAGTGTTTAGTGCTTTTCGAAAGCCAAATTGATGTGATGGGAATATGTTATGCAGATTCTTAAATGGATTAATCCGGGACAGCAAAAAATTTTCAAGAAGTTTTGAGAGACCCTATAATAGGCAGTATGATCTTTTCCCGGCTTTGGTATCATTATGATTATCGAATATTTCCATCAAGGCACAGTAGGAAAGTTTAATAATCATCTGTGGGTCTATTTGGGTATAATGCTCTTTAATGAATATAGCGATTTCATTTGGGCAAAACTCGATTGGCTCATATTAAAGCTGAGAGTCGTTTGATCCAGTCGGTAGTAAGATTGTATTTGTTGCAGGATTAGGTTGGAACACTTTTTGAAGGTGAATAGAAATGTTCTAGCTCTTTCTTTATCGCCGAGGGCCCAGTGAGTTATTCGTACTGATGGTTGATAATTGCTCAATATAACGGCGTTTAGCGTGTTCTTCTTCATCCCTTAACGGTCTCGTGAGTTCTCATGAGCCGTCTTTTAGTCTTTGCTTTGTGAAGTTACTTACCAAGTCGATTTATGGATTCAGGGTGTCGTAGTACAGACTACGCGAACTGTAACTGTAAAGTCAGCCAGTATATTGACCTGCCAGAGAAATTGCAGCCAGTATATTGACCTGCCAGGAGGAAATTGGTCGAGCTTGTTGTTTGCGTTTATAAACGCATAATAGAGGTGCTATTCTTTTGGAGTCACGCGACGAGAGCTCCAGTGTGTGTGCTTGGCATAATAGTCTCCTGCTGCTATAACGCGTTCTCCTAGTGAGTTGAAGAACTCCATAAATTGGTCTTCAGATATGGTGTAACGCGCGGGGCAATATACAGCAGCTAGAGTGAGATGATTACTCCTGCCTGGATGAATTTTTGAAGATTCGAAGCCATTGATTATTTACACTATTGTGATACAAGCATTTGCATCAAAAGATTTGGTTACGCATTAAATCTTGCAAAGTTGTCTGCATGAATGATATTAACTCTTTCATGCTCTGCTGCAGAAAACATATTAGTGCTTCGAAGCTGCTTTGTTGTTGCTCCAGTGGTTTGAATAGAGTTTGTGCTCACTTGTTTTCCTTGTGAATACAGTCCGCATCTTAAAGTGCTTGCTCTCGTACTCTTGGCAGTTCATACATTGTACCGGACTATTTCGTTTGTGCGGTTCTTCTATGGTTATTCTGTGGTGCAGTAAAAACGGAAGATTGTCCATTGGGTGCACGTAAGTGCATCTTTGTTTCTAAAATGTGGTTGCGGCATCCTATTCCTGTTTAAGATATTAAAAACTGTTCTTGCGCAAAATCCTTTCTCCTGCAGCACCTGCTTTATTTCTTCTGACGTAACATGAGACTCTATGCCTTTTATAACGACCTGCAGGCCCTTTCAGCTTTTTAGTTGGTACGTGTAGTAAATAATTTGCACGTCAAAACTCTGTTATTATATTCCGACTTTGTCAGGACTTTAATTTCATGACTGTTACCCTGTACGAGAGGAATTATGTGGAGCTTATGAGCTCTGTAACTCGCGTATAAGGGTGGCTTTGGGTGTTTCATATCAGCTCCAACGTCTACAGAAGGCAGATTGTCAATGTTTTCTGCCAAATGTGAGATCTATTGAAATTGTTTGTAGTTTCATTTAGAAGTGTATTTAAACTTTTTGCTGGTCGCTTGCAAGAAATGATTTATTTATTGCTGAGACGCGTAAGCTATTATGGAGGCAAGTTTCTATTACCGATATAACCCGGGGTTGCGCGGCCGAAAAGGCAGGGATATCAGGGATGATGTACATTCGTACGGTTTCCGCTGATTCCACCAATGTTGCTCCTTACGAATCAGGGATCATTTCGCCGATTAGTAGGAATGCGGGAAGGGGGCTAACAACGCTGTTAGCGCGATACCGTACCGATTGAGTGATCGGGGAATAGCAAGGGAAGACTCCGTTTTATGCCCTCTGCCGATTTCTCAAATATTCAACCTCTGCGAAATCGAATCGTAGCGTGTCTTACACTATGCGCGATTATATATAAGTTAACACCACTTAGGCTGACATAGGCTAACCGGATACGCGTACAACAGAGTTGCGCCACTCAGCGATTTGGAGGCTATCCATAAGTTCAACATACGCGACAAAGTTGCGTCCGTCAACAAATGCAATATGATCCGTACGCCAAGTGGCCACTGGAATGTGTCACGAGGCGCATGGTCAGCATTCTGCCGCATCGCTGTCCGTATCGCTGCCCGTATCGCTGCTCGCATCGCTGCCGGGAGTCCGTAGCTTACGTTATGCATAGGATGGTATTCATAAGTAGTTTTTAGAAGAACCCTCAAACGATCACAACTGATCCGTTCATAAATAAAGAATAAATAAATAATCTTTATGTTGTTATAAGTGGCGCTCAACAAAGCTCTCTAAAAACTCCGTAACTAAGTCCGCTCAGCCAACGCGAGTGATGGTAAAAGTTTCGCTAAAACTTAATAAAAATACAATAATATCCAACAAATATTGTGAAAATAACAACAATAAATCAAACTAAATTACACTCCAGCCGACGCCGCGAGTAATGTAAACGTTTAATTGAAACTCAAGAGAAATATAATTATTTTTAATACAAAAAATTTTTTTTCTCAACAGAGCAATAAAACACTGCAAATAATTGCACGCGTATAATAATCAAATAGACAACAGTGAAAAATAAAAAACTCTGCAAAACACTTTGATAAATTTTGTGAAAAATACAATATTGAAGAAAAACTGTGCTAAAGAAAAACAAATATAAAAAACTGTTTAAAAGTATGCTTTAAAATAAAAAGACATCAGTTTAAAAAAAAAACCGCTTCAAAGTATGCTTTATAATAAATAGACAAAAATACTATTCTTGAAGCAAAGACACAAACCAATCAATAAGAAGTTATTATAATAGCTGCTCACAACAAAGCTTCGCGGGAAAACTACACAGAAGTCAACAACGGCTCCAGTCCTACAACACCACCATATCGTCTACATCAACTTTAAATATTTTAATTAAAAATGAAATTCATGTAAGTGAATTGTTTAGGTGTCTATTACTCCACATAAAAAAAATAATAAAAAAAAATTAAATAAGAAGAATATTATTACTGAATTGATCAGAGTAAAGAATTTTGTATTTATTTTTTTTTATTTATTTATTTATTTATTTTTTTTTCTTCTTCTTCTGATTTTTATTAAGGCATACGGAGAATCGAGTAACCCCTTTGTGACCTTATTTTCTTTTAATTCAGCCCAATTTGGGCGCGCCGGCTAACTTAGTTAGCTGTCACAACATAGCGCTAAACACTAATAACAACAACAAATAACAATAATAACAATAACAAATATAAC
>JARNME010000012.1:34292375-34441646 GCA_030179655.1 Scaptomyza flava | reverse complement strand
GCAGCTACCGTGCTGGCTTCATTCAACACAGTGTTGAACTTCAGGGCCATTATTGCTAGATTAGATTTCACGTACGCGGATAAAACACCGATGCATGTAATTCAACAACAGTTAAGCACGCTTCGGCAGGGCGACTTGCCATTGCTAACATATTTCGATGAGGTAGAGAAAAAGCTCACCTTGTTACAAAATAAAACGCTTATGACACACGAGCCAGCTGCAGCAGCCGTATTAAACGAAAAATTTAGAAACGATGCACTTCACACTTTCGTGTCAGGGTTGAAAAAATCTCTGAGATGGGCCGTTTTTCCGGCACAACCCAGGAACCTCCCATCAGCTTTGGCTCTAGCTCAAGAAGCTGAGTCAAGCAATGAGAGAGGCATTTTTGCAGCAAATTTATCAAAACACCTCGAGGAAAAACCCCAAAAGCCAAATTATCAAAAATCCCAGAACTGGCGTCAGAACGCCCAACAAGAGAAGGAAGGCAATTCCCAAAACAAGAACCCGTACTTCCAGAAAAACCAGAAAGATCAAAACCAGCAAAAACCAAGTAGCTCGAAAAACCGCTACAACAATCAAAAGTCTCAAGGGCGGGCACCTGAGCCAATGGATGTGGATCCATCTTCGCGCTCTAGGCAACCCGCACAGGGCTACAGAAACAACCAAGGGTATGGTGACCAGTCCATGAGGACACAGCAAAACGTAAATCACTTACCACAGGAAGAAGGTACCGGTGACTACGAGTCACTGTCGAAGCATGAGGCAGCTGAAATTGAAGAAGATTTGTCCGGGGCCGAAAGCTGCAATTTTTTAGCGGAAACTCCCTGCTTCCGTTCGTAAGGCGAATGGTCGCAGGGCAAACTATCAAACTTTTGATAGACACAGGGGCCTCAAAGAATTATATAAAACCCCTTCCCGGACTGGCACATTGGATGCCAGTTGACAGCCCTTTTCATGTAAAATCAATCCACGGGCACACCAAGATTAAGCAGAAATGTCTCTTAAGTCACTTAATGACTTCGACGGCATAATCGGCCTTGATCTGTTAAAACAGGTCAACGCTCGGATAGATTTAACTAACAATGTCATAAAACATGACAATGGAAGTGAAAAAATCGAGTTCACTAAGTGCCAACAAGTGAACCACATTCGGATTAATGACACGGATGTTCCCCCCGCTGTCAGATCCACCTTCGATCGTATGATCAACAAAATGGTAAAGGCATTCGCGGACGTTAACGAGTCCCTTCCGTACAACATAAATACGGTTGCCACAATACCAACGGATGACGAACCAGTTTACTCTAAACTGTATCCGTATCCAAAAGGTGTGTCAGACTTTGTCAATGCAGAAGTTAAACAACTTCTAGCGAACGGCATAATACGACCATCAAAGTCTCCATATAATAACCCAATATGGGTTGTCGACAAAAAAAAGTATCGATGAAGCGGGACACAAGCACAAGCGTCTAGTTATTGACTTTAGGAAACTAAATCAAAAAACAACAGATGACAAATACCCTATACCATCAATCTCGACTATATTGTCGAACTTGGGTGAGGCTCAGTATTTTACTACGCTAGACCTCAAATCAGGGTTTCACCAAATCGAATTAGCTGAAAGAGACAGAAGAAAGACAGCGTTCTCTGTCAACAACGGGAAGTATGAGTTTTGCAGACTTCCCTTCGGGCTAAAAAATGCCCCAAGCATTTTTCAACGAGCCATCGATGATGTGCTCCGTGAACAAATCGGAAAGATATGTTATGTCTACGTTGATGATGTAATAATCTTTTCCAAGTCCAAGGAAGACCACATCAGAGATATTGAATGGGTCTTGAAAAACCTTAGAGATGCAGGCATGCGAGTATCCCAAGAAAAATCAAAGTTTTTCAAAAAAAGCGTTGAATATTTGGGATTCACAGTATGCAGAGGCGGAATTCAGTCCTCGCCCGATAAAGTGAAAGCGATTAAAGACTTTCCACAACCAAAAACTCTATTTGCTCTTAGGTAATTTTTGGGTCTAGCACGCTACTATAACTGCTTTATAACAGGCTTTGCCAGCATCGCAAGGCCTTTAACAAATATTCTCAAGTGCAACAATGGCAAAGTAAGTGCCAATTATTCAAAAAAAGTAATAATTGAATTGTCACCAGAGCAAAGCGAGGCCTTTGATAGGCTTAAGAACATACTAGCCTCAGAAGACGTAATGTTGTCCTATCCGAATTACAAAAAGCCTTTCGACCTCACAACTGATGCGTCTGGCCACGGACTGGGTGCGGTACTGTCTCAAGACGGTCGACCCATAACAATGATCTCGCGAACTCTGCGAGGTAACGAGGTAAATTTCGCCGCAAATGAGCGTGAACTTCTCGCCATTGTATGGGCACTCAAAAACCTCAGGAATTATTTGTATGGCGTTAGAAATCTTAACATCCATACAGACCATCAGCCATTAACCTTTTCGGTATCGGACAAGAATCCGAATGCCAAAATAAAGCGTTGGAAAGCTTTTATTGATGAGCACAACGCAAACATAATTTATTAACCCGGAAAAGAGAATTTGGTGGCGGACGCGCTGTCTCGCCAAAATGTCAATGCGTTAGAGGATTCAGCAGATTCTGATGCTGCTACCATTCATAGTGAAGAATCCCTCACATACACCATTGAATCCACAGACAAACCGGTGAATTGTTTTAGGAACCAGATTATTCTGGAAGAGGGAACTATTTCCCAACAAAAGACGTTTATTTTGTTTAAAACAAAAACTCGTCATATTATCAATTTTTCCGATCGCAACACATTACTGCAGACCATTAAAGAAACAGTAAACGCTGACGTAGCCAACGCAATCCACTGTGAGCTACCCATACTGGCCTTGATCCAGCACGGATTGGTCGAAGCATTCCCTTCTACCACTTTTAGATAATCCAAGAATTATGTTACGGACATTACAAACCCAACCGAACAAAGGGAAATTGCTACAGTTGAGCATAACCGCGCCCACAGAGCGGCGCAAGAAAATGCAAAGCAAATACTTAGGGACTATTTTTTTCCGAAAATTGGTCGCCTAACGTCAGAAATAGCGGCGAATTGCAGAGTCTGTACCATGAGTAAACATGATCGGCACCCAAAAAAACAAGAGATAGGGAAAACCCCGATACCAACATATGCCGGAGAAATGTTGCATATAGATGTTTACTCCACCGATGGTAAATACTTTTTAACTTGCATCGACAAGTTTTCCAAATTCGCAGTAGTACAGCCCATACGGTCCCGCGCAATTGTAGATATAAAAGCCCCACTTCTACAACTTTTAAATTTGTTTCCAAAAACAGAAAGCATCTACTGCGACAATGAAAAATCCCTGAACTCAGAAACCATTAAATCCATGCTTAGCAACAGCTTTGGCGTCGAGATTTCTAACGCCCCACCCTTGCATAGCTCCTCTAATGGGCAGGTTGAGCGGTTTCACGGTACCCTCGGAGACATAGCACGTTCTTATAAATTGGAAACACAGGTGGAGGACACTGTTGAGAATATTCTCCTTGCAACCGTCAAGTACAACAGGTCAATCCACTCGGTAACAAATGAGAGGCCCATAGACGTAATCCACGCAAATTCCAAAAACAACACAGCGCAAATTAGGGAAAAGATTGCAGATGCTCAAAGAAAGACACTTGACCTTATGAATAAAAATAGGGTCTACAAGTCGTATAAAGCAGGGGAAAAGGTCTGGATAAAAAATAATAGAAGGTTAAGAAACAAGCTATCACCCTTATTAACAGAAGCAACAGTAGAGGCAGACCTAGGTACGACAGTTCTCATTAAGGGGAGGGTGGTCCATAAGGACAACCTAAAATAAGCATTCTGCTCTAAAAAATAAATTTTTTTTTTAAATAAAAAATTTAAACATTTTTAAGTAATTTTACTGCACAAATTTTTATATTCATTTTAGGTTAGGATACTTTTTCAGTTTAACAATGGCAGCCATGACTCTGACTGAAGCGACACTGAGACTTAACGACTATTCACACGCGGACTACATACCTATAGTTGACGGAGACGTGACGATTTGGGACGAGTACAGCTACATGGGACATACAACGAACTTGACATCATTCGAAACTTACATCGACGAGACACAAAAATTAATAGACAAGTTACCTAAGGACCACATGAGACAGGTACTGAGAACTGACATACAACACATAGCCACCCTTATAGCCTCCCTGGCAGTTCACCACCGACAAGCACGCAGTATCAACATGATAGGTAGTGCCCTTAAGGCAATTGCAGGAACCCCAGATTTTGACGACTGGGAACAAATAAAATTTAAACAAGGTCAGCTAGTAGAATCCGAAAATAGACAGATAGAGATCAATAACCAGTTCCAGGCGAGACTTAATGACGTTTCAAGAACACTCAATGAAATTTTAAAACCAGATGCAGAGGTCGAACATTTTTACGCAACAATTTTGGCAAAAAATAGAATGATTATCACTAATCTTGAGGACTTAATCCTCACGGTTACAGTCGCAAAAATAAATCTAATCAGCCCTCTCATATTAGACAGCATTGATATAAAAGAATTGCTAAATGAGCAACTCACGAATACTAGCATAACTGACCTTTTAGAGGTTTCGCATATTAAAGCTTTCCAAAATTCTGAACTAATGTATTTTCTAATAAAATATTCTAAACCATTGTTAAATTGTAAGAAGATAGATATTTTCCCTGTTCAACATAATAATATAATATTAGATTTAGAAAAAGGAAATACGGTGGCCGATTGCGGAACAAAAACCTTCGCTTTGCGTGACTGCGCTGCCACTGTGAGCACTACTTTCTGTAGAAGACTACAGAACACCTCGTGTGCCCAACAACTGGTGTCTGGAACCGTCGCACAATGTGCCACACGCCCCGGGCACCTGGAAGCTGTAACAATAATCGGCGAGGGCATCGTGGTAATAAACAACGCAACCATGAATGTAGTGGACAGCAATGGAAACAGCCAGATAATAGCGGGAACTTTCCTCGCCACTTACGACGAACACGTCTTCTTGAATGGTACCCGTTACGTGAACCATCGAGGCATCCTGAAGAAGAAGCCTGCCGTATCTACGTTAGCCGTGGTCAACGTCACTCTCTTCAGAGAACACCTGAGCCTCCCATTCCTGCACGAACTGAGCCTAAAGAATCTCCAACACATCGGGGATCTTAGATCAAAGGTATCATCTAGGTCATTTGGCTGCTTGGCACTCATCGCCCTATTCCTACTCCTCGTGGGCGCCTGGAGATTATACCAGCGCAGAACAAACAAGAAGAAACCCGAGGACGTGTTTCCATCTAGTAGGGGAGGAGTTAACACGCGCAAGCTTGAGTTAGCTGACAACGCTGTTGCGCCGGATGCCGTCGCGACAAAGTTGCAGCCGAAATATGAAACTCGAACGCGCAAGCAGCCTGATCACCCGTTGAAGACGCCGACTCAGCATTCAGCCGGCATTCCAGCGAGCAGCGACGGCTTCATGGTTCGATGCAGTTTGCCTTAGAGTTTAGTTTAAGAATTGTTCTCCAACAGCTCAAACGAGCCAGTAAATAAAAACATACTAATAAAGATATTCCCTTTTAATAAATAAACATACTTATAAAAGGTACTTCTTTTAATTTACATAATTGTAGTTGCCCAGTATTGCGTCGTGTAAGAACAATATCACGTGCTTCCGAGTTTTCACCAACAAACAGGATTGCCACTTCTTCGATTGTTGGAGCATTAAATGTGCGTTCATGTGTTCCTGCTACAGAAATCTAACAAACTACATTCAAATTTTTTTTTACAATCATAGAAAATAAAGTTTTTAACGTAAATTACCTTAAATGTCGGATTTAAATTTTCCTTTTAGTATTGACGCGTGAATCACATTGTTCATCAGTTTTCTTATCACCAAACGCGTTCCATTGCACAGTTTTGGTTGGTTTAAATTTCTAAGCATGATAACTACCGAGCCAACCTTCAGTTGTAAATTGTGCAGTGAAAAACCAGGCACATCCAAGGAGTTCAAAAATTCAGTTGGATAATTAGTGGCTTCTTCTTCGTTTGTTACACAGTCGATAGATTTGAATGAATACAGAGTACCTACGATTTGATTTTGAATTATAAAATTGAGGTCATCTACATCTTCTTTTTTAGCCGCCAAAATTGCTCGCTCACTTAACCATTTAGTATTTTTGTGGTTAGCAATGATATCCGGAAATACTTTGTTGATGAGCTCGTCTTTTGATAAGACGAAATTGCAAAAATTTGAAGGAAATTAAATCAAACCAATTGATTCGTCAACAGGAACACGGCCATTAACGATATTCAGCAATTGCTTCGAGAAATCATCAGCAGATAGAACGTTCAACAATGCAACTCTCATATTTACAGACAGTTGAAGTTTGTTTACATATCGCCACAGATTTGATGCTTTGAGGCAAGCGTTTATTTCGTCGGCAGCAGTAGATCTTGGAATTACTGGTAGTGTTTGTCGGAAATCGCCGGATAATAAAATCATTGAACCACCAAAACATTTCGAGTCATTGCGCAGATCTTTTAATGTTCGGTTTAGTGCTTGCAATGCGCGTTTGTACGCCAGTGTGCATTCGTCCCATATGATAATTTTTGATGCTACTAAAACTTTGGCCATTGCGGAGTGTTTCGAAATGTTACATGTCGGTTGTTAATTAGTTTGAAGATTTAATGGCAATTTTAACGCTGAGTGAGCCGTACGGCATCCGTCTAACAATTTGGCCGCTATTCCAGAAGAAGCAATTGCTACCGCAATTACGGATCTCGCACGTACAGTGGCCAAAATCAATGACATGAGGAATGTCTTCCCAGTTCCACCGGGGGCATCCAAAAAAAATAAGCCACAATTTCCGTCATCAATTGCATTAATCAGTGTATCATAGACTTCCCTCTGCTTAGCATTCAACAGTGGTACATTCGTTTGAACTAATTGGATTAGTTCATGTGGAGCATATTCACGTTCACGTTCCAATTCTTTATTAAATGCGTCATTCATTCTGCGATCCGGCACTGGCATTCCTAACCTAACTAATAAACTGCCGCATATGAGGTAACACATATCTTCGATCAAGAGCAAGGCCTGGTTATGCATCTCCTCATTCGCCTCAAGATCGGGATTTCTTGAGCTGACACGAATTTGATATATAATGTCTTCTGACATGTTATCTTTGTATTTGTTCCACAGGTCACGAGGGTTCGATGGGAAGCATGTCGAAATGATGATTGCAAATAATGTGCGTATCTGACTTGGAGATGCAGAAATAATTGCTTCAGCGATTGTCGTGTCCTAATGAGTATCGTTTTCAAGCAAATTCAGCTCTTGAATTGCTTGAATGTGGGGCACACTATACCATTAACAGTTCGTAGTGATTCAAATGATGTTGGCCCTCGAACATGTACCAGCAACAACCGCAAATAGAAACATTCATCATTCTTCGGATGAACTGTGTAAATACGACCAAGAGCATCAGCAGAACGCATATCTGGATGACCAGGAACTGCATCGCCTTGCTTCCGACGTTGAAATTTCTTCGATGTAGCGTTTCAAGTGTAATAACGTGGCATTTCCGAGTAAAGCAACGTTCGTGCCAACGGATCGTTTTGACAAATCGCAAAGAAACTGGTCAGTGTTGTCGCGGGAGGTGTTTGGGCACGTTGAGCAGCATTCGACGTTGTGAAATATACTCTCTGACCGTTCTCTAGATGCACCCCCAAATGTACAACAGTGGGATAACGTTCGTGAATAGGGAATGAGAATATACGCCAAATTGCTTCATTGCAGTTCACATATCTACCAACTTGATAGCGCGTGATTTCATCGTTGATATTAAATGTTTGGATACTAAAAACCGCCATGTCCCTCCCTTTCGTGACATATTTGCAAATGTATTTAATAGATTTTACCGAATTGCAATACTCTACATTACAATGTGCCTTGAATGTTTTGGATAAAAGTGGCGAATATGGAACAATCCAACTGTTGTCAACTATGAAATCGTTTCCTTTCACTTTATTTGTTATATGACATATGTCATTGCATCTTGCGCATATTCATGCATATGACGCGGGCTACCTGTGTATGTCGCTGGTAAAATAGTCAATCGACCAACATTTTCTGAATCTCCTTCTGTGCTTATTCGCATCGCGTAAATGAATATACTCTTCCGAACTCGATTTAGCTTGATTCAAACGGATGAAAGTCAGGCGCTCCGTTTCGATTTTAACGTACATGTCAACGCAGTATTGTTGAAGCAGTCGACGAAATCGCAACAAATAATTGTCAGAATTTTCACGAATCATCAAACGATATGCGTAATAATTCATCGAACTAACCTTCTTGGTAGTTTCCTCACCTGAAAAAAATTCAGTAAAAATTGTATTTTAGAACCCCTAATAGGTTTACGACTCTTACAGCTACTTCTCTACTAAATTAAGAGTGACAACTTTTTTTGTGTACCAAAAGCAAACAGAATAAAATGTATATCAAGTTAAAATGAAAACAATGATATTGATCTTACCATTCAATGGATTAATCATTTTGATATTAAAGTGATATCCATCGTCTCCTTGCCAAAACATCAGCGGGTATTGTAACGCGTCATATGAACGGTGCGTTTCATATATTCTTTGTAGTTGCCCAGTATTGCGTCGTGTAAGCACAATATCACGTGCTTCCGAGTTTTCACCAACAATCAGGATTGCCACTTCATCGATTGTTGGAGCATTAAATGTGCGTTCATGTGTTTCCGCTGGTCTTTTATCTGCTCTGATTACAACTTTATAGTCATCACTTGGCATGCGCTCTAAAGCAGTCTTGAACAGCCTGACCAATGCATGATGTTCATGAAGCATTTGCTGCAAATCTTGGAGAATTGCTCTTTTCGTAGCTGTATTGATCCCTTGACGCTGGTCAAGTTGTTCTTCCATATTGCCCATGAAGTATGTTTGCAAGAATATTTCCAATCCGATGGCAAATCTGGCCTTGAATCTGTCAAGCATTCAAGCATTATGCTTCAAACTTTTAGAATCTAACACTAAATTTTACATCATAAATGTCGTATTATTCGGATATCCGTGTTCTTCAATAATTTCCGCCCCAAATGAAGTCATTTGGAAACAGGCATTGTATTTTTGAGTGTTCGCTAGAAAATGTCGTGATTCTAGTGTTTCGCCACAAAGCAGGGAACGCAATGGCTCTAGTGGCGGGACCACTAATGGCAATGTCACTTTACCACTAAAGCAGCACAAACCGGGCGTTTCACCAGCAAACTTCAATGCACCACAATGCTGGCAAACAACGTCCATTGGACCAATGCAAACTAAACGATGCAAGCTGTAGTCGATGGTGCAATCATATCGAAACGCTGCTCGATTCAAATCAATACTTGAACCATTTCTTCTTGCACTTCGAAGATTATTCCTCTGTTCATCTGTACGATAAGCTCGACGATTTCTCGTTTCTAATCTAGCCGTTTCACGGGCTGCCTCTCTTTGCTCTTGTGTTTGAGAAGCACGAATTAAGGCCCTTCTTTGCTCCATACTAACGCGGCGCTCTTCTCGGGCGATTTCTCGTTCTTCGTCAGATAATTGACTCGCGATATTCCGTTGCCTAACTGCATTACGGCTCCGTTGGGAAAGATTAGATCTTCTAGAACGCGGCATTTTTATTAATAGTAATACTGAATATGCACTAAATCTTTAATTTACACAAATTAATGTCTAAAACAAACAAATATAACAGTACCTGAACTCTCGAGATATTTTGCACAAAATAAATTTCTGAACGCACACATAAATAGTTGTTACAGTATTTGACAGGAGAACGCATGTATAAATGTCAATCATTACTTACAGATTTTGACACAAAATTTTGACAGCTCCTAAACTAAAGAACGCATAATAATGCATTTTTCAAGTATTCGTCAATTTTTCAGTATTTATACCCTTAACCCATAAAATGGGTAAATAAGGGCATAATGGTTTTGTGCAAAAGTATGTAACAGGCTGAAGGAAGCATCTCCGACCCTATTAAGTATATATATTCTTGATCAGCATCAACTGCCGAGACGATATGGCCATGTCCGTCTGTCCGTCTGTCTGTCCGTCTGTCCGTCTGTATGAACGCGTGGATCTCAGAGACTACAAGAGCTAGAGACTTCTGATTTTGTATTTAAGTTCTCCTATACCATGAGCAGAACAAGTTTGCTTCAAATTATCGATAACTATTCTGGTTTCCGATATACACATGGAATCGATAAGAAAAAAAATCGAATTTGGAAAATCTAAAAATGAGGGATGACGTCATGGATAATGATAGAACTTTTCTGAAAATTTCGTCCAAATCGGTTGAGAAACACCGGAGATATTGAACTTAATCGATGGAAGCTAAGCCAGTATACCAAAGTCTTATATAAATTAAATATATTTATTGCAACTGGGTTCAGGGTATCTTCTAGTCGGGCTTTCCCGACTAGAGCCTTCTTACTTGTTTTATGATGTATTCTGCTATTCGGGGCGGAGACAAATCCAACAAATCAAAAACCATGAAAATTGGTCCAGCAGATCTTTCCGACTTTCTTTTATATATATAGATAAATAACAGAATAATTAAATAAGATAAAATCTCAAAATAAATAAATAAAGAAGAACCAACTGCCTTCTCTGGAAGAGCCGTAGCAACTGAGCTGTCTATACCATTTAGCCAGAGTTTGGTGATATTAAGATTGCGAATTTACACTTCCATAGGAGAATATGATCCAATAAGTTGAGTTGGGTCGAGATCTGCATTTAAAAAATGTTTCAGTTTCTTGTACTTGGGTTTGTGATGCCAGTTCAAAGGGTATAACACGGCCATGTAGTTCATTTGCAAACGCTGATTATATTGTCAGACCTTAAAGCTGCAAACAACACGGTTTGTTAGGCGTAACTACCTCTAACCTTCTTGAATTCACTTCGCTTGTTATCAAAGGGTTTCAGGAAAAAATGCAAACTGAAGTTTTTTACACCTATTTTAGTAAGGCATTTGACTCTGTTAGTCATTCTCTGCTGCTTCAAAAATTAAATATTATTGGATTTCCATCAAAACTCGTATTGTGGCTTTCGGAGAACTTGTGTGGTCGAACACAAAAAGTTGTTTTTAAATCGTCGGTATCTGAACCTATTTTTGTTACCTCTGGTGTTCCCCAGGGGAGTCATCTTGGACCTTTGCTATTTAATCTGTTTATTAACGACCTTTTATCTGTTATTAATTACTCATATGTATATATGTTTGCTGATGATGAGAAGCTATATTTCACATATAATGATGTTTCTCTTTGTACCTTGCCACAGTCGGATTTGGGTGCATTGTCGGCCTGGTGTCGTTTTAGCTTACTCAATTTTAATTGCTCTAAATGTAAAGACATGTCTTTTTGTAGAAGAACCTCTCATACTGCTCACTACTTGCTTGATGCTTCACCACTTGACCGCGTGTTTTAAATTAAAGATTAAGTTTGACGCTCATGTTTCGTCCATGGTCAATAAGGCCATTAATGTCCTTGGCTTCATCAAGCGGTGGTCGAGAGAGTTTAATGATCCCTACACCACTAAAACCATTTATACATCCCTAGTTCGTCCCATCCTGGAGTATGGATCTTGTGTGTAGTCCCCACAATACTCGATTCAACTCGATTTTGCCTCAAGTACGCATACATAAATATGTTAATTTGTCGATTTTTTAAGTATTTATATATCGGTAACTTAGTGAGATATCGATAAATTGTATTAAATACTTTCGTCTGATTTTTTAGAAAACTTCATCATACAAAAAAAATGTGTTACATGTTTATCGATTATTCGTTTAATATCGATATATCGATAAATTGTGTTAAGTATTTTCGTATTTTTTTCGGAAATCTATTAAACTTCAAAAAAATTTAATTTTTGATATTTTTAGATTTTTAATAACTTTATCTCGATAACCAAGCGAGTTATCGATATATTGATGCATAATATTTTCGTCTTATTTTTTCGAGCTTTACAAGAATCAATCTTCAGACCTTGTCGCCTAAGGAATCGTAGAATCCCCGTTAAAAGGAACAAGAAGACAAAAGAAGGATGCAAACGATCTGGCTAAGTCCCTAAAAGCAAACATGAATTCGCTAGTTAGCATGACTGCTCGTAAATGTGGCCTTGTTGATATTGTTGCTGTTCTTAAAAAAAAATATCGTTTTTAAAAGGGGCGGAGAAAAAGTATTTTTCTTTCCAGTTCCTAGAAAACTTAACCCAAAAATCCAAATCAAAATATCTTGCCTGTGTCTTTGCAAAATGCCCTATAGTGCATTGGCCCGTCTTTTGCAAGTGACGCAACAACAACACTTATCTCGTTGGGTCTGCTTAAACTATTTCAAGTCACTGCTGAGCGGTGGTGGCAGATAACGGTTCTTACCACTGATAACCCAGTCTAAAGCGGTTATAGTTTTACCCTTGGCACTGCGCTTTGCGCTAGCGAGAGGTTGACACCTTGATTTGGTGAAGCTGTTCACAATTGTCTTTTTAGCTACAATTGTAATTATGGATAAAAATTTATCGAATAGCTCGCTTTCTAGTCATAGGAGGGCAAAGCTAGATGAGATGAGAAAAACATCTGATGCAGACCCTGCAACTATACGCTACCAAATTCTAGCCGGTGCAGACCTTGCAACTATACGCTACCAAATTCTAGCTGGCGGAGCGTCAACATCTACCCATCTGTAACAGCTAGCAGTGACACCAACTTTACTAGCACTATCACTATTCTCCAAGCAAGCTGTGCTTCTATATCCTCATAAACTTTGTCTGCTTTGCAATTGCCCTCGATGCCTTTGTGTCCGGGCACCCAAATGCGGTGTATTTCGAACTGCTCTGCTATCTCCTGTAGAGATCTGCGGCAGTTTGTGATGGATATCGAGTTAGATGATATCGCTTTTTGAGATTTGATAGCCGCTTGGCTATAAGAAATATGCAGATCCTTGCTGCGGAGCATTCACATTCGGAAATGCACGAGAATGCTTCCTGTATTGCAAAGATCTTAGCTTGAAATACACTGCAGTGATCAGGAAGGCTGAAAGATTTACTGATAGATAAATATTCGCAAAAGACGCCCCCTACCCGGTCGTCTAGCTTTGAGCTATCGGTATACATTTTAGCTGAGTCTGTCGGCCCTGGCGTTCCTGAGCACCAATCATCCCTTTGGGGGGATTAGTTTATGGAAATTAGTTTTGGGGAATTCCTTAGGACAACAATAGTCCGTGTTTGACGGTATAACCAAGTTACCCACTGGAATATTAAAGTGTCCAAACTGCTCGGACCACTGCTTGGTTTCCTTCATGCGTAGAGTAGAGATAGTTGCTAATATTTTCCCCATTTGGTCTATTGGTAGAGTATATTGTCAAGAGCCTTAGTTGGGGTCGTCATGAGGGCTCCTGTTGTGGTCAGTCCAGCGGCACGCAGTACTTTGCTAAGCTTGTGGACTTATGTCTTCTTGGATAGAGCTGGGGTGTCATTAGATACAGTAGGATTGGCAGAACGATGGCTGTGTACAGCCAGAGCGTGATGTGGGGTGCTATTCCCCATTTCAGTCCAATGGACTTCTTGCATGTATATAATGCGACTAAAGCCTTCTTAACCTTTTCTTCAGTTTTTAGATTCCAGTCTAGTTTGCTTTCTTGAGTGAGCTCTTAGTATTTGGTGGATTTACTGAAGGCCAGTTCCACCCCATTTAGGGTTGGTGGTCTGAGGGGAGGGATCTTGAACTTCCTCGTGAAGAGGACTAAATCATTTTAGCTGGGTCTAGTCCAAGTCCCTTTATATAGCCCATGAGGACAGGGCTATACGTTCACACAAACTTTGGGGGTATTTGCCCGAGAAGGCTAAGGCAATATCATCTGCATAAGCTGTTAACAGCCACATTCCAAAAAAGAGGGGAGAGAACACCTCTTTGTGGAGTGCCTCTATTGACGGATCTGGAAATGGTCAAGGACCTGTGGCCCTGACGGTCCTGATTGCTGATTGATCAGTTCCACAATGCGGTGTCCGACCCCCAGCTCCGACAATGCCTTGGTGATCGCTCCCGGTATGACGTTATTGAAAGCGCCCTAAATGTCTAGAAAGGCTATCAGGCAGTACTCCTTGAAGTGGAGTGTCTTTTCTACTGTCGAGATAACAGAATGAAGCGCTCTTTCAGTAGTATGTTGCGCTTGGGATAAGTGATCGGTCGTGATCGAGCCTCTGATGTGCATGCCTAGCACCCTTTCTAGTGTCTTGAGAAGATTGGATGTAAGACTAATAGGACGAGAATCTTTTGGATTCGGAATGAAGACGACATTGGATTCGGACCATGGCTTGGGGATCGAACCTGTCGTCAGGATATCTGAGAAAATTTTCTGAAGCCAGTTTATGTCAGTGTCCCCTGCATGCTGCAGTTAGGCTGGGATAATTTCGTCCGGCCCAGGGGATTTAAAGGGCAAGAAACCTCTAATGGCACATGAAATGATATTATATTTCTCGAGAAAAGGTTAGTTCAGTCATGCTCCTGGAATTCTCTGGATATAGAGGATGGTGGGTTTGTGATTGAGCATTCGGGAGAGTGGGCCACCACCAAAAGTTCCAGTGTATCTAGACTAGTCGTTGTCCACGAGTCATCGGTTTTTTTGAGGAAGTCCACGGATGCCTTGGTGCTGTAGAGAACTTTCCTGAGCCTTGCGGCTTCTACAGTACTATCGATTGTGGAGCAGAAAGTTTCTTTTTATAGGAGGTTAGGCTGGCTTTATAGAGAATCCATGATTGGTCGCGAAGTTTTGCGAAGCTCACCTAGCTGTGGGGACCACCACGGCGGTTTTGTTTTCCCTCTTGGTTTGCTTCGGGGGCATGACTTGTTAAAGGCGGACTTGCATGCCTCCGTGAGCTTGTTTGTGAGCAACTCTGTGTGCTCGGGGGAAGGGAGTACCAAAAGGGGATGCTCTGGGATAAGTCTTGCAAGAAATTCTTTGTAAGAAAAAACTATGTCGATGTATCTACGATCCATCTTGTAAGCCTTTGGTAAAGGGAGGCTGCGGCTAGCGTTTAGTCTAGGACTTCTTTTCTATTCTTTGTAATAAAGGTCGGGTCATTTCCTATATTACAAATATTCAGAATGGTCGTGAGGATATAATTAGAGAGTTCACCCCTTTCATTCATATCCGTACTTCCCCACGCGTTGGCGTCGCATCCTATGATGAGCTCGGTCTCTGTTGCTTCGCAGTCGGTATGTATGCTGAGCTGAGTCTGACATGTCCCGACTTCAGCTCAAGGCACGCAACCGTGTTGTCACCATTACTGAAATGGGGGTGCAGAAAAATGTCTTGGTGTTTTCTGGCAGGTATGCAGGTGCAGACTTTACCTTCTTTTCGGGCTACAAGTAGCTTGTAGTCCTTAGTTTCCAGTCCACAAACCTTGCCACCGCAGACACAAGGTTCCTGAATGAGGACAACGTCTGCTCCGCATTGGCTTTATACGGAGCAGCAGAGAGGCTGTCGCCGCCTTACACTGGTGGAGGTTGATCTGAAGTAGTCTCAGAGACATCTTCAGGTTTCTGCTCCACCACTGTCAGATTAAGCTTCTCGTCTGTGTCTGTTTCAGCGAAGCTAATCATGTTGGCCATGGCTGCGGCCATATCGGCATGTCGTTTTCATAGACTGCCATAGCGAGCAGCGGAGTGGCAGTCCTCCCGACAGCGCCATAAGGTCGACTAACTTGTCTTGTAGCTCGTTCTCGATTTCCCCCCAGTTGTTCCGCGGGATATGGCCCTCTTTGTGGCTCTTGTCGAGGACCCCAACGAGAACCTTCTCCCGTGCAGCTTCAGCGAAGGACCGGGTGAGTGGCTGTGGTCGCAGGGGTGGCTTGGTCCGCTTAATGGACGTTAATGCTTCTGCTTGGCTTGAGAAAAAGGGGCTAGGAGGGCCAGCTTTAAATCCGATAGAACGGTTTTCGCCTATTCGACCAGCTGGATTCCATCCGGGGATAAAGGTTGGGCAAAATTAAATTTAATAAATAATAAATTAAATTCTGTTGATAAATTTCTGCCGCACGTCGCCGGTCCTGTATGGACTGCTAATTGGCCTCTGTGCTAGTGGACCCCGGAGCAGTCATCTGCGTCGCAGATCTGGAAGCCGGTGCTGCAAACTTAAGTAGCAGTCTCCTGGCTCCAGGAGCCGGTCCAGGTCGACGTGTTGTGCGGACAAATGCCTTGTTCGCCCTGCACCTGTGCCGCTAACGGCGTTAGCACTCACTGGCGTACCGTGCGTCGAAGAGGAGGTGCTAACACCTATAGAAAGATTTCCCCGGGGTTTTGAATGTCCCGGACACTGGGTTTGTTCATATTGAAAAATATTAGCTCATTTTGGTCCCACGAGTAGACGGGAATGGAAAGTCACCCGCGACATAGCCCGTGTGCCGCATTAAGCCTACTTGAACTGGAGGTCGGCTTGTTTCCAGAGTTGGCAAAGTAACAACTGAGCACCCCCTCGGCCACGAGTCCCTCGGCACAATGCTGTTCCACCTTGGACTGGGGTAATTTTATAGAGTTTTCTTCTCTCGCCCGACTACTTTTCGTCAGCACCCTTGACATGACCTGTCGGGTCCAAAAAATCAGTCGGGACCCAAACAAAATGTACTAGATAAATGTTCTGTATTTATCGAAATTACCCACCGATTGCATTTTTTAGTGACACGATATATCGCAAGTGCAATAAATGGGAGCATTTAGATGTATTTTCACTCATATTATTAGAAAAATTGCGATATTTTAACATGTTGGCAACAATGTCTCCAGGCAAGTGCTCAACGTTCCAACGTCTTCTGCCACCAGCGAAAGGGTTTTTATACTTCCAGTAGAATTTTGAAAGAGAGAAGCACTCGTTTAATTGAAAAAAATTTTGAGAGAATTTTGTTTTTAAACAAAAATTTAAATTCAAAGCAAAATTATATTTAAAAAAAATATATATATTGTGAGGTAGCAGAAAACTACCGCACATATATGTCTTCCGTCCGTGACGTCATATATGTTACCTTGTGTTGTGCGTACCATGCATGTTCCGCGCACATTTGCGCAACCGCGACGCGAAAGTGAGCGCTGGTTCACTATCGGAACCAGCAGAGAAACGACGTGTGGGGACCCAGAAAAGAGAAGAAGAAGACGGCGAGCAAATGATTTGCATATTTGCGATTTGCGAGTCTGGTTTTTGATGTTAAACGTGACAGTAAAAAGTTCTCGCGACGGTAGTGACAGCAACAACAACAACAACAGGAGTAGCAACCACAGCACCCACCGCAACAACAACCACAGTCTGCAATAGCAGCGCACCACAGCAGCCACTGCAACAACAACAGCCACAGCGGGCAACAACAGCGCGCCACCGCAACGGCTATCACAACAACAACCACAGGGTGCGACCACCACCAGAACGGCAAACGCAACAACGGCCACGATCGGTGGCATCACCCGGCAGCAACGACAGCAGCGGAGGCAACAACAAAGGCAACGGCTAGCGAGGACTTGCAAAGAGTGGCAGCAAAAGTGCAGTAAAAACCGCGCACACCCACCGGCACACTCGCACCCCCAGGCACACACGCACACCCAGGCTTACGCACACACCCACAGGCACACTCGCACACCCAGGCACGCTCGCACACCCAGTCACACACGCACACCCAGGCTTACGCACACACACACAGGCACACACGCACACCCAGTCACACACGCACACCCAGGCTTACGCACACACACACAGGCACCCTCGCACACCCAGGCTTACGCACACACACACAGGCACACACGCACACCCAGGCTTACGCACACACTCGCACACCCAGGCACACTCGCACACCCAGGTACACACGCACACCCAGGCTTACGCACACACACACAGGCACCCACGCACACCCAGTCACACACGCACACCCAGGCTTACGCACACACACACAGGCACACACGCACACCCAGTCACACACGCACACCCAGGCTTACGCACACACACACACAGGCACCCTCGCACACCCAGGCCTACGCACACACCCACGCACATCCAGGCTTACGCACACCCAGTCACACACGCACACCCAGGCTTACGCACACACACACAGGCACACACACACAGGCACACACGCACACCCAGGCTTACGTACACCCAGGCATCGACACCCGCACACACACACAGGCACATACACACACACTCAAGCACACCCGCACAGGCATCCACACACACCCACAGGCACACCCAGGCTTACACCCACCCCCAGGCTAATACACACACACACCCGGCATCGACACACAGGCTTATACATCCACACATACAAGCACACACACCGTTCGTACATTTACACACAGATTGGGGTAAGTGTCAGCCATCTGCGATGGGCCGAAAAAACGGTTGCTTAGGCAGCTACATGTAGATTTGGTGCGGTCTAGGGCCATGTGTAGTGATAATTGTTAAATAAAAATAAATAAATATTTAAACGTAGAAGTGTTTGTGTATTCTATTTATTCCCCTCTACCCCTTTTCAGCTAGTGAGCACCTCATCCTGTGGCTCCCGTGGGGCTGACCTGAGGAGTACGCAAGCGAATCCTCCGAGTTTTACTCTAGATTCTGCGACGCCTGCTTCTTGGGTGGGTCCCATGGGTAGCGACGGGTGGAGAAATGGTGGTTAGGTGCGCCTCACCAAATGGCCCACGTGGGGCAGACTTGAGGGGTATGTTAGCGAATCTTCCGAGTCTTACTCTAGATTCTGCGACGCCTGCCTCTTGAGTATGTACCACGTGTAGCGACAAGTGGGTAATACCCAGGCGTTGCCGTTGTGGGAGATCGAGTGGGGGGGCGAGTACGCATTCCGAGTCTTACTCTGTGCGCGACGAACCCTCTCACTCGCATCTCTCATACGCGTCCGAGAGATTCTCAAGGACGCGGCCGGTGACAGGCGCGGGTGGATGGGATTAGGCAGTTGGTGCACGGGCTTCCGGGTCTTACCCTCAGCCTGACCAGCTAGCTGTTTAACTCTCACCCTCCCGTGCCCACAGAACCACACTCGACGCCCTGGTCGGCGACGAAGGGCCATTCGGGGAACGGTTGGTTAGTTCTCCGAGTAATACTCTGGACTAACCAGCCTACTCCTTCGAGTGACTCCCAAATCGTCGCCAGCGCGTAAGGCATGCTCACGACTCCCTTCTCTCTTCACCTACGTCCTCCTCTATTGACCCTACCCCTGGGTATGCCCCGGTACAGCTCCTCCAGTGTCCCAGCAACTTATAAATATTCTGTAAGCGACCCTGGCGCGACTGAGACGCCGACCCCAGCCCCAGATTTACGTCGTTACAGATGGCGCCCGAGCAGGGACACTGGAAACACTTTTTGTGAGCACAACATCATTGTGGCTTAAAGACCCACCAACGCATAGTACCTGGGGAGTCCTGGGTCGCCCTCCTTGTGTATTTCTGTGATATTTGTGTCCTTGTTTTCTGTCCTTTTGTTGTCAAAACCCTCAAATGTATATATATAGTCTCTTCACCCCCTTGCAAGTCCCTTGAAAACCCCTCAGCGCCCGACCCCCCCTTTGCCGCAGCAGTCTACGTTTTGTTGCCTCCGCAGCCGTGGGCGACGGAGGCTGCCGACGCCCAATAAGCGCAGCGCTGCTGACGACTAATAAGGGCAGCGCTGCCAAGCTTGATAAGGACTGCGCTGCCGACAACCAACAGAGCTGAGCCGCTATATAAGGCGGACCGCGAGCCCAGAGTAGGCAGTCAAGACCCGGTCACCGAAGTGAACACATCACAGTGCGACGCAACGATCCTCTCGAAGGATAATAATAAATAAAGCCTACAGATCCTCTCGAAGGATAATAATAATCTACAGATCCTCTCGAAGGATAAAAATAAATAAAAATCTACAGATCCTCTCAAAGGATAATAATCAATAAAAATCTACAGATCCTCTCGAAGGATAAAAATAAATAAAGCCTACAGATCCTCTCGAAGGATAATAATAATCTACAGATCCTCTCAAAGGATAATAATAATCTACAGATCCTCTCGAAGGATAACAATAAATAAATTTTTTTTTTAAATCCTGCCGAAGGATAATAATAAATAAAATTTATCGAAAAAAAAAAAAAAAAAAAAAAAAAAAAAAAATTTTAAATTTTTCCACAGTAGATAACATCATGGTAAATGTCAGCTGGATTTACTACCGCAGGAAGGACGAACTCATGTCCATGGCCAGCGAGTTCGGGCTCGACGCCGAGGGCACGGTGACTGAGCTACGCAGTCGCGTAGCGGGCTTCGTATCTCTGAGCGAACACCCAGACACCTTGCTAGCACGCTTCTCAGAGCTAGAGGCGAAATACCGAGACAGCTCACCAGCCGATCCGGAAAGGAAACAACGCTCAAGGAGTCCTTCACTTTCCGATACCAACCCGGTAGCCCCAGCCCAACCCCAGATAGTGGTGACTAATACCGATGGAGCTGTCCCCAGACCCGACCCGACACGATTAGCAGGACGATCACCTCCGCGACCCCGGCACAGCTCGCCGCAAGTCACCACAGGCACCAGACCAGAAGCCCCATATGGAATGCTGGCGGAGAAGGTTCACCGCTGGGGCATAACTTTCGACGGGACCACGGACCCGCTTAGCTTCATTGAGCGTGTAGAGGAAAGGGCGGCAGCACATCAAATCGAGATGAATCGCTTACCTCTGGCCATTTCGGAGCTCTTGACTGGGGAAGCCGAGAGCTGGTTCAGGGTCAGTCATATGTATGGGGAAACCTGGACCAGGTTCAAAAAGGAGTTCTTGGATTTCTACCTGCCACCACGGTACTTCGAGAGGCTGGAAGATCAGATCCGCACCCACCTGCAGCGAAACGGAGAAACATTCAAGCGCTATATGGTACAGCTGCGGCTTATGATGCAGCGTGCCGGGTATACGGGCGACAGGGAGCTTGACCGAATCTACGAGAATTTATTACCGGAATACCAGCTGTACATCCGACGTCATGAGGTGAGTTGCCTGAGTCAACTTACTCAGTTGGCCACACATTATGAGATGGTCCGTGAGAGAGAAGGGCAGATGAAGGCACCTACGAGACCCCACTCGGTGCATAAACCAGCCACAGCAAATCCAGAAGTTCCCACCCCGACACCTCGACATCGCAACCCGTTTCGCGACAGTGCCCCCGGAGCCAGCAACGGACCCCGACCGGACACACTGATAGACGTCCAGACCGCATGTCGACGCTGTGGGCAACCAGGACATCTCAACCGGGATTGCAGAAACCCACAAGTGCTCCACTGTTGGCAGTGTGGACGACGAGGCGTGAGGACGATTGAGTGTTGCACCCAGCCATCGGGAAACGGAATGCCTCCCTCCTCGAATCCGGACCAGGGGGGAGCGATGAACAGCCAGCCACAGAAATAAACGGAGCCATACGACTAGAGAACGCGCGGATAGTAGCCAGAGTGAGAATGGAAGGGAAACCCTTTCTGGCTACTATCGACACCGGAGCGACGCGAAGTTTCATCAGTGAGGCAGTCGCACAAAGGTTGACAGCAACGGGACAACAGGACATTCAAGTGGGAGTAAGCCTAGCAGACGGGTCTCGTACCACCGTCACTAAGGCCTGTACGGCGACTGTACAGTTCGGGGAGCAGCATGTCCACCTGCCGCTGCTGGTGCTACCTACGATCATTGATGAGCTCATCCTGGGGATCGACTTCCTGTGCGCGGTGGAAGCCACCCTGTCTTTCGGAGCCATGGAACTGCAGCTGACGCCCGGGATGCTTCAGAGCCCGACTGGCCGACGGAGGGTACGAACAACCGACCACCACCCGGAGCCACCCACACCAGCCCCGAGAGCGCAAATAGCAAAACACCACCAGGAACCACCCACACCAGCCCCGAGATCCGAACAATTAAAGGAAGACCCGAGCACCCGTGAGCCACCAGCTGTCTACAGTCGTGAGGTGACCTTTGAGGCGTCAACGGAGCTGCCTCAGGATAAGGAGATAAGACCGGTCGACGAGGAAGAGCAGCAAAGGATTGTACGACAGGAAGGCGATATTTCACGAGGGCCACTTGAGGGTGGCGTACCACCCCAACGTCCTCGTTCCCCTTCGGGGAAAAGAAGCGAACATTTCGCAGTCGCCCAAGATTTACCAGGCCCAGGCAAGATGGAAGACGACCATGAAGTGGAAACAGACCCTCGGGTACGGGAGTTTCTGGAACGTGAGCTAGCGCTGTTTGATGGTTTGAAGGGCGTGTCACACATCGCGGAGCACGTGATCACCATGCGCGATGAGAGACCAATCAAACAGAGATATTATCCGAAGAACCCAGCGATGCAGAAGGTCATCTACGACCAGGTAGATGAACTTCTGAAAAACGACTGCATCGAGCTTTCGAAGAGTCCCCACAGTGCGCCTATTGTGTTAGTAGGAAAGAAGACGGGAGACATCCGGATGTGCATTGACTACCGGCAGCTAAATGCACGCTCTGTTCCGGATGCGTACCCGCTGCCGAGGATTCATCACATCTTGGAGAGACTTCGTAACGCGAAATACATTACCACATTGGATCCGAAGAGTGGGTACTGGCAGATCCCCATGGCACGCAACAGCCGTCAATACACGGCGTTCACGGTGCCGGGACGAGGCCTTTTCCACTGGAAGGTCATGCCTTTTGGCTTACACTCCGCACCAGCCACGTTCCAAAGAGCACTCGATGGAGTCATAGGCCCCGACATGGAACCACATGCCTTCGCGTATCTCGACGACATCATCATCACGGGCTCGGATTTAGACGACCACCTCCGGAACCTTCAGGAAGTTCTTCGCCGTCTACGCGAAGCAAATCTGCGCCTGAACAAAGCCAAGTGCAAGTTCTTCCGCAAAAGCATTGCTTATCTAGACCACGTCGTCAGCGAACAAGGGATACACACCGACCCCGAGAAGACCGCAGCCGTCCGAAAACTAACTCCCCCAACCAACGTTCGGGAATTGCGCCGCTGCCTGGGGATAGCATCGTGGTACCGGAGGTTCGTGTCAAACTTCGCGGAGGTAGTGCAACCGATGTCGATACTGCTCCGGAAGAGCAAACGATGGGAGTGGGGTGAACCACAACAGGCCGCGTTCGACGAGCTGAAACTACGCCTTACCACAGCTCCGATCCTTGCTTGCCCAGATTTCTCGGCCAAGTTTGTGCTACAAACGGACGCCAGTGACTTTGGGTTGGGAGCAGTGTTGACACAAGAAATAGACGGGGCAGAGCGCGTGATAGCGTATGTCAGCCGATGGTTGTCGAAGCCCGAAGAAAACTACTCAGCGACGGAGAAGCAATGTTTAGCGATTGTTTGGGCCATCCGCAAGCTGAAATGTTTCCTCGAGGGCTACCGTTTCGATGTGATCACAGACCACTTAGCCCTTAAGTGGCTTAATAGCATTGACAACCCGACTGGCCGAATTGCGAGGTGGGCCCTGGAATTGCAGCAATACCAATTCGACATCCACTACCGTCGGGGAAGTTAAATGTCGTGGCTGATGCGCTGTCGAGGCAACCCCTGGAAGAAGTACTACAGACGGTACTAACCGAAACCATCACGTGCCCATGGCTCCTAAAATTGACAAAGCGCATCGAGGAGTACCCCAAGAATCACCCGGACTATACGCTGGAGAACGGTCACGTGTACCGACACCTAGGTCATCGCCCCACGGAAGAGGACTACGTCCCCTGGAAGCTATGCGTAGCATCGGACCAGCGCTCCCGCGTCCTGAAGGAGTGTCACGACAACCCCACCGCTGGTCACCTGGGAATACGGAAGACAGCGAGTCGAGTAACGCAACGGTATTACTGGCCCGGCTTGTTTCGAGACGTAACCCGATACGTACGACGATGTACCAAATGCCAGGCGTACAAGGTGAGCCAGATGATGTTGACCAGACAAGTAGCGGAACCCTTCGGGACTGTCTGCTCGGATTTCATTGGTCCCCTGCCACGCTCGAAACACGGAAACACCATGCTCCTGGTGTTCTTCGACTTATTCTCTAAATGGGTGGAGTTAGTCCCGCTGCGCAAAGCTACGACTGCCCACTTGGAACGAGCCTTCCGAGAACGGATCCTTTGTCGCTTCGGGACACCGCGGTGTTTCGTTTGTGACAACGGGACCCAGTTTACGAGCAGATCTTTTCACCGATTCTGCGAGAAACTCGGGATGGAGCTACAACACACCGCCCCCTACAGCCCCCAACAGAACCCGACGGAGAGAGCAAATCGGACGATAAAGACCATGCTGGCCCAGTACATCGAGGGACACCAGAGCTCGTGGGATGAATTGCTCCCGGAGATAATGTTGGCCATAAATACCAGCGCTTCAGACACGACCGGATTCAGCCCAGCGTTCCTAGTCCAAGGACGCGAACCCCGTCTGCCGAACGCACTATACGACCAGGTTACCCCGGAGTGGAAGAATACAGACAACTCCCGAGACACGCGACACCGAGCTACGAAAGGTTTTCGAGGCAGTGCAACAGAATGTACAAAGGGCGTCCCAAGACCAGGCAAGACAATACAACCTACGCCACCGAGACTGGCGACCAACCGTGGGCACTCAGGTATTGGCCAAACATCACGTCTTGTCTAACGCCGCCGAAGGATTTGCAGCAAAGTTGGCGCTAAAGTTCGACGGACCCTACGTTGTGAAGAAATTCGTCTCCCCGAATGTGGTACGCCTCCAACATATGGAGACAAATCGGCGTCGGATGGCTAGCCTAGCAGATCTGAAGCCGTTCGTCACGGACCCCGACGAGGGCCACCCAGACACCACTCTTGCCCTAGAACCAAGTCCACCTTCCCCCATCACTGTGTCAAGTCCTTCAGACCCCCCCACAAGCCGCACTGTAGGTAGGGCGATGCAGATAATACTAACACCCCCATCTTATTATAGCGAGAAGATGTCCGACGCAGAAGGCCGCATCCTGTTCGATCCGGAGGGGCACAGCCGTCAATACCTGTATCCTGACGGATACCACTCCGATGATAGTAGGAACACCGACATCTACGAACCACCTGAGGACACCCCCGACTCTAGTGGAAGCGTACCCCTACCCGCCATGGACCCCTGGAGAGACCTAAGTATGGACCCGGGATGGCTGTCAGACGACGCCGTTGAGGAGGTGCTAAACACACTCACCCTCGAAGACGCTGGAATCAACGACCTGCCGCTTTTCACCATTGACTGGGTGATGGCCCCGGAGAGCTGGCGGGTAGAGGGACTGCTACCCCAAGACGTCCTGGACAGCGTCGAGGTGGCGGTGCGGCGCAACACCATTCACGGGACCAAGTACCTGATGGAGGTGGAAGGCCATGCTTTCCAGGTCAAGGTGACCAAAGCCGGGAAAGTTACTGTCCGTCATCGCCACCCGAAGTAAGGAGAGGGTGTGAGGTAGCAGAAAACTACCGCACATTTATGTCTTCCGTCCGTGACGTCATATATGTTACCTTGTGTTGTGCGTACCATGCATGTTCCGCGCACATTTGCGCAACCGCGACGCGAAAGTGAGCGCTGGTTCACTATCGGAACCAGCAGAGAAACGACGTGTGGGGACCCAGAAAAGAGAAGAAGAAGACGGCGAGCAAATGATTTGCATATTTGCGATTTGCGAGTCTGGTTTTTGATGTTAAACGTGACAGTAAAAAGTTCTCGCGACGGTAGTGACAGCAACAACAACAACAACAGGAGTAGCAACCACAGCAGCCACCGCAACAACAACCACAGTCTGCAATAGCAGCGCACCACAGCAGCCACTGCAACAACAACAGCCACAGCCGGCAACAACAGCGCGCCACCGCAACGGCTATCACAACAACAACCACAGGGTGCGACCACCACCAGAACGGCAAACGCAACAACGGCCACGATCGGTGGCATCACCCGGCAGCAACGACAGCAGCGGAGGCAACAACAAAGGCAACGGCTAGCGAGGACTTGCAAAGAGTGGCAGCAAAAGTGCAGTAAAAACCGCGCACACCCACCGGCACACTCGCACCCCCAGTCACACACGCACACCCAGGCTTACGCACACACACACAGGCACACACGCACACCCAGTCACACACGCACACCCAGGCTTACGCACACACACACAGGCACCCTCGCACACCCAGGCTTACGCACACACACACAGGCACACACGCACACCCAGGCTTACGCACACACTCGCACACCCAGGCACACTCGCACACCCAGGTACACACGCACACCCAGGCTTACGCACACACCCACAGGCACACTCGCACACCCAGGCACGCTCGCACACCCAGTCACACACGCACACCCAGGCTTACGCACACACACACAGGCACACACGCACACCCAGTCACACACGCACACCCAGGCTTACGCACACACACACAGGCACCCTCGCACACCCAGGCTTACGCACACACACACAGGCACACACGCACACCCAGGCTTACGCACACACTCGCACACCCAGGCACACTCGCACACCCAGGTACACACGCACACCCAGGCTTACGCACACACACACAGGCACCCACGCACACCCAGTCACACACGCACACCCAGGCTTACGCACACACACACAGGCACACACGCACACCCAGTCACACACGCACACCCAGGCTTACGCACACACACACACAGGCACCCTCGCACACCCAGGCTTACGCACACACACACAGGCACACACGCACGCCCAGGCTTACGCACACACCCACGCACATCCAGGCTTACGCACACCCAGTCACACACGCACACCCAGGCTTACGCACACACACACAGGCACACACACACAGGCACACACGCATACCCACGCACACCCAGGCTTACGTACACCCAGGCATCGACACCCGCACACACACACAGGCACATACACACACACACTCAAGCACACCCGCACAGGCATCCACACACACCCACAGGCACACCCAGGCTTACACCCACCCCCAGGCTAATACACACACACACCCGGCATCGACACACAGGCTTATACATCCACACATACAAGCACACACACCGTTCGTACATTTACACACAGATTGGGGTAAGTGTCAGCCATCTGCGATGGGCCGAAAAACGGTTGCTTAGGCAGCTACATGTAGATTTGGTGCGGTCTAGGGCCATGTGTAGTGATAATTGTTAAATAAAAATAAATAAATATTTAAACGTAGAAGTGTTTGTGTATTCTATTTATTCCCCTCTACCCCTTTTCAGCTAGTGAGCACCTCATCCTGTGGCTCCCGTGGGGCTGACCTGAGGAGTACGCAAGCGAATCCTCCGAGTTTTACTCTAGATTCTGCGACGCCTGCTTCTTGGGTGGGTCCCATGGGTAGCGACGGGTGGAGAAATGGTGGTTAGGTGCGCCTCACCAAATGGCCCACGTGGGGCAGACTTGAGGGGTATGTTAGCGAATCTTCCGAGTCTTACTCTAGATTCTGCGACGCCTGCCTCTTGAGTATGTTCCACGTGTAGCGACAAGTGGGTAATACCCAGGCGTTGCCGTTGTGGGAGATCGAGTGGGGGGGCGAGTACGCATTCCGAGTCTTACTCTGTGCGCGACGAATCCTCTCACTCGCATCTCTCATACGCGTCCGAGAGATTCTCAAGGACGCGGCCGGTGACAGGCGCGGGTGGATGGGATTAGGCAGTTGGTGCACGGGCTTCCGGGCCTTACCCTCAGCCTGACCAGCTAGCTGTTTAACTCTCACCCTCCCGTGCCCACAGAACCACACTCGACGCCCTGATCGGCGACGAAGGGCCATTCGGGGAACGGTTGGTTAGTTCTCCGAGTAATACTCTGGACTAACCAGCCTACTCCTTCGAGTGACTCCCAAATCGTCGCCAGCGCGTAAGGCATGCTCACGACTCCCTTCTCTCTTCACCTACGTCCTCCTCTATTGACCCTACCCCTGGGTATGCCCCGGTACAGCTCCTCCAGTGTCCCAGCAACTTATAAATATTCTGTAAGCGACCCTGGCGCGACTGAGACGCCGACCCCAGCCCCAGATTTACGTCGTTACAATATATATATATTTGAAAAAAAATTTCTTGTAAATATCGGGAACCGTGGGATATACACAAAATTTTTCGGCACAATCGGGATGGGAAAAGCGAATTTGATTACGGGACGGGATGGGATGGGAAGCAATTTCTTTCCCGATCCCATCTCTAGTATCTATGCTTACTTAGACCCCTTTTACACGATGAAGTTTTTGCGTCTGAAGCATTCGTTTGTAGGCAAAGGGTGAAGAGGGGTTACAGCTGCAAGCAATGCTTCATGACTTGTGAAGCAATGATTTATTATTCCCATTTTGCTTTGCCTTATTCCGGTTGCATGTAAACACAGAGTTGCACAGTGTTTGATGTGAATAATAAAGTTATCGATACGAAATATCGCACAAGCAAATATTAGCGCCAATAGTAAATACATTGTTGTGGTTAAGAAGTTATTAGTAAAAATGTTCACTGAATCCTTTTTATTTACTTGTTACTTCTTAAATATATTATATGTTAACAAATAAACAATCGATGGCAAAGATGTATGTTTATCGACCATAAATTTAAATCAGAGTTGCATTTACAAAGAAAATGCTTCATGAAAAAACTTCATCGTGTAAATGCGAACAGATTTGCGAAGATGTTTTAAAACAGAATGAAAAAAACTTCATCGTGTAAAAGGGGTCTTATTGTCTAATTACAACACTGACGACCTCACTGTGATCTCACTAGAAGGTGGCAGAGACTAGCCAATCCTAATGGCATCCTGCTACATGGCGCACGACACTGACGCGCCCCCGCAAGAGCCCACTCGACTGGTGACAGAGGCCGACTCCAAGAAGCAGGCCCTAACCATCGGAGCAGACGCCAACGCTCATAACACAGGATGGGGAAGCGGGGACATCACCCAGTAGTACTTAAAGCGAGATCTCCCTACAGGAGGAATGAGTGATTACTCGCCTATGTCATTTTTCGGAGAAATAAGGGAGATTTGTTAATATTTTTCTCTTTCATTCCTCAGAAGCGAGCAATAAGAGAGATTTGTTAAAAATTATCTACGTAATTTCTTTCTTAGGAAAATAAATACTGACAAATCTCCTTTATTGCTCACTTTGGAGGTATAAGAAAGATTTGAATATTTTTTTAAAGGTCCGGTTCCAGTACAATAAAAAATTCCTGGCAGGAATTTGTGATATATTTTGGAAGCGTGGGCACAAGATTTTATAGTGTGACCATAGTCCACTAATTTGTGGTAAAAATATGGCATTTTGCCCTATACAGCTTAAGAGATACATGGTCTCACTAAGGCATCAAATTTAAAAAGTAAACAAACCCACAAACACAAAATAAAAAATGAAAGATAAATAGTGCGAATATGCTTATTCCGTTGTTGGTAGCATATTTTGTTGCAGTGTCAATACTTTCCCATGCCTGTCTCACCGAAATAAAGTCAAAATGTTTTTTTTTTCTGTCAACCTCCAAAGGCATGGTCGCGACTCGACAGATTTAATAAGCAAAATCTTCCCCTCGTGACTAAAATTTTCCACCCGTTTCTTGGTTTTTCTTTCCATTATTATTTATAAGTTTTTATAAACGTTTTACAAAATGTGTTTGCTGGCCTGGGCACAAAAAGATATACGATTTGGTATTTCCTGCGCCTAGCGCCAGTGTGTACATATTGAATAAATCGATACTATCGATAAGCAGCTTAGTATTTTTTGCTACGTTGCTGGATACCTAGAACACACGTAGCCAAAATAAAACAATTCCTGCTGCGACGATTTTGTATGAAAAAATTTTTTTTCGCTGTACTGGATACCCACCTTAAACTGTTTAATGCCGTTATTTCTCTTTTTTTGTTTCTTCGTTTGGCTGCACATGCTTCTTGTGCTTCAATAAAATTGTCAAATGAAGTGTGGTTTTTGAACAGAATGCATCATTTAAACTTAAAAGTAATATGTGTGATAATTTTTACTCAAAAAGGCATTTCAAACGCCTTGTAAAAAAGTTAGATTCCTATAGAGTTTCAACAGATCAAAATGATGCAAATGAACAGCAAACTAACAGCTTAAACAATTTATTAGTTTGCGAAGAAAGAGCGGAAGAAACTGAAAGTATTGTGAATGTAAAACAAACAATTGCTGAAAAATTAGCAGTATGGGCTATAAAAATAGCGTTTCGCGAAACACGTGCGACGAACTTCTGGCAATATTGAGTGACGAAATTCATGATATTCCTAAAACAAGAAAAACTCTTTTACAACAATATCAACCTTTTGATATAAGTGTTGTGGAAATGCCACCCAGTGAATATTTTCACTATGGATTAGGAAAAGCATTGGAAATTGAGCTGAAACATATCGATATACATGGCGATGTTTTGCTTCTAGATATTTTCTGTGATGAACTGCCTCTCTTCAAAAGTTCAAGCAAAAGTATTTGGCCAATTTTGGGTTCAATTATAAATTGTCATAATTCATCGCCTTTTTTAATAGGCACATACATTCCTCCAAAGCCACGATATGTTAAAATATATTTGGAGACATTTATTGAAGAGTACACTGCGCTTAAAACCAATGGATTATCTATTTTGAGTCTTCAAGCCGGAAATAAGAGCGTTCATATGTAATGCGCCAGCCAAAGCATTCTTAGCAGGAATTGTTGGCCATACTTCTTCATATGGCTGTTCAAAATGTGAGCAAAGAGCTTTTAAAATAAATAATCGGCTTTCGTATTCTATAGCAGCCAGTAATTTAAGAACAGATGAAGATTTCAAAAGTCGAAAATGCATTAATTTTCATCAAGTAAACTTTCATACTTCTGTACATTGTAAAGGAGTAATTTAGCCGGGGTATAAACTCAGTCTGGCCAGGTACACTACACAAGAATATTTATATAGTTTGGTGGGACTATAACGCGCGCGGTTTTACAAGTTGGAAAGGGAAACGCTTGCGTCGACACCAACGCAACAGCCGGCACACTCAGCAGCCAGAGTATAAGGCGACTCAGCTTGACTCACGTACGCGCGTGTACGAAAACCCAAAGAAAATAAATAGAACGCAAGAAAATACACAGCAATCATACTCCACTGGGTCACGGACTTACCTATGACCAATTTATTCAACTTCTATAACTTCTACAATAAACCTAAACCTAGCCATATATATATCTAACCTATATGTATGAACCGCGACGAACTATCCCCTTACCTTATCTTTACTAAACTTTTACTAGCGCGTACGCGTCTGCTCACTCCCGTATATCAATCGCAACTCCTTCGCCCACGCTTCGGCTTCGGCCCAAGTTGCAGATTTTGTCGCTCCCCACACTTGCTCGTGACCGTGGTGGATTTAGTGATCGCAGCTGGAGCGCTGCATCTTGCGACTCTGCGATTTATGGCGGTTATATTTAAATTCTTAGGCGTTAGGCGTCAATCAAAAATATATACATCCACTAAATCTAACTACTTTACACTCCTTGCGTTTCTTAAATATAAATACTGCGCACTCCTTGCGTCTAACAAAACTATACCTACAGCTTGAACAACCCATGCGCTTCTTGCGACTTAAAAATTATAAATATAATACAAAAATGTAAGCTAAATCAACAATGCGCTCCTTTGCGACTTTAAACTATAAATATAACATGGTAAATAAAAATAAATCAAATAACTAATAAATATAACTCTTTGTAAACTAAATCAACAATGCGCTCCTTTGCGACTTTAAACTATAAATATAATATGATATAACTATTTGTGAAGGGGCCGACGCGGCCTACTTCACAACATCCACTTGAAAAATGCGTTGTGCGGATGATAACTCAATTTCCCTTGGACGTCATGCATCTTATGGATTTGGGAGTAGCGAAGAAATTGTTAACACTTATTGGGAAAAAAAAGAACTGAAAACATAGTGGCGAATAGTTATTTTTGGCTATGCCAAGACTATGATACACTTCACACAGCCAAATCAATGCTCCCCCCCCTTATTTATGTTTCTGTGCAGTTGTTGGTAATTTTTCGCTAATATTTTTACTCTTGAGCGTCATTTACTGGTTCGTGTGCGACAACAACAACAATTTGACATGTAGGTACTTGAAAGTGCACGACAGAGACAACAATTGATGGTACGATATGGTCAATTTGTATGGTGGCTAAGTCGTAGAATGCTCCGATCGAAATGAAATTTCAAAGTAAACAAACCCGACATGATCTAAGCAATCTGTGAAAGTTTCATCAAGATCGGTTCAGCAGTTTGGCCGGAAATCGTGTTGAAACAGACAGACGGACAGACGGACGGAAATCAATTCCTGAACTAGTCCTGATCATTTTGATACATAGTTTATGGGGTCTCCCATCATTCCTTTAAGGCCTGTTTCCCCTGTTTCACATGTGTGAAGCGTATAAAAATCACCCAATATCCTGGATAAAAATCTTCTTAACAAGAAAATCAAAGCGATTTGTGAAGAAATTTGGTCGAATATGCAGATCATTCGATGAATTGCCACGTTGGAAAGCGACTGAATTTCGGCTGGTGGTGCTATACACCGGGTTCATTTTGTTAAAAGATCTTATGGACGCGGAACTATACGAGCATTTTTTACTTTTAATGACTGCGTACAGATTCATGAGTATTCCTAAAAGTCCAGATAAAAATTTTCCATGTATTCAACAGCTATTAGTCGCTTTCATAGGAGATTTCACTAAATTATACTGATCGGAAAAAGTTAGTTACAACTTACATAACTTGCTGCATATATCCGAGTGCGTACCAAACTTTGGCTGTGTAGACAATTTTTCTTTATATAAGTATGAAATTATTTACAAGTCTTGAAGAAAAACATTCGTAAATCTTCACACATTTCACAACAATTAAATACAGAAATAAATTTAATTCCACGCGACATCGAGAGCTGCAGTTTACTTGGCAGGAAATCAGACAATATGTACTCAAAATTTAAATGCAACGACTTTTTTTTAAGCAATAAAGCTCCCAACTGCTATTGCCTTCTCAAAGATTCAAATATTATAAAGATAAAAGGGTTTATGGAAGAAAATGGGAATCAGTTCATAAGTGGACATTTTTATACAGACATTATCAGCTCCTTTGACTACCCAGTGGACTCCAGAACTGCATTAGGAATAGCGAAAGCATCGAAACTAGCTGACTTAGAAGAAAAATAAACGTCAATCAAATTTACTGCAAATTGTTTTCTATAGCCGAATCCGAACACTTTCATTTTGTACCGCTTCTTCATCATTGCGTCAATTCAAATTTTATTAAGATTTTACGTAAACAAAGACGTGTGAACAACAATTCTTTTTTAAGGTTAACTTAAATATATCTAAAAATAAAATGTCTAAGCGCTTATTCTCCTGCTCCCCAATTGGTATGTTTTATACGCTACTAATGCTATAAATATGTTTGTTAACTTAATTTTTTTTTTGTATAGACAATGCGAATGCATCTTTTATTCTAAATCAGTCTGAAGACGCTCTTCTACTTCCAAATGGTATATATAAAATATTTAAATTTTTCTGTATTGTGTTATTTATTATAATATATTTGAATTTCAACAGGAGGCATTAAAGCGTCCGAAAATGTGGAGATCCTGATCAGGCTCACAAAACTGGAAGAGCAAAATAGATTTTTACTGGACCTGGTTGCGAAACAAAATGTGCTTCTGGAAAGTGCTGCAGAGTACATTAGACCAAAAATTGTTCACGATTTGAAGCTCTTTCCATTTTGCACAGTAAATGACATTGAGGTCGCTGAAGCGATGATTGTCTCTAAGCCGGAATCAGACATTGTAAGCAGTTTATGAATAAATATGTTGTTTACTACAATCGTTGCAATGAATCTTATTTCTTTTCAGTTATACTATTTGAAACAAACATTTTCAAATAAAAAAATATACTAACAATAATAGACGAAATTTTCAAGGAAGACGTTATATTAAAAATTAACTGGGATGGCACAAATGGCAAAGTTGCAGTGAAAAATTATGTTTTATTTAAAAAATATATGTTCGGTAACTTATAAATATTACCCTTTTTCATACCCTTAACCCATAAAATGGGTAAATAAGGGTATAATGGTTTTGTGCAAAAGTATGTAACAGGCAGAAGTAAGCATCTCCGACCCTGTAAAGTATATATATTCTTGATCAGCATCAACAGCCGAGACGATATAGCCATGTCCGTCTGTCCGTCTGTCTGTCCGTCTGTATGAACGCGTGGATCTCAGAGACTACAAGAGCTAGAGACTTCTGATTTTGTATTTAAGTTCTCCTATACCATGAGCAGAACAAGTTTGCTTCAAATTATCGATAACTTCCGATATACACCTGATATCGATAACAATAAAATATCGAATTTGGAAAATCTAAAAATGAGGGTTGAAGTAATGGATAATGATAGAACTTTTCTGAAAATTTCGTCCAAATCGGTTGAGAAACACCGGAGATATTGAACTTAATCGATTTAAGCTAAGCCAGTATACCAAAGTCTTATATAAATTAAATATATTTATTGCAACTGGGTTCAGGGTATCTTCTAGTCGGGCTCTCCCGACTAGAGCCTTCTTACTTGTTTTCTTTATCTATGTGTTTATTTTTCCTTTTTAGATGCAATTTAAGATGATGCAGTGACGTACGAAGATTTCGTAAATAATATTAAAAAAGCCTTTGCTAAAAAAAAGCTGCTTTTTATCGCAAAACTTATAAATTGAAAAACATATGAATTAAATAACATTTAATTATTAAATATTTTTAAAATTTTGTTTTACTCGTAGAATAGGAGATCTCTTCTTTTGCTCTATAGGGAGGTTAAAAGGAGATCTCTTTTAATGCTCTATAGGGAGGTTAAAAGGAGATCTCTTTTATAGCTATAAAGGGAGGTTAAAAGGAGATATCTTTTATTGCTCTATAGGGAGGTTAAAAGGAGATCTCTTTTATTGCTCTATAAGGAAGTTAACAGGAGATTATAGGAGATCTCTTCTATTGCTCCTTTGGGAGATTATGGGACTACTCCATTCCAATGACACGCAATGTAAAAAGCTATTAGTCGATTTTACGTGTATTTACACACGAGTATAGGGAGTAATAGGGAGTTCTCCAAACCTCGCAAAGGAGGCCTCCTGGAGCTCTCAGTGATTGCTCCGAAGGACTACTGGGCAACGACAGAGGTGAGTCACTGCTTGATTTCATACTACAGACTAATCTTAAGATAGTAAACGAGGGAGAAGACCCAAAATTTGTTAGCGCTACCTCATCTAACGTCTAAGATACGTCGGTTACGAATACCGTGGTTCAAGATTGGAAAGTCCTAAGTAGACATTCTTTCTCGGACCACAGGTACATTCATTCGAATAGTGAAGAAGCAGGTGTTTAGAAACACGCGAAACACGGACAGGGAGCATTTCGTCACAGAGGTCGAAGGAAAGCCAAAAAAATAATATATCAATAAATGTTAGTGTGTTACGTTTTGTCTAAGTTATATAAGCAGCAAGTAGGCGAATCCACCCCCATAACATATTCTGGTGTGGGTAATTTTTATAGACGCACCAAGTTTTGTTATGTTGTTGTTTTTTTTAAATCAATGACACCAGCAAAAAGTAGCAGTGCGGGCCCAACAACAGAACTGACAACAACAACAAACGCTACTTGGGTCGTAAATCAATTGTCAAACACACAAATTTGAAAAAAGAAGAATGTGCACTGTGCGAAGTGATACATGTACATAAAATTATGAAAATTATTTTCAAGCGCATTGTTCACTTAATTGTGTATGTACTTATTCATTAAGAAGCGGAAATCCGTTTCTTTTTTGCAAGTGTAAGAACCTTTTTTTATGACTTTGCTTGTGCGACGCGAAGGCGTCACTGCGTATTTGTTTTGTTTTTGTATTCTCGCTCGCGATCAAACTCTCAGCTTGTGCGACAATCAGGCGACAGTAGTGGAATGGGTACTTGTTGTAATTGTAATTTCTTTTTTAAAATGGGTTAAAAGTGCTCCAAATCGTATGGGAGATACTTGAAGGAGTTGTCCAAATAAAAATTCCCTTCTTAGTGCTCACCTCCTACCTGAATGGAAAATTGTGTGAAAAGTTCAGCTTTCTAGCTCTTTTCGTTTAGGCTGTGGGTCTTCCATTCTAGTCAGGACAAACTCTTTTATATATATAGAGATAAGATAAACTTAAATAATAAATTTTATACAAATAAGTTTAAGGTATAAGGCTAGGTAATACTACATATTTAGAAAAAGGTCTTAAAAAGTTGCCTAGTGGCAAGGTCTATTGGGTGATGTCACCTCAGTGCTCTACTCGTAGGCCTTCCCTTATAGTGCACAAGTTTAGAAGCCGACGTGCGAAAGAGTTTAATTAATTTTCTAATCACTAGATGTACTGTGCAGTCTAATTCTTCTTTACAGCTTCATGTTTCGAGCCCAACATTTTCCAACTATGTGGAAAGAGGCGGTCATAACAATGTTACCCATACCTGGAAGGCCAGAAAATCTTGTTGAGTCATATGGAAAAAAAAAGTTTGTTCTCTTAAATTTTTTAAAAAATGTTCCTTGCAAATTGTTGTAGATTAATGCTGTTGTGAGGGTGCGAATAAATAATTTTTTGTTTTGCTAATTAAAGTTATTTAAGAGCATGCATTTTTACACAGCAGAGTATGTAAATGCTTATCATCAATACATGCATATGTTTGCATGTGTGTTGACTCAGCTTTGACTTTAGAGCTTTATCTCTTGCAAGCTGAGCTTGCACGTGTCGTCCAATTGCACTCAAGATGCAGCTGTAAAAAGCTTGCACTCATTCAGCGTCAAAAGTGGTTGTGCGAGTGCGTGTAAAATTTTAACTACCGGCTCCATGCAACATGTTATACGCTTGACCCAAAATCAAATCTGAAAACATCCGGGACATCCGGATGTCTTGTTTCGAAATATTATCGCCAACGTGACGTGGAATATCAGATCTTTCCGATGCTGGGTTTATTTTCTGGAATCTGGATGATTTCGCCGTTTTCGACTTTGTGCGTGAGTCGGTGTTAGTAGTGATGCGTGAATACCCTGAATAGTGTGTGTGTGTGCTAGGAGTGGTTATTATGATGTGCAGATTTCGTCGCAGCTAATTAAGCCTGATTGCGCAACTAATGAAGGCTAAGGTTGATGCCCTGCAAGTGACGTAATAAAAGGTACCGACTACCCTGCCCAAATGCTGTACAACCACCACACTCACAATTTATCGCCCGCACAGAACTTTCCGAACGGTACACCTCCCGCATTTTTTTTTATATTTTTATTTATTTATTTATTTGCATTTTCCTAGTGCTACAAGTTATATAACTTTTATTTTAGTGCTCTAGTCACAATTTTTAATCATTAACTTAGTATTAGTCATGTATTATAATATAGTAACCTATCCTATTCTTAGTTATTAGTAACAATTTTCTTTTCAAATTAAGTAATATTGCTAAGAGTATTAGTATTTGTCTAATTTTCTGATTGAATATATTTATTATTACACTGGCTTTGAATTTGGATTTATGGTTTATCTAATTTAATGTGTCTTATAGATCTAATTGTTTTTTTATATATATATATATATTGTGAGGAGCCATATTCACTTATAGCGCCTCACAAAAAGCGGATGCATTTATAGCCGCAGCCGGACCTGAGCTGCGGCGAATTCGCATGCTGTCTCGCTCTGACACAGGATGTCAGCGCTAAGGTACGTGTTTGGCACATGGGAGCCACAAAACACGTACCGCAAAAGTCGTGGCAAAGTGCCGTTGGTGTGCGAGCGGTGCATCCACGAAATATAGTGATCACCGTCACACCAACGACAGGCGTGATCAGCAACGAGGAACCGTTGTTGCTAGGCGAATCTCACTGGAACGATCACGCCACCTTTGCCCTTGGCGCGACATTGGCAGCGTTGACAGGCCCCGGTCCAGCGAGACAGCAGAAGAGTATAAAAGGAGCCGCCTTGGACAGAGCGGCGAGTTAATCAAGTACAAGTTAATCGAGTGCAAGAGTGCGAAGTACGGAGTCAATAAGAAATAAGTGGAAATCAGTGCGAAATATAAAGAAATCCTACGCGAAAGGATTATTTAAGAATTTAAAGGATCCATATCGCAATAAGGACAAAGCTGATCGTGTCCTTCGCGACTAACAAACAATTTACTGTGGAATCGATACGCGAAATTTAACAAGTTCTTGTGGCGCGTTGCACTTGCAAAGCAGCCTCGAATTAAAACCAAGTGTCAGACAAGGGAGCCTGGCGAAGGACAGGTGAAGCTAAAGCCAGAGCCGGAGAGTAGGCGGCATTATTGGCGAAATCCTTGTGGTAACAAGGAGGCCATAGTAGAGCCTGGCGAATTCGGCGTTGCTAGCTAAAACCTCGTTTAGTAGGCGTAACATTGACTCTGAATATTTGGTGCAACGAGAGCGCCAGCATTGCAAGTAAAACTACGACACAAGAGCCGTGCGATTCCCTAAAACTCAAATAAGAAATATTATTAAGTGCAAAGCAATTGTAAAACCCAAACGTGAAAACTAGCAGAGAGTGCAGTTTTAAAATATATGTATTAAAAATAAAACCAAATTGTGTTCTTATTGCCGCAGCCGCCACAAATATAAATTTGTTGGCACGTACCCTCAACACCGCGAGAGTTAGCCCAGCTAAAAACCGCGTAACTTTTAGGTTCGTTACAACTGGCGCCCAAACTGTGGATCTACGTCTAATATCACATAGTTTGTTTTATTAAAATACATATAAATAATTGACAATATGGTTCGTTCGTGGGTGTACAATCTAAAAAAGGATGCACTAGTGAAATGCGGAGTGGAATTCGGTCTGGAGCTTGAAGGCACTGTCGAAAATATGAGAAGACAATTCGGAGACTGGGTAAGTCAAAATGAAAATACTCTTCCACACAGCGTTCGCATTAGCGAACTGGCAAAACATACAGCCGACAGTCGCCGAATAAAGAACCCGAATTCATGCGCGAGGAAGGGGAATACGAAGAGGAAAAAGAGTTTGCCGGCATAGACGTAGCAAGGCTGAGCGTCCCATGCACCAGCGCGGCAGCTAGGGCGCGAGATTTACAGGAATCTCGCCGATCGCCCTGGAATACAACCCAACAGCCAGGAGAGCGTAGCCACACCCACACACATGATCAGACCTATGCAAGGGCAAGTGAATACCAAAAAGTAGCCAAACAAGTTCGAGACTATCGAAGCCACTCGAATTCTTGGAGCAAGTGGAATGGTCGGCAGACACATATGGATTAAACCTAAATTTAATTCCAAGAGCGATGCCGGAGTTGCTAAAAGGAATGGCACTTAAGTGGTACATAGCTAACAACAGGCATTGGACAACATGGGTGGATTTTGTCGACAGTTTTCAAGAATACTTTTTACCACGAGATTATTTTGAAAATTTGTACGACGAAGTACGCAGACGGCGACAAGCTCTGGATGAGCCCTTTAAAGTCTATATGGTGGAGATGCAGACTCTGATGAGACCCCTACGACTCTCAACAGAGAAGGAAGTGCGCACCATTTACACCAACAGCCTTCCTGACTTGCGCGGATATGCACGGCCAAACCAGTTCTCGAATTTCACCCAGCTTATGCAACTGGCAGAAGAATTCGAAGAACTAGAAAAGGATAGGCTGAAATTGAGGCTACAAAGTGCTACAGCCCAACAACAATACAGCCAACATCAACAACAACAGCCTCAATAACACCGAGATACACAGCAAAATGGACGCGATCACAACCAGAGTCGTGGAAATCGTACCCGATTTATGGCCATGGAGGAGCAGAGCCAGCACACTGGAAGAATGGACGAACGGCCAACCCCAACACCTAGGACCCAGCAAAATCCTGCCAGGACACACATAAACAACCCAGGAAGGGCATGTCGCGTGTGTGGACAGGAGGGACACTGGGCGATAGAGTGCCGAAACCCAATGCTGGAGTTCTGCTGGGTCTGTGGCAGGATCGGTCAGCGGACAGCCCTATGTTGTCAGTCGGGAAACGACCAGCGGCGTCCGCCAGCGAGGGGCGAGCGGGAGCCGCCAAGATCCGCCCCGAGACGCTAGTCGGTCACCTGAAAGACGAAGGGACACAGTTGACTGCCACCGTATGGATCGGTGACTGTCAGCATAAGGCTACAGTTGATACAGGGGCTACAAGCAGCTTTGTTAGCGAAGAGCTAGCTTGTAGACTGAACACTGTAGGCCGGAGAAGCGTCGCAAGCAGACAGGTGAAGTTAGCAGACGGACACAACAGCAGGACAACAGAACAAATAACAGTCGAAATAAGACTCGGGCATCGCAGTTTGGAATTAGCGTTGCTAATTATGCCTGGTGTGATAGACGATTTGGTGCTGGGCTGGGATTTTCTGACTGGCATGGGCACAGTCTTGCAGTGTGCGGGATTGGTGGTCACCATCCCAGCACGACGGCACAAGGTTGGAAAGCTGGAAGAGAGACTGTCGGTGGCAGTTGTCCAGAATACAACCGAACAAGACGAAGCAATACACGATGTCAGAAACCCAGCTATTGAAACCAAAAATCTACACGAGGATCAAGAAATTAATGAATTTCTTTTGCGGGAAGTCGCAGCCTTCGAACACCTAAAGGGCACATCACAAATTACAGAACACAAAATTGTGATGAGCGACGACAGGCCTATAAAACAACGTTATTTTCCAAAGAATCCAAAAATGCAAGCGGAAATTAATCAGCAAGTAGAGGAACTACTTGCGAAAGGTTGCATAGAGCCATCCAACAGCCCACACAGCGCACCAATCGTGATGGTGAAAAAGAAGAATGGAAAATGGCGGTTATGTGTGGATTTTAGGCAACTTAACAGCAGATCCGTTAAGGACGCATATCCATTGCCAAGAGTGCACCACATTTTAGACCAGCTACGTGAAGCCCACTTCATCACTAGCTTGGATCTGAAAGATGGGTACTGGCAGATCCCGATGGAGAAAGCGAGCCGACCAATGACAGCTTTTACAGTCCCAGGCAAAGGATTATACCAGTGGAAAGTAATGCCATTTGGGTTACACTCGGCACCGGCAACTTTTCAGAGGGCTTTGGATCGTGTTATTGGACCCGAAATGATGCCACATGCGTTTGCATATTTAGATGACATTATAGTCATCGGAAGAACGCGCGAAGAGCATATGAAAAATCTCAAAGAGGTATTTCGGCGGCTGCGGGAAGCAAATCTGCGTATAAACGTGGACAAATGCGATTTCTTTAAAAAGGAATTGAAATATTTGGGCCACAGAGGAAGGAATTCGCACAGATTCAGAGAAAGTTGCTGCAATCGCAGAATTGAAGCCGCCAAGCAACGTAAAGGAATTACGACAATACCTGGGCGTAGCATCATGGTACAGGCGCTTCGTACCAGATTTTGCAACGAAAGTAGCACCTCTGAACGCATTGATGAAAAAAGGCGTAAAATGGGAGTGGACTGAGGAGCGGCAAGTAGCTTTTGACACGGTCAAAGAGAAGCTGACTCAATCCCCAGTATTGGCATGCCCAGATTTTTCAAAAACATTTTGCTTGCAGACGGATGCAAGTAACTATGGCCTGGGTGCGATATTGACCCAACCTTCGGAGCAAGGTGAAAGGGTAATATCGTACGCCAGTAGGACACTAAACGGTGCCGAACGGAACTATTCGGCAACTGAAAAAGAGTGTCTAGCCATAGTGTGGGGAATCAGAAAGCTAAGGCCATACCTGGAAGGCTACCATTTTGTGGTCATAACGGACCACATGGCGTTGAAGTGGCTAAACTCAATTGAGAGTCCATCAGGCAGAATAGCGCGTTGGGCGCTTGAACTGCAACAGTACGACTTTGAAGTCAAATACCGTAAGACAACCTCAATGTCGTAGCCGATGCACTTTCGAGACAGCCACTTCCGGAGACATGCTGCCTAAGGAAAATCGCCACGGAAGGGATGGAGGCAGACAACGCAAATTGCAAATGGATTCAGAAATTAAAAAAGGAAATCACACAAAATGCAAGAAAATATCCGGATTACATGGAGGAAAATGGCAACCTGTACAGACACATCCCACACCGCGCTGGAGGCGGAGAGGTGGAAGCTTGGAAGCTTTGTGTACCCAAAGGTAAAAGGAAGGATGTATTATTGGAGAACCACGACGCAGCCACAGCCGGTCATTTGGGAAGCCGGAAAACGATAGCAAGAGTAGCGACACGCTACTACTGGCCAGGCTTGTACAGAGACGTGCGCACATATGTGCACAACTGCGAAACGTGTCAACAATATAAGCCAAGTCAAATGGCAGCAGCAGGAAAGATGTTGACACAAATTCCGGAAGAGCCATGGAGTACCGTGTGTGCTGATTTTGTTGGCCCACTGCCAAGATCAAAACACGGCAACACAATGCTATTGGGATGTTTGACCGGTTCTCTAAGTGGACTGAGTTAGTTCCGCTGAGGAGCGCAACCACAGCCACTTTGCAAAAGGGATTCAGAGAGAGAATTTTGGCACGATTTGGGGTGCCAAAAATTCTCATAACGGACAACGGAACACAATTTACGAGTAAAGCCTTCAAACGCTTTCTTGAAGAATTAGGAGTGCGACACCAATTTACGGCACCATACACACCGCAAGAGAATCCTACAGAACGTGCGAACCGCACGGTAAAAACGATGATTGTACAATTCACAAAAGATAACCAGCGGTGCTGGGATGAATTTTTGCCAGAATTATCGCTAGCCGTTAACACCAGCGTATCGGCGTCTACGGGCTACAGTGCAGCGTTTATCACGCAAGGGCGTGAACCAAGGCTGCCAAATGCGCTATACGACAACGTTACACTCGGCACAGGGCAACCGACACAAACACCCAGCGACAATGCGAAAAAACTTAGAGAAGTTTTTGAATTGGTGCGCTGGAGTTTAGAGAAGGCTGCTCAGGACCAAGCAAGGCATTACAACCTACGGAGACGACAGTGGAAACCATCCTTAGGAGACAAGGTGTGGGTGAAACAACACCACCTGTCAAATGCAGCGGAAGGCTTCGCTGCGAAACTTGCTCCCAAATTTGCCGGACCATATACAATAATAAATTTTGTATCACCTGTAATCTGTAAATTACAAGGGAAAACTGGGGAAAAAGAACGGACCGCGCACATAGGCGACATAAAACCCCACGGAGGTGGAACGGACAACGGGTGAGATAATAAAAAAAAAATTTTTTGGGGCACAAATTATTTTAAGACCCTGGAACAAAAAGTAATTTTTTTTTTGGTGGTGAAAATCTGGAAAAGAAAAGAGCGGTTAATAATTGGCCTTATTAATGACGTATCTCATTTACTCACCTGAATCTCCATCACCTCCTATATAAAAAAAAAGAGCATTAGTTGATTTGTTTTTTTTTTTTGGAAAAAAAAAGGGGTGAATATGTATTAATACATATTAATTATTTTCCCCAATCAAAACATTCAACAGATATAAATAATAAAAATATGTATGTAAGGTATTACATATAAATAATAAAAATATATATGTAAGGTATTACATATATAAATAATAAAAATATATATGTAAGGTATTACATATAAATAATAAAAATATATATGTAAAGTATTACATATATAACCCTCATCGGTCCCCTGTATGCGCACGCATACAATTTTGATCTTTTACCTTGAATAAAATAAAAACGGCTCAGCGGAATGACCTTATATTTTGGAAAGTAGAATTATTTTGCCTGTACAACAAAAAAACCCATTTTTTGAATATGTACCGTTTCTGTGATTGCCTGTGCAGTTTTAGTTACGAATCGGTCCCATTGTATGCGCGCGCATACACATAAGCAGGTGCCTAGAATTTACCGCTTATTTTAGGGTGTGGATTTATAGCAATGGTAGGTATATCATTAGTTCATTATATGATCCTTATATGCTGGGGTTTCCCCACCTGTTAGGTCGGGTCATGCAAAACAGTAGCCCAATTATAGGTTGCATGTTATTTGATGTAATCCTTTTTTGGACACCTGCATGCCATAAAACCCGGGTTTTTTGAAGAATGTTGCTTATTTTTGGTATAAATTTTGCATTGTCAGACGAGGAAAATGATGAAAGTGAACTTAGCGTGCATTCATATGAAGACGACATCGAGCCACTTGAGCAAAATTTAGCCGAAGAAAATGCAGCCATTCCAGAAAATAAATATTGGTCAAAAAGTAAGAAAATTGAATATTCATCTCAACCATTTGAATTCAATCGAAGAAATTCATTTCGACGTGCAGAAAATCTTACTTCGGGTAAAAACCTACTCTCTTCGTTATGGGTTCATGTTCATTATTTGTTTTATTTTTGTTGTTATTCAGGTCCAAAAGCATTAGCAGCTTCGAACATAGTTGATGTTTCGTCTGCATTTCATATGTTCTTTGGACCGGTTGAGAATATTATTTTGAGCATGACAAATTTATATGGTGTGCGAAGGTACAAAAACGAATGGCAAACCGTTGACTTAGACACTCTGCATGCATACTTTGGATTGTTGCTGCTTTCTGGTGTGTATCGGTCATACGGTGAATGTGTCACTAAACTGTGGAATGAAGAAACTGGTCGGGCAATATTTAGAGCTACAATGTCTTTGAAAATGTTCAAGCGTATTCATAGTTGCATTCGATTTGATGACCGCGAGCAACGAATGGCCAACAATGCTTCTACAAGTACTTCTGTTCGTGATAAATTGGCACCGATTCGAAATGTTTACGATAAGTGGAATCATAATTTGAAAGCTGTATACATACCAGGAAAAAACGTTACCGTAGATGAACAGTTAGTTCCTTATCGTGGGCGATGTCCGTTTCGTCAGTATATTCCATCCAAGCCGGCGAAATATGGCATCAAAATTTGGGTGCTATGCGACTCAAAAAGCTGGTATGCATACAACACACAAATTTATGTTGGTCGGAATCGTAATGCCACTCCTGAACGCAATCTCGGACGGCGTGTTGTTTTGGATTTGGTGGAAGGACTTTCTGACAGAAATGTAACGTGTGACAACTTTTTCACTTCTTATGAATTGGCAGAAGATTTGCATAAGCAACGCATGACTATTTTGGGAACCATAAGAAAAAATAGGACTGAAATTCCTTCAGTTCTACTCGACATGCGTCAAAAGCCAGTTTTTCATACAGAAGTCGTATATGAACATAAATTGCAAGCAGTAATGCTGTCATATGTTCCTCGCCGGTACCGTTTTGTTACAATGCTTAGTACATACCACAATGTTGTCAGCATAACTGAGAATAGTACAAAGAAGAAACCCAACATCATTGAAGATTACAACAAAACCAAGAGTGGCGTAGATACAATGGACCAAATGGTGGCTACGTACACCTGCAAACGGAAAGTCAATCGGTGGCCAATGGCAGTTTTTTGTAACATGCTTGATGTTAGTGCGTTGAATGCATTCGTGACTTTTATCGCATTGTTCCCAAATTGGAAAAATAATAAGACGAACCATAATATTCGTCGTCGCCTTTTTATTGAGGAGCTTGGATTGAATCTCGTCGAAAAACATATCACTAAACGCAAAAATCCACCTCAATGCAATGATGCTGCCAGTGTAATACGAAGAATTCGGGAGATTCGCCATTTGCCACATACATCAAAACGAGGACGATGCTACATCTGCACTTCTAAATATAACAAAAATCTTTTTGCTACACGCTGTGAACACTGTAGAAATTTCATTTGTGCTGAACATAACTTCAATTTATGCGAGAAATGTGCAAATAATTAACAAAAAGTTAAAAATTCAATTTTTTTCTTCTAATATCTGTAATATTCTAATTTTAATTTAATTCTAAATCTACCTTTAAGATTTTCAAATGTATTAATATAATAGTAAACAATAAAATAAACATAAAAAAACAAAAAACATATATTGTTATTAATTTTTTTTTAGCATTTTTGAAGTTACAACAAATGTGTATGCGCGCGCATACAATGGGACCGATTAGATGTATTTCTCGAGGGACCGATGAGGGATAAATAATAAAATATATATGTAAGGTATTACATATATAAATAATAAAAATATATACGTAAGGTATTACATATAAATAATAAAAGTATATATGTAAGGTATTACATATATAAATAATAAAATATATATGTAAGGTATTACATATTTATTAAAACCATAAGGCATTACATATAGATAAATAATGATAAAATAGTAATAAGAGCCACGGCCCAACCAAGGATATTACAAAACCGGACCTGAACGCGGCGAAAGGTGTGCGAAGCAAACGCTGCTAGGAAAACGGTTAATGAAAAAGGTCAGCGATATCGCAAAGAGAGCGCTGACAAAACATGGCGGTCACAGGCGGGAAGGATACCGTAACTTGCACACCTACACTGTTGCACATGCGTACGGAGTAGGGGTATAAAAGGTGCCGACTACCATGCAGTCGGTCACTTTGAGAAAATTTAGAAGTATCAAAAGTACTCACCGACAAAATGGAAAACGGAAACAACAGCCACACCGAGGGAAGGAGGGCAGTCCATACGTCGAGCCGTGACCCACGTGCGCACTCTCGCACACCAGCGGGGGATGTGTGCGTGGTCGACGCGGCGGCCATGGGTGCCAGCGCCAGAGGGCGCAGAAACGTGGCGCGACGAGGGCGTTGGGCCGGACAGCCCTATGCGCGTGTCGAGCCGCAGCGGGAGGCATCTCCAGATGTGCTGGAGCTGCGGGCGTCGCCCATTTTTGAATCTGTTGAAGAGCGGGAGGCGGCCGAACGGGAGCGTTGCCGCCGCCAGGAGCTGGACGAAGAGCGCGAGTGGGTGCGCAGGGCGTACGGCGACGACTTCGATAGTAGCGACTGGGAGGTGGATGCCAGCGCTGGTCCAGTGGGCGAAATTGAGGAGTCGCCGCCCCCAAGGGACTTCGTGGAGGTGAACCCGGAATGGGTACGCATGTGCCATCCCGAGGCACCACCGACGCCAGAGGATGAGCATGTGGGCCCAGCCAGCCCGGAGCGGTTTGCCACACCGCCACTACCGGAGACACCACCGCCAGACTGGCGCCCCGCTAGGCCACCGTCACCATTCCCACGCGGGGTGGACGCCTCGGAGGATGAGGACGAGGAGGTTATTTATATATCCTCCGACGTAGAGGAGCAGATGCCGCCGAACGATCTGGGTGAGTCGGCACCACCGACGGCGACCATAACGCGGGAGAGGTGTTTTGTGGATGGGCGATGGCAGCACACCGCGACGATTGTCGTGAAATGGGCAGAGGAGGTGGCGCCGCCACGACGCGAGTTTCTACGAGAAATAACGCCACCCCGACAGCGTACGCCCACGCCACCCCGACAGCGTACGCCAACGCCACCACGACGGCGTACGCCAACGCCACCCCGACAGCGTACGCCAACGCCACCACGACGGCGTACGCCAACGCCACCCCGACAGCGTACGCCAACGCCACCACGACGGCGTACGCCAACGCCACCACGACCACGACCGCCGACGCCGTCACCAACACACACGCTTCAAGCACCAGTCTGCACGGCCACCAGCCCGACAACACGGACAGCGCCGTGGGAATGGCCAACACAGCTGCAGGTGGGCACGCCGCCTCGCCCCGGGACACCGCCTCCGCCACACGCTTGGGCAACCAATCCGGTGCGTCCAGCGTTCGGTCGGCAGGCTTCATGCCCGTATGGGGAACGGCCGGCTCGCCCGGTGCTGCAGCGACAGTCATCCGCACCGTTGGCGACTCCAGGATGGAGAGAGGTGGCACGAGCAGACTGGCCACCAGAAGTGCTAGCAGCCACAACAGGAGGGAGCGAGAGGCGCACGTCGCGTATCGTTTGGGCGCACGGCCAGAGGTACCGCGTGCGAATTTCGGCCAGAGGCACGCGAGCCTTTGTGGCAGAGTAAGGAGAGAAAAAAAAAGGAAAAAAAAAACACTAACACGCACAAAAAAAAAAATTAATAAGGAAAAAAATAGTATTCGCATATTATTTCGCGTAACCTGGAAAAAAACATAAAGAAAACAGGTGGATTAAAACTGCAGGAGGGGGGGGTGAAGTTGCTGGAAGCATACTCACATAAAATATGTGTGTGATCCAGCGTAGGCGTCAAAACGGCATGGCCTGGAAAAAAGAGAGAATGATTTAGGATGGTGGAAATGGCACAAGGCGCAAAAATATGTTACTTACTTTTGCTTTTTAGATTTTTTCAGCAACAACAAAACAATTGCAAACTGCAAATTGTATGGCATGGCCGATTAGTGTTGGATAGTTGCGTATGGCCATATCGATCTGGCCACATCGCAAATATCGATCAGGCCGTATCGAGTAACACCGGGCGATGTAAAGCTGGCTGCTATGGCGCAACACACCACTAGATGGCGTTACACGACCGCCAGCTGATCGTTACAGCGACACTGCTAACGGACGCCAAGGTTCAAAACGGAGGCGCGCGATTTGAAAAGACGCAAATTTTAAGTGGAAGGCTTCCACTTTCGGAGAAAGAGGGGAGTGTGAGGAGCCATATTCACTTATAGCGCCTCACAAAAAGCGGATGCATTTATAGCCGCAGCCGGACCTGAGCTGCGGCGAATTCGCATGCTGTCTCGCTCTGACACAGGATGTCAGCGCTAAGGTACGTGTTTGGCACATGGGAGCCACAAAACACGTACCGCAAAAGTCGTGGCAAAGTGCCGTTGGTGTGCGAGCGGTGCATCCACGAAATATAGTGATCACCGTCACACCAACGACAGGCGTGATCAGCAACGAGGAACCGTTGTTGCTAGGCGAATCTCACTGGAACGATCACGCCACCTTTGCCCTTGGCGCGACATTGGCAGCGTTGACAGGCCCCGGTCCAGCGAGACAGCAGAAGAGTATAAAAGGAGCCGCCTTGGACAGAGCGGCGAGTTAATCAAGTACGAGTTAATCGAGTGCAAGAGTGCGAAGTACGGAGTCAATAAGAAATAAGTGGAAATCAGTGCGAAATATAAAGAAATCCTACGCGAAAGGATTATTTAAGAATTTAAAGGATCCATATCGCAATAAGGACAAAGCTGATCGTGTCCTTCGCGACTAACAAACAATTTACTGTGGAATCGATACGCGAAATTTAACAAGTTCTTGTGGCGCGTTGCACTTGCAAAGCAACCTCGAGTTAAAACCAAGTGTCAGACAAGGGAGCCTGGCGAAGGACAGGTGAAGCTAAAGCCAGAGCCGGAGAGTAGGCGGCATTATTGGCGAAATCCTTGTGGTAACAAGGAGGCCATAGTAGAGCCTGGCGAATTCGGCGTTGCTAGCTAAAACCTCGTTTAGTAGGCGTAACATTGACTCTGAATATTTGGTGCATCGAGAGCGCCAGCATTGCAAGTAAAACTACGACACAAGAGCCGTGCGATTCCCTAAAACTCAAATAAGAAATATTATTAAGTGCAAAGCAATTGTAAAACCCAAACGTGAAAACTAGCAGAGAGTGCAGTTTTAAAATATATGTATTAAAAATAAAACCAAACTGTGTTCTTATTGCCGCAGCCGCCACAAATATAAATTTGTTGGCACGTACCCTCAACACCGCGAGAGTTAGCCCAGCTAAAAACCGCGTAACTTTTAGGTTCGTTACAATATATATATTTTTATACCCTTCACAGGGTATATTGACTTTGTCATGAATCTGGAATGATGGGAGACCCCATAAACTATATATCAAAATGATCAGGACGAGCTCAGGAATTGATTTCCGTCTGCCCGTCCGTCTGTCTGTCTGTTTCAACACGATTTCCAGCCAAACTGCTGAACCGATCTTGATGAAACTTTCACAGATTGCTTAGATCATGTCGGGTTTGTTCACTATGAAATTTCATCCCGATCGGAGCATTCTACGATATAGCCACCATATAAATTTACCATATCAACACGATTTCTGGCCAAACTGCTGAACCGATCTTGATGAAACTTTCACAGATTGCTTAGATCATGTCGGGTTTGTTCACTATGAAATTTCATCCCGATCGGAGCATTCTACGATAATGCCACCATATAAATTTACCATATCAACACGATTTCCGGCCAAACTGCTGAACTGATCTTGATGAAACTTTCACAGATTGCTTAGATCATGTCGGGTTTGTTCACTATGAAATTTCATCCCGATCGGAGCATTCTACGATATAGCCACCATATAAATACAAAAAATCTATTAAAAAAACAAAATTGGACTAAAAAACTAAAATACCAAAATTACTACATGGGGATTCGAACCCGCACCTACCGGATGAGAGTCTGGCATACTTACCACCAGACTATATAAGAGTTTAACAGAATAGCTGAATATCTATTCGTTAAATTAACATAGTTGATTCGATACACCGAATATTAATAATTTAATGCCTTATAGTCTTTCGAGATTTTCACGCAATAAAATAATAAAATACAAATTAATCCACGTGTGAAGGGTATCATAGTCTTGGCATAGCCAAAATTAACTATGCGGCACTATGTTTTTTTTTTTTTTTGTTGTCTACTAAAGTGTGCTTTTAACTTATTATTAAATAAAGATGCGCTCTTGGTACATTTTAAATCTGACGGTAATTTATTCCAGAGTCGAACAGCAGAGACATAAAATTTCATATTTGAGCATTTGGTTTGTATTCTTATTAGGTTGTTAACTCTTTGTGATGGAGTAAATCTTAAAAAGTCATATAAATAGTCTGGCTTTTTAGTAAAGATAATTTTATGTAGGAGTACGAGTATTTTAAAATCTATTAGATGCGCAAAATCAAGATCGGCAAGCTTCTTCGCATAGTAAGTTATGTGGTCAGTTCTTTTCAGCCCATACACGAACCGAGCAATATTATTAAATGTGACTTTAAGTTTATGTAGGCTAGCTGCATCGCATTTGCCAAAAATTTCAATACCGTATAACAGGATGGGTATCAGTAAGGTTTTTGCGATCATTGTTCTTATTTTAATTGGTAAAAATTGCTGGGTCAGAAAAAGTTGTCGGAGGGCTCCATAGATTTTCCCCACAGCTTTATTTTCCTGGTCATTCCAGGCCAGGGTTCTATTAAACGTTATCCCGAGATTAACGGCCTTGTCAACAAAATCTATAGGTTTATTGTCTACTCTAAGTTTAGTAAGATTATCAGTATTCAGGTACTTTTTATACATAACTAAACACTTAGATTTTGACGGATTTATACACAAATCATTTTCCTTAGCCCACACACTAATACGTAACAGATCAGCATTACACATTTCAATACATTCATTTATTTGATAAATGGGACGACTAACATACATTTAAACATCATCAGAATACATATGTACTTCACAATTGGACAGGGCACTCGGCAAATCATTAATATAAATTGAGAAAAGGAGAGGTCCTAGTATAGAGCCCTGCGGAACACCACGTGTTACTGACATTAAGCTTGAAGTAGCACTCTGAGTTACAACGGCTTGTTTCTTATTTTTTAGGCATGAGGACATTAGTTTAATTGCGGTTTGCGAAAAATAAAACATATTGTTTAGCTTTGTCAATAAAATTTCGTGATTTACCGTGTCAAATGCTTTGCTATAGTCTAGAAGTGTAAGCAGCGTCACATAACTATCATCCATTTTTGCCCGAATGTCCTCAACTACTTTAAAATCGCCGTTGTACAACTCATATTCACCCTAAAGCCAGATGTCTTTTTGTTCAGAAGCGAGTTTGTATTAATGAAGCTATTAATTTGTCATGCCAATAGTTTTTCAAATACCTTAGATAAGAATGGTAGTATGGCAATTGGCCTGAACTCGTTGTTTAGTTTTGGAATGGGTATAATTTTTGCCAGTTTCCAATGCTCTGGGAAAGTGGAGGATGTAATGGCAGTTTTTATAACGTGTGTTATGTGACCGATTATGTGTGCCAAAATTAATTTTAAGAATTTTGGGCTTGTGTTGTCTAAGCTTATAGCGTTTGATTTAATTTTTAGCATTTCATGCAGGACATCACATTGGTTGACACATAAAAATTCAAAACAATTGATACAGTTGATTTACGGAACATTTAAGTTGACAAATTTGTTGTTAAGTACATCTACATCTTCGTCATCACATATCACAGATTTTCCTTTTCCAACACCCATATTGCTTAATGTCTTCCAGGTTTCTTTGGTTGATATTGCACTACTAAACTTATTACTAAAGAAATTTCGCTTAGCATTTTTAATGGATTCATTAACGTTTCATCTTTTAGTTTTGAAGAGTCGATAGTAAGAGTCCGTCCTGTATCGTTTCCATTTATCGTACGCCTCATCCCTCTTTTTTATTGCACTTTTAATATCATTATTAAACCAGGACTTGAGAGTTTGTTTTGCAATTTTAGTTCTCAGTGGAATAAACTTATTGCAGAGATAATCAACGTTATGCTGCAGCAGGGTTATTTGGGTGTCAACGGATGGGAGGCGGTAAATGCCATCCCAGTCACAAGTGCAGCATGCTTCAAATAGGGATTGTTGATCAATGTTTTTAAAATCTCTAAAAGTAATTGTTTGTTTTGAATATATGAAATGCATATCATAAGTCAGGAAGATAAGGTCATGCTTAGAGAACGCCGGTACAGAGAGTTGGTCATATAGTAATATATTGTCTTTATTATTAATAAATATAACGTCAAGTAGCGTACTTGTATTGCGTGAGTAATGCGTCGGTACCGTCGAGTTTACTAGTGACAAGCCAAGTGACAGCATTTCATCAGTTAGATGTTGTTCCTTTGGAACATTACTGTTCAAGTCACCTGTTAATATTACGTCAGTATACCTCAGTGTTAAATTCGATAACAAATCTATAAGGCTAGAGTAGTCAATATTCTTGTGTGGTCTATAAATACAACCAACTAGCAGTTTTTTATCCCAGATTGAATTATTAATGTTAATAAAAATATACTCTATTGGACTGTCAACTGGCTGTTTACTTACAACTTTACATTTCAGTCTATTTGTGGCAAATATTGCAACTCCCCCTGCGTGACAGACACGATCAGAACGATACAAGTTGTAACCAGAACAGACAATAGACGAATTCTCCAACTCAGCGACAAACCAAGTTTCTGAAACACACACAATATCAACATTTGAGTTTACAAACATATAGCTAAACTCCTCCATCTTATTACATAGACTCTGACCATTTAAGTGACATATTTTAAGACCAGATTTATGTTTACTTAAAATCCTTATCATTGCTTGGCTGTTCGATCTGGGTAAATTTATATTGGGAGACATTTAAATTGATAATAAAATCCTACCAATAGCACACCTAAACTGCGTTGATATAGAGAAAGCATCGAAGAGCACATATAAATATTAAACGCTAAAATTAAGAGATAATAATTACATCTATCATTTGAGAGAGCAGACCTACAAACAACAACCACTAAGTAAAAACTAGGCACGAAAAAGATCCGCTGCTGACGTCGAGCTTTCTGCACACAGCGCTGTTGTGCACTCTCTATGCAGATTGCTTCTCCTCTTTCCGTAAGCTTAACATGGACAAGAGAGCGACGGCAAAAAACAGCAGTGAGTTGTTTTTGCTTTTTATACCCTTAACCCATAAAATTGGTAAATAAGGATATAATGGTTTTGTGCAAAAGTATGTAACAGGCAGAAGGAAGCATCTCCGACCCTATAAAGTATATATATTCTTGATCAGCATCAACAGCCGAGACGATATGGCCATGTCCGTCTGTCCGTCTGTCTGTCCGTCTGTATGAACGCGTGGATCTCAGAGACTACAAGAGCTAGAGACTTCTGATTTTGTATTTAAGTTCTCCTATACCATGAGCAGAACAAGTTTGCTTCAAATTATCGATAACTATTCTGGTTTCCGATATACACATAATATCGATAACAATAAAATATCGAATTTGGAAAATCTAAAAATGAGGGTTGAAGTAATGGATAATGATAGAACTTTTCTGAAAATTTCGTCCAAATCGGTTGAGAAACACCGGAGATATTGAACTTAATCGATGGAAGCTAAGCCAGTATACCAAAGTCTTATATAAATTAAATATATTTATTGCAACTGGGTTCAGGGTATCTTCTAGTCGGGCTCTCCCGACTAGAGCCTTCTAACTTGTTTATTCTTATCGCTTGTTTGAAGATGTTGTAATTTACTTTACTCAGTTGTTCATTTATGTAAATTGGGACCGAACCGCGTGTCTAAGTCCCGATCAATTGTAGGTTAAGCTGCTGCTTATTCGTGCGCCTAAACTGACCTGCCGCGCGTAGTAGATTAATTTTATCATGTGTAGTGTCGAACCGCATTAATATTGTGGGGTCAGCAACCGTCGTGGTAGATTGCCTGACCCTAAAAATGTCACGAAGTCGCGGCGACTGTGTGACACCAAGTGAAAAACAAAGTGTATTAAACATTGTCCGCAGCTGCTCACCCTCTACCACCGGCACGCCATGTAGCCTTAGCTCAGTGGCTACACTTGCGTTGGCCTGGGCGTTGAGCTTGGCCTTCAAGTTGGCCAACTTTGTTTTAAGCAGCTGCGAGTCGGCAGCATCTTTCTCCAGTTGTAGGACACGTTGCGTTAGGCCCTGCAAATCAGCACTCATGCTGTCCAGCCTGGCATTAAGCGCAGCTAGAATGCGTTCGCCTGCCAAATTGAGTGATTTTCGTTTATTATTGAGTGTTCTTCCGTGTGCCTTGTACGCCGTGTACACTTCGTCGTACCTATGTGTGAGTGTTTTTGATGTTGTGCTTTGCACTTGCAGTTGTTATAGTTTTTCGTTGCTCCCGCGCAGACAATTTATATGCGAAAATATTTTATTTGTGCACTTTAGCTTCTATGCGTAATTTTTATTTTATTTTTTTTTTTAATTGCTTATTAGCATAAGCAAAACTGGCGTTTAACAGTCCTGTTTTATGGATAATAAGACTTTAAATAATAAACAGAAACTCGGAGCTTGTAAAAACACGACTGCAGGGCTTTGCTTCTCATCTTCTTCTTGATGCTTTCTCATTTCGTTTGATGCTTTCTTGAGGATCGTCATCGTTTTTATCTTGCTTGCACCGAGTATTTCAAGTGCAAGATAACCACCCTATCGCTTTTGTGTTGCTTGCGCCGAATAGCGCAAGTGCAACATAACCTCATTTGAAGACTTATGGATCTGTGAAAAGACCAGGCAAACCCAACTCTACCGCAACGCTATTTTAGAATTATGGATTAAACAGCTCAGCGAGCTATATAGTTCCAGTTTGTTTTATATTTGAGATTAATTTTCTTTGTTTAGTTTAAAAAGTTACTTATAAATTTGAATTATATCTTCTAGTTGAGCGCTTCATTTCGAATTGTTGCATCTATACCTTCTATTTTGAATATCATCACCTACAGTTCGTCTACGTCGACAGGCCTGCTGACAGCGATGTATTAAATAAATGAGGTCGTAAGTACGGCTTAGCCGAAATGTACAGGGTGTGCAGCAATAATTCTAAATACGGTGCCCATTCCAGCCGAAGAGCTTTTTGTAAAACGGTAACGGTAAAATTTCAATAAAGTAAAAGTAATAAGTAACGATTAACGTAAATTATATAAATTATTAGATTATTTTGAATCATAGATATTATAAATTATTTATATCTTGAATTAAAACTATTTTGGATTATTATGAATTGTTATACCATATATTATTTTGATTTAATTATACATTATTAATTATAGAAATTAATTAATTTCTTTCATTTAAAAGCACCGTAGGCTTAGAACACCGCAGGCATAATAAGGGTAGGATCAAACAATGTTGATTGACTCCTACAGGTTGGGTGGGTATAGACTCTATACTATAGAGGGAGAACTATAACATCTCAGTTCTCCAAAAAATAGATTGCGTATATTACACATTGATCAGTTTTATTTTATCTGGTTCCCCCTCCCTCCGTTGTCGTTTCTGTCTACAATATTATTCTGTAACACCGTTTTTCTAGGCAGCACAAGATCCAGAAACATTTGATCGCGTTAGACATTGAATTTATATCTCTTTTACCATTTGCACAGGATTAGCTTCTTAAGTCTTAGGTTCAAGTTAGGAGAAAAAAATAAAATTTCCACCCCATTAAGGAGGGTAGTGTGAAAGGTCCATTCTTGTACACGTTATACACTTCAGATTTTCCGATTCCAATAGAAGAAAACATATAACCGCCACAAACGCAGATGACGCAGTGTTTCTTGCCATCTCATCTAGAGCTAGTACTTTAGCATCCCTAACACCGAATTATAGGTGAATGAAAACAAATCTCAGCACTGCACATTTACACTCAGCAAAGATTTAACTCAACATCATGTTAATACCCCAGGAGAACCACGTTCCCTACTTTGGTATGTACCCAGACAGCATTCATAAATCCAGATTATGACAGCAAAGTGTATATCCAAAAGCAAAAAAAAACCAAACTGGATGCTGCATCAAGCTTTTAACATACAAAATCATAATCATTTCAACTTTCATACGGGATACAATTTTGGAGCACTGCTGCTTAATCTTGGAATGAAGCGGTGAAAATCCTACACAATAAAAATCTCCGATATATCTGTGGTGATCTATACTTAGTAAGCAATTTTACACTACATGACTTTCATTTGCCAACAGTTACGGTGCAAGTTAATGGACATATGTAATGATCGACTTAACATTTTAAAAATTTAGGGTCAAACACAATGCTGAGAAGATTGAAGCGCCTCCTTACAATTGACCTCTGGTCGTCAAATTTAATGACAAATACATCTTTTAATTTTATTTCATTTCATCTTTAGTTCACCTTGTTAATTAAGTTTTTTAAGTTGGTTTCATCGGTATTCGACCAAAAATAACAATACTTATATCGGTAAAAAAAAAAAAAAAACCAAAAATTTTTATGGGTTTTTACCTTATTTAACCTGACGATGTTATAAAATACCTTACTATTATTGATAGCAGCGAAAAGTCGTTTGGCAAATGGTTTTTAGAATCCGTTGTTTTTTGTTTACTTTTGCTTGTGTGACAGACTGCAAAATACGTTTTTTTTCAGAATAAGCAGAAAAGCAGAGAGCCTTAAGTGTGAGGGAGCGCGATAGCGGATAGCATGTGCAGCCGTTTTTGTTTCAGTTGCACTTGCACTCAGCGGTCCGTCAATCGTAAGACAAGCGGCAGGCTAGCGGCAACCAAGAACGGTAAAAATTTGTCACTGTATGTGTGCGTGTGTTTCTTGCTGGGCCTGCTTGTCAGAATTTTGATTTATTTCATATTTTGGTTTTTTCTAAAATGACATCGACAAGCGCATAATTTGTGTCTAGTGTCATAGAATAAAAACAAGTGGAAACGTTGCAGACGCAACCGACTTCGGCATACTCGATACTAGTATTAAAACAGGTAAAAAGAGGCCTGATTGCAAAGGGGTACGGATGGGGCAGGGGTGTACGCTGCCTTAAAGATTCTCCGATGCAGATAGGGATGACTCTAGCTGAAAGTTTGTAAGAGCTGCTGAAAGGGGGGCTGGGGGCGGTATGGGTGGGTGTGGCATCTAAATTTTTACTGCAGATCTTTGCGAAATGTCAATTGCTATCTTCATACCAAATTTGGTGACTCTAGCTCGAAGTTTGTAAAAGGTGGGGAAAGAGGGGCTGGGGGCGGTATGGGTGGGTGTGGCATCTAAATTTTTACTACAGACCTTTGTGAAATGTCAATTGCTATCTTCATACCAAATTTGGTGACTCCAGCTCGAAGTGTGTAAAAAGTGGGGAAAGGGGGACTGGGGGCAGTATGGCTGGGCGTGGCATCCAAATTTTTGATGCAGATCTTTGTGGAATGTCAATTGTTATCTTCATACCAAGTTTGGTGACTCTAGCTCGAAAATTGTTAAATGTGGGGAAAGGGGGGCTGGGGGCAGTATAAGTGGGCGTGGCATCCAATGTTTTGATGCAGATCCGTGTGGAATGTCAATTGCTATCTTCGCGCGTGGCTCCAAAACTTTGATGCAGTGTTTTGGGGGTCGTTGCAAGCTATCTTCCTGCCAAATTTGGTGGCTCTAGCTCCACAACTCTGGAAGATACACGCATTCCCGTTTTTGACGAAGCGTTGGGGCGGATGGGGGCGGCTAGGGCAGTATTGGTGGGCGTGGCATCCAAACTTTAGATGCAGTTTTTGGGTCAGTCATCATCGCCTATCTTGGCACCAAATTTGGTGGCTCTAGTTCAAAAACTGTGGGAGATATAGGCTTTTTTGACTTTAAAATGCGGGGGGCTGGGGCGGAATGGGGGGGCGTGGCTCCAAAATTTGATGCAGTTTTTTGGGGGTTGCTAGTAGCTATCTTCTTACCAAATTTGGTAGTTCTAGCTGTAAGGGTGTGTGAAATATGCGGATTTATCGTTTTTGAGTTATCGAATTTATCGATTTGCCAGCCCCCTAGTTATCGTAGAACCCCAAAGATAAAGAGAATTGAAAAGTTTCAAGTCTCTAGCTTGAAGGGTGTGGAAAAAAGTTGCGTATATACAAACGGACAGACGGACAGACACCATGACGGACATTGCACAAACCCAATATACTCTTTACCTTCGGTACCGAGTATAAAAAGGAAAGAGTATGGTATGTATGACGAGCAATTTATAAACTTAAATTTGACTGTTTGTGTACATCTATGCATATAAGCACCCTTAAATGTGAATGTGGCAATTGTATAGAGTTTATTGACCCGTTGACCCGTAATTGAACCGGATCTGAATGAAAACGATCAAAACATACTGAAAGAGGTAAACGAAGACGAGGATGAAGTGAGTCCTAACTCTGTTTCAGAAGAAGCTGCAATGCGATATTTTATTGGGTATGGAATTCGAGCAAAGCTATCTAAACGACGTACTTTTAAGGAAGCTGGAAGGTCTAGAACTTGACTCTGAACAGTTCATTCGGTTTAAAAACTATGAAGGTCATGAGGATTTAACTTTATGGCATAGAGTGATGATAATAAAACACTTAATGCTGGTTATGTTGCGAAAATCTGCACATTAGTACTTAGAAAAAGAATGAAGGCTGTAAAAAACTCAAAAGCGAGGAACAAACGATGCTTATGAAAGACACAGCTCTGACTTTAGAACATAATGAATAACAAGTATATTTTTAATTTGTTTCCAAATATGTATTATTTATTGTAAAGAAAGATAAAGTTTATTTTTGAATAAAATATAATAATTTAAATGCATTTTTTATGCATTTCTACACGTTTTTCATAAATGGTCAAATTATATATGTATGTATGTAGCTAACACGGGTCAATAAACTCTATACAATTGCCACACTCACATTTAAGAGTGCTGTATATGCATAAATGTAGACAAACAGTCAAATTTCAATTAAGCAATTACTGGTCATTCATACTCTTTCCTTTTTTTTTTAAATTTTATGACACAAGACACAAATTATTCCATCGCAATTTATGCAGCGATGCACACAAATTTCGAAAGTGTATTCAGTAGTCAACTTGTCAGTGTCATTTGCCGACACAAAAAAAACCAAAATATGAAAAATAGCCAAAAACAAGCAGGCTCAGCAAGAAGTGAAACGCACGCACACATACAGTGAAAAATTTTACCGTTGTTTGCCGCTGGCCTGCCGCTTGTCGTGCTAGGGCAACTGAAACAAAACCATCTGTACATGCTATCCACTCGAGCGCTCGCTCACACTTATGGCCTACCGCTTTTGTTTTTCTCTACACCATTTGAAAGGTTCCCAATGCCAGTGGCTGAGAGATAGCTTTTCTTACCAATTGCAATATCTTTATTTTTAAGGGTCTTTACGCCAGGTGAGTACTCGGTATTGTGAGGCATTTTCCAAATGAATAAATTAATGATCCCTTCATATGGAATGTTTCCTCTAATCTGATCCCAATTTCCGTCTGCCATAAATTATTAATCTTACGTCACAGACAAAACGAAACTATAATAATTTTATGAATTGACGTCAAATCCACGATTTTTAGAGCTTTCATAATTTTTCTAAAAATCCTAACATGAAACTCAAATTCTGAATACGGGATCGTGTCCAGCACAAAAAGTTATTTAAAAATAACTCCGATATCTAATAAAACAAGTAAGAAGGCTCTAGTCGGGAGAGCCCGACTAAAAGATACCCTGAACCTAGTTGGAATAAATATATTACATTTATGTAAGACTTTGGTATACTGACTTAGCTTCAAGCGATATCTCCGGTGTTTCTTAACCGATTTGGATGAAATTTTCAGAAAAGTTCTATCGTTACTTCAATCCTCATTTTTACATTTTCCAAATTCGATATTTTTTGTTATTTATTGCATGTGTATATCGGAAACCAGAATAGTTATCGATAATTTGAAGCAAACTTGTTCTGCTTATGGTATAGAAGAACTTATATCCAAAATCTGAAGTCTCTAGCTCTTGTAGTCTCTGAGATCCACGCGTTCATACAGACGGACAGACGGACATGGCTATATCGTCTCGGCGGTTGATGCTGATCAAGAATATATATACTTTATAGGGTCGGAGATGCTTCCTTCTGCCTGTTACATACTTTTGCACAAAACCATTATACCCTTATTTACTTATTTTATGGATTAAGGGTATAAAAATCAATGAGTGTTTTAACTCCCGGGCGATGTGTTAAAACCTGTTTGTTGGTGTGTTTGTACCTGTATTATTGCTATGAGCACGTTTTCTTGAACAAAAATAATATTTTATTGAATTTGGGTTTACTTTTGGAATTTGGGTTCATCCTTCGTCAGTTCATTCTCTTATTAAAAAAAAGTCCGCTATGCTAGTCTGTAAGTGTGTGTGTGTGTGTATTCACAAAGAAGCTATACAGAATTATACTGGACGAATGATACATATTGGATAGTCTTATTATGTTGGAAGATGATATGTTATTAAACTGTTTTTAGTTATTTTTCAATTGTGTGCTAACGCCAACCTTTGCTAATCAAAATAATCAGAATATGAAATTATTGCAAATATATTCATTCATATCCACAATAGCACTTATATTTTATAAGGTTATCCAACATTCATCATTCGTCTGGTGCATTTCTGTTAGGCTTCTTTTGTGAATAAATAAACAGAAACTCACTCTTTTCATATAACTAAATTTAATTATTGCCAACCCAATATTCTTTATAATAACTAAATATTTTAATAATTGCCAACCCAGAAACCCTGCTCTTACTAATAAATAAGCTTGTACGTAATAGTATTTGGTTTTTGTGGTTGTTTGTGGGCATAACATAAACAGCAGTCGGCTGCTTCTCTGCAATTAGCACAAACAAAACACCGCGGGTTACAGCCCTACAAGCAATTTGATGGGTGTTTTGATCAGAAACCTAATTACGAACCTAATTCGAGTAATTTTCATGCTTTAAAAACGATTAGTCGCTTATGCGATTAAAGCGCGATTCAAAAGCGACTCGCTTGCATGCTCAAAATATGATTAAATGCAATCAGAAATTGAGAAGACTCGCTTGTGATTCAAATTGCTTGCTGGGAGAAGCGAAGTAACGCAGCGAGGTATGCATGTGAGTTACCTGATAGAAGTTTGATAGTGTGTGACTTTTAATAGTTACGCTACCGCGTGTATAGATGTTAACACATTAAAAAAAAACTGTTTAACGCTTGATACACAAAAAGGTGACCTCAAAAAAAACATAGCTACGGCCTTGATTGAAATTGATACAGCAGAGCCTTAGGCTCCCAAAACTAATATTAAACTAATTAATACGTTGCAGTCAAAAGCAAACGACTGGGGAACTCTTTGATCCAGTTAGTGCAGTGATTGGCATTACGCTAAGACCATATTTTGTCTGTCAATCCGGCCGTCTAACAGTAAGAAAACTATAGGCCGCTGAATTTTTGTTTCAATAATGTGTGATTTTATTTTAAACTTTTGTAAAATGTATTTGTTTATTTACTTTTTTATAATTTTTTTTTCATTCATTACAAATATAGAAATAGTTTTTACTCGGATAAATCATCGTCAAGTCCAGAATATTTGTTGGAAGACTGCAATACCTAAAAATATATATTTTAAACGTTTCTTAAAAGTGTTAATACACAAAAGTTAAATGAGTCATTTAAATAATTAGGTGATTAATTAAATTTTATAAATTTACAAAATAAATGCCTACAAACGCTCATGATCATTATTAAATGAACATACAAATGATCAATTGCTACACAAAACGTCGAAACCAGTGGGGGGTGGGGGGGGGGGGGGGCAGATGGGGCCGCTGGGTTTTTTTTTTTACACATCAAAAAATTACAAAAAATTCATCATAAATAAAATATTTTGTGTATTTTTATTTTAATTAATTACTAAACAATGCAAAAACTCGGCTGTTGTTGCTGATACAAAAAATATATTATTTTGAGGTCTCTCTGCCTGATTCACTTGCAGAAAAGCATTACACTCTACCCTTATAATCAATCAGGGTATTATATTCAAAATAAAGCGTGAGTTCCTCCAGGTAGTGTTCATTGTAATATACGTTAATAACTGCAGATTTTTCGATTCTAAAGAAAAAACAATACTTGCCACAGACGCATATGACACTGTATTTCTTGCTTACTCATATATTACTAGTACTGCAGCAGCCCTTACATAGAATTTCTTAGGCCCAATATTTCAATGTCCGGTTAAATTTTCGTTTAGCTAACTGCCGCATTATTTTGCTGGTCGAGTTAAAACAGTTTGGTTGTCTCAAAGCCAAAATAACTTTTCATCGATAAGTAACTATCGCCTTAACAGCGTTGCCACATATATACACAGCGTTGCCATTTATAGCGAGCGGCTCAGCTGTTTTTATACCCTTAACCCATAAAATGGGTAAATAAGGGTATAATGGTTTTGTGCAAAAGTATGTAACAGGCAGAAGGAAGCATCTCAAACTCCATAAAGTATATAAATTCTTGATCAGCATCAACAGCCGAGACGATATAGCCATGTCCGTCTGTCTGTCTGTCTGTCTGTATGAACGCGTGGATCTCAGATACTACAAGAGCTAGAGACTTCAGATTTTGTATTTAAGTTCTCCTATACCATAAGCAGAACAAGTTTGCTTCAAATTATCGATAACTATTCTGGTTTCCGATATACACATAATATCGATAACAATAAAATATCGAATTTGGAAAATCTAAAAATTAGGTTTGAAGTAATGGGTAATAAAAGAACTTTTCTGAAAATTCGGTTGAGAAACACCGGAGATATTGAACTTAATCGATTGAAGCTAAGTCAGTATACCAAATTCTTACATAAATTTAATTTATTTATTGCAACTGGGTTCAGGGTATCTTCTAGTCGGGCTCTCCCGACTAGAGCCTTTTTACTTGTTTGTTATTGTTTTGTTCGGTGACTGGCAAATTTTGCATATTTTAAATATATAAAATATAAAACTAAAATGAACACGCCTGATTACGAACAAAAACATTTCGCTTTCTGAGGAGCATTTGTTGGTGGAACTAGTGGAGTCGAATCAGCATATTTTAAAGTGCAAGAAGAGCGACGCCGTTACGTGGAAGCAGAAGGACGAAGCCTGGCAGAAACTTGCTGCTCAGTTCACTGCGCAAACTGGTGTTAGTCGTTCGTGGAAAGCCTTGAAGGACAAATATGCTGTGCGATGCCATTTTTCTTTAATAACAAAATAAATATACAATTCAAGGGACAGCTGTTTGCTTTATCGATGATTCTTATCGATATATCGTGACTTCAACGCGCTGTAAATTTTAACCGACACCCAGCCTTCCGGTTAGTTTTTTTCTCACATACTCCTAACCGAACATTGAACAACTCAAATTCGACTAAACTTAGAATAAGTTGACTAACCGGACATTGAAATATTGAACCCAGTTGCAATAAATAAATTAAATTTATGTTAGACTTTGGTATACTGACTTAGCTTCAAGCGATATCTCCGGTGTTTCTTAACCGATTTGTACGAAATTTTTAGAAAAGTTCTATCGTTACCCATTACTTCAATCCTCATTTTTACATTTTCCAAATTTGATATTTTTTGTTATTTATTGCATGTGTATATCGGAAACCAGAATAGTTATCGATAATTTGAAGCAAACTTGTTCTGCTTATGGTATAGGAGAACTTATATCCAAAATCTGAAGTCTCTTGCTCTTGTAGTCTCTGAGATCCACGCGTTCATACAGACGGAAAGACGGACATGGCTATATCGTCTCGGCTGTTGATGCTGATCAAGAATATATATACCTTATGGGGTCGGAGATGCTTCCTTCTGCCTGTTACATATTTTTGCACAAAACCATTATACCCTTATTTACCCATTTTATGGGTTAAGGGTATAAAAAGAGTTGTCCAGCTATTCAACTCAACAACATGGTAATATTACAGGAGAACCACGTTCGCTACCTTTGTATATACCTAGACAGGACACTGACCTGGTGCAAAGTGTAGATCCAAAATAAAAAAAACTCAACTGGATGCTAAAGAAATAAAGTAAACTCAGCATGGGCATCAAGCTTTTAATAAAGAAAAGTTAATTAATGGCAACGTACGCTTGGGATACAATTTTTAGATCGCACATCCGAAAAATTAAAATACTCCGAGACATCTCTACTGCTCCATACTGTGTTAGCAGTTTAACACCACACAATGGCTGTAATATCATATAATATAATTCGATATCAAAATACAAAAACTGCGTTTGAATTGTACACAATAACAACATAGCAATTTGTCTGGTGACAATGAAATTCTAAACACATATTAAAAAGCTTACAAATAATTTTACTTACAGGTTCACCCGGCTGAGTTATAGTCTTAGCCTGAAAATGTTCAGTTCGATGATCTCGCTTATTTTTATTTTCCTCCCTCATTTTTCCTTCGTTGTTCTGGCAATTTTTTGATTTAGCATTCTCAGATCTATGAAAATACGTTAAGAATAATAGCTTATATATTTTTATACCCTGAACCCATAAAATGGGTAAATAAGGGTATAATGGTTTTGTGCAAAAGTATGAAACAGGCAGAAGGAAGCATCTCAAACTCCATAAAGTATATATATTCTTGATCAGCATCGACAGCCGAGTCGATATAGCCATGTCTGTTTGTCCATCCGTCTGTATAAAGGCGTGGATCTCAGAGACTACAAGAGCTAGAGACTTTATATTTTGAATATAAGTTCTCCTATACCATAAGCATAACAAGTTTGTTTGAAATTATCGATAACTATTCTGGTTTCCGATATAAACATGCAATCGATTACAAAAAACATCGAATTTGGAAAATGTAAAAATGGGGGTTGAAATAATGGGTAACGATAGAATTTTTCACCCGAGATATCGAATTTAATCGATTGAAGTTAAGTCAGTATACCCAAGCCTTACATAAATTTAATATATTTATTGCAACTGGGTTCAGGGTATCTTCTAGTCTGGCTCTCCCGACTAGAGCCTTCTTACTTGTTTTATTTAAAAATAAAGAAAAAAAATAAATACTTCAAAAACAAGTTAATTAGGAACTTTTGGGAAATGTAGATTTCGTGATAAGTTGGTTTTCTCTGCATTTTTTTTTTTTTTTCGTATAAAGCCATAATTGTCTGCATGCTCGCGTTGATTGCGGTGACTTTAAGACCTAAAGACTTTGTATTCGGGTACGCGGAAATTGACTTAATCGACTCGTCTTCTGTTTGTTACTTATGCACAAAAACATGGTATAAAAACAGTAGTTTTTTTTACGTTACCTTTCATTTCTGTCTCGTGGTTTATTTAATTTGTTATGATCTGAATCTTCGTTACGTCGTTCATCTGTTAAAATAACATAAATAATCATACAATCGTTTTCTACATAGTTTAATCATCGAATAAAATTTACCCTGAACTTCTGAACCTATTTTGGTGTCACCACTGGTTGAGGGATCATTGATACGGCGCCAGCTTGTTCCTGCATTGGCATTTTCACTATCATTCTTATCAAGTTGAACTTCCGAAAGTTTTTCATTAACTGCGTCTTCATCATAACGGACCTTTTCTTGTCGACGTGCTTCAGCTAAACGTTCTTCAATCTCTAGCTCTCTTGTGGCAGTATCTACAGGCTTAGCCGATCCAAATACATTTGCAGAAGGTGCACCACTTTGCTTTATATTGACTTTAGGATCGATGTCATTGTCATGTTCAATATCTGGCTTGTTAACTATCTCCGGCAAAGGTAACGTCCGAGGCTTTAGATTTAACTTTGGCCTCTCTTCAGAAGGAGCAGCATCTTCCCTAATATTAGAATCCATGTTTCTAGAACGATATTTATCAGACATTTGATCACGGTCCCTTCGGGGAGGGGAATAATCAGTGGTCTGCTGACGGCTGTTTGTACGCCATGAACCTGGAGTATTATTTTCTTCTCTTTCAGTGATAGGCTTTCGTTCACGATTAAAACCTCGATCAAAATTTCCAGCATATCCTCCTCCAAAGTTGCTTCCATTATTTTGACTATCTCGTCTCCAGTTACCAGAATCGCGGTTTTCATTACTATTTCCAAACCCTTCAAATCGACGATTTCCTTTTTGGCGATTTTGCTGATCGTTTTCATTAGAAAGTTCAATGCGAATGCGACGGCCTTTAATTGAAGGATCCGGTAAACTTAAGACGTGTATTAAGTCGTCTCTATTTTCCAACTCAACGTAGCCGAAGCCCCTTGAACGACCAGTTTCACCATCTTCTCGAGGCAGCCTTAATGAGGCAAGATTAATGGACCCAAAAAATTCATATATATCGTCCTCACTGGCATCAAATGGTAAATTGTTAATATAAGCTATAAAGGGCGGCTGGTGTGGGATAGAATCATCATCAAATATCCGATTTGCTCTAGGTGCGGTAGGTAACTGATAAACTAAAGGTAACGAGTGGCTCCCATCATCACTATCATCGCCATCCAAATTTCTAACTTTCTTTGACACTTGTGTTGTTCCTACAGGTGTATCACCGTTGGAAAGAAACGATTGCAAGGAAATAACAGTGCCCTTATTCTTTTTGCCTTTCTTGCCTATGGATAGACAAATAAATTTATAAATACAAATAATTCATATTAAGCTATTTAATCAAGTGCTTAAATAAGAGGTGTATGTTTCAGTCTATAGTAGCTATTATTAAAAAATAAATAAATCATTTGTACACTTAATACATGAAATATGCACATATCAAATGTTTTTTAATGTGCACGACGGTACGTACAAAGTTACTTTAAAGTAATTTGGTTTAGGGATGAACATTCGTTCTCACATCCAAAAGCTGGTAAAATACATACACGTATACCCACGTAAATATACATATGCATAAAAACATATGTACATAGTGTACATTACGTGTCGAAAGTCACAGCCACGAGGAAACTCATACAAGAAATTTATGAAAACGTAAGCACATGCTGCGATCAAACAATGACTTATATATTGTTTTATGACTATTTATGCATTATAAATAATTCTTAATCAAACCTGCAGAAGCCATCTTGACGAAAAACCCAACAAATTTAAATTTTGAAGAAAAGTTATATATGTGTAGCTATCTACTGACACATAGAGACGACAAATATATGAAGTATCGATAAGAGTCAGGTATTACAGAAAACAAATTCGTTACTATCGTATATTTTTATATACTGTATAGTAAAGCTTTAATATTAAAGGATTTATCTCCTAATTAAAGTTGTACTGCACTGACTAATGCTCCATAGTTATCGATTTGCATTTGTTATATAAATCACAATTTTTTTTACGAATAGTATATAAGATTAATTATGTGTTTACATGAATAGTAAAATAAATATTTAAAGTATTTTCATACATTTATTTTGTTTGTTTCATATTATTTACTTTTGACACAACGCGTCGCTCGCGTAGCTCTGTTGCCTATCAGAAATCGACAAGTTCAACGATAATAGTAAACATAATTAGGGTGTTCATTTTGTGTTGGAAAAGTGCAAATGTGTAAAAGACCAAGCCATCCCAACAACAATTTGTACAGAATCGAGATTACACTTTTTGCTAGACCCCTGCCTATGACTAAAATATCGTTGTACTTTTACAACGATTTCAGTGTTAAAAAATGATACATAAGTGAAAACGTGTTGCACAATGCAAGCAATTTTCTGGTATTTTTTAGTGTAATTTTGTGCTTTAGGTGCTTAATCAAAACAAACAGCTGTTCATTGTGAAAAGGCGCTAAAAGTAAATTAGGGTTGGTTTGCTAATTTTCTTAAATAAACCAGCTTATGGGATGCTGTCCGTTCTAGGAGTGATGCTTTCACGCTTTTAAAGGGTAATTTTAAATTTAATTATTTATTGCAAGCAGCCAATTAAATATCACATATGGCAAACTCAGCTCAAACGGTAGCGACCAGCTGATTGTGTAAAGTTATCAGAATTGTTTTGTTCAATTGGGTGTTCACGACAGCGGTGTTGCAAAGTAACACTTTTGCACATTTGCAACACAAAGTGAACACCCTAATTAATTTCAAGAGCGTCCTCAGACCTTAATGGTGAATAGTTTTGCAAACCAAAGTTTTTGCATTGTTTAGAACTTCATTTAAGTAAAAATATACAAAATAAAATGTTTATTTTTTTATATGAATAATAAAAAAACAAACGTCCAATATTGTAGTGACCCCATCTGCCCCCTGGTTACGCCCTTGATTAAGTTAATCTAAAATTTTAATGCACAAAAACAACATACGAATATAAATACTTGTTGAAAAAAACTTGCTTATGCTACCCAAAATTTCGTCAACAGATGTATCAGAAAGGTTCCTGATAGCACTCAATAAAATCCTGGTGATAGCCTTTCACAGCTCAACACAAAAGAAAAGTTGACAAAGGGTCCCATTGTGAACTTCAGAGTTCAAAAGACACAGAATGGAAGATCAAGATTTTTTTAACTTGCCAAATAGAAGAAGAACATGAAAAGAGGAAAGTACTTTTCGAACCGTAGCACATTTCATCGGCAAATTAACACACAAAGATTTTTTTCGATGCTAGCTTGGGCATTTATAACGGAATTTTAGCAAAATATAACCACGCCAGTTGCACGGTATAAATATAGAAGTCGATTTTGCGCTGATTATTTCAAACGCATATTTTGAAGTTACCCAATGCAATGTTTGTTTATTAGGAATACCTTTCTTTGCAAACTTGAAATTTCCGAAATATTTATTGCATTTTATCTAAGATAAACTGTCTGAAAACACGTTATTAATAATTATTTCAAGTTCAAGCTTCAGTTCAAGTCAATCCTATAAAAATTTATTGAGATATGAACATTGAAAGATACGAAAACCTAAAAGATTTTTTCGAAATAGGCGACTTGAAATACTTGGAAACTAATAAATCCTTTGCAGGAATTTCTAGTTTGTCTAGTACATAACAATATAGTCTTTGACCGTTCTGGTTATATTTTGGGATGCAAAAAACCGATTTTTGGCTTGAAATCTCAACTGTCCGGAATTTTGTGTCATAGTCATATATTTTTTTTGGAACTTTGATCAAAGACTAAGTAATATAGTTATTTAACTAAATTGACACCTTTGTTTTGGAAGATTCAGTGTGATACAATTCTGGCCGACGCAAACAGACAATATATAAGCACAACATACTAAACAGCTTTTTGTAACAATCAGATGCAATTCAAAAAGCATAATAAAATTTTAATCTTTTTTTTTATAATTTGATCGTTAAAAACAGATTTGCGATTCACGCAAAATATTTGCATGAAACTTACCTCATTCTTACGCTGCCAGTATGTGCAGCCAATGAAATGGTTTTATTAAATTACGTAAATATGATGCGCGGTTTTTGTTTATAGATATTTAAGGCTGGGTCGCCCAAATATTTTTCCAAATTGATGTTAATATATCTATTTTTTTTCGAAATAAGTGAAAATTAACTAGCTTTGTGAACATGTGAATACCATCAAAGCAGTTGATATTATACTGTGTTGAATCTTTTACATGCTTGAGCAGCGTATCTGCCCTTTTTAATTAAAATATGAAGTTTCTGTACGCCTATCGAATGCATTAATTTTATGTTATTTTCCAACACTTTTTGATACGTTTATAATTTTGATTGGTCCACATCTAACCAATCCTATCGTTCCACCGATTTTATCAAGTGTATACGTTTATCTCTTTTTTACATTTGCTTTCTGCTACGTAATTTTCATGCAGCAAGCCGGCGTTCAGTTAGAAATAAACCTTTTGCTGACTTTGTCGATCGAGTTTGTTACTGAAGTTTGGTGAATTAACACGGCCTCATGATGGCTCTCAAAGTAATTGTTGCATTATGTACAATAGGATTTGTAACTGCCGACATATTTTTTGAGGAAAAATTCGAAAATGGTAAATGTTCAATTTAAATATTTATGGAATGGATAAGATATCTGAAGTGTTTTTACACAGAAAATTGGAAAGATGAGTGGGTCTACAGTAAACATCCTGGCAAAGAACTTGGTAAATTTGTACATACTGCTGGCTCTTTTTTCAATGATGCTGAAGCCGACAAAGGTACGTAAACGCATGGTTATAAATTTGTATATGTATGTACATATACATATGTATCTTTATGTGAACACAATATCGCATAAAACCATATGCATGCATATAGCGCAAAACTACGCATGCCGCCAATGTAAACTAACAAATATGTCATCCCTAGGCATTCAAACGTCACAAGATGCTCGTTTTTATGCTATGTCTAAGAAATTCGATGGATTTACGAATGAAGGCAAACCCTTGGTAGTACAATTTTCTGTAAAGCACGAGCAAAACATTGATTGCGGAGGTGGTTATGTGAAACTCTTCGATTGCTCTCTGGACCAAACCGATATGCATGGCGAGTCACCTTATGAAATCATGTTTGGCCCAGACATCTGCGGACCGGGCACAAAAAAGGTCCACGTTATCTTAAGCTACAAGGGAAAAAATCATTTAATTAACAAGGATATTCGGTGCAAAGATGACGTTTATACCCACTTTTACACTCTTATTGTTAAGCCGGACAACACTTATGAAGTTTTGATCGACAACGAGAAAGTGGAATCCGGTAATCTTGAAGATGATTGGGATTTCTTGGCACCCAAAAAAATCAAGGACCCAAATGCGAAAAAACCAGAAGATTGGGATGACAAGGTATGATTCTTTTTTTGCTCATTTATATTTATGTGTATACATTCTGAGCATTTAGTTTTGCTATTAGCAATATCTTTTTTTTTCGTTAAATGGAAATATTTCATTTTCATACTCAGCTCATTATATTCGAAATATTTCTGATACTCAACAATTCTTATATGGGCATTTCCAGGATCGCGAACGTGACACGACTTTAATGAAAAAAGGCAATAGTTGGCATATTCAAAACACTTTCTCACGTGTTTAATGCGTTTTATCAAACCCTATTTTTATGGTGAAAGACAAGATTTGAAGACTTGCCGTTTTCGAATTATTTATAGAAAACAGTGCATCGAGCTGTGACAAAAAATGGAAGTCATGTTTGAGTTTATCTTGTCAAATGCCAAATTTTGCGAAATATTGGAAGAAAAAACTTTTAAACCGTTATAAATAATTGTAGTTTTCCATTTTTGAAATCACTTTGGTATGTTACTTTCATTTTATTTATTTTACAGGTTTGATTAGTAACTTGTAACGTGACATCACGAACGTGACAAGATTTCCACTTAGTTTGTGACTGCATCTTTTCATCAAATTTTATTTAGGAAAACAAAAAATATAACTTCACAACTTAGAAATATGTTCAAGATAATAATAAAACATGTATGTTTAATTAGCGATAAAATATTGAATATTTTGAATATGCTCCAAAAATGAAAAAAAGTATATATGTACATATGTGACTTTCTGAGCAAATATTTTACAACAAATGCATAAATATGCTGATAACTGTTTATATTTTTTTCAATTCACATATTTATTTAACAATATAAAAGAAAAAAACATTTGCTTATCAACTTTTAATTTTTTTAATGCGGTGCACCTTTTTCTGGAAATGCCCATATTCATTCAATTAGTAGCAGTAGTAGATTTTACACATTATATTTTTTCTTTTCATAGGCAACCATTCCTGACCCAGATGATAAGAAGCCTGAGGATTGGGATAAGCCCCAACACATTCCAGACCCTGATGCTACAAAGCCCGAAGATTGGGATGATGAAATGGACGGTGAATGGGAACCACCAATGGTAGACAATCCCGAATACAAAGGAGAGTGGCAGCCTAAGCAGTTAGACAATCCAAACTACAAGGGAACTTGGGAGCACCCCGAAATCGATAATCCAGAACATACTCCTGATGATAAATTATATTTGCGTAAAGAAATTTGCACATTGGGCTTCGACTTATGGCAAGTGAAGTCTGGAACAATATTTGATAATGTCCTCATTACTGATGACATTGAGCTAGCAGCCAAGGAAGCCGCGAGCGTCAAGGCTACACAGGCTGGTGAAAAGAAAATGAAAGAACAACAAGATGAAGCTCAAAGGAAAAAAGATGAAGAAGAGTCGAAAAATAACAAGGACAAGGATGATGAAGACGATGACGATGAAGACGAGGACAATGTAGAATCGAAAATTGAAGCTGAAGACAATGGGCACGATGAATTGTAACTAGCATCTGCCAGTATACGAACAATTTAAATTGTGCGTATCTAACTTGCTTGACAAGAACAAGCTAACTTTAAATTAATATTTATGTAGAATTACAATTTGCAAGACTTATAATATAATTTATAAATAAAGGAATTGCCTTTAAGTCTTCACAAATGGAACAGAAAATACATTGAAGCTATTGCCTCATTAAACCAGCTTTTTAGTTGCATTTTACAGAAAATATATATTTGGTAGTTTGTGTAAAATTTTAACAGCAAAAACAAATAGTTGAAATAACAGTCGGAAAAATATCGATTCTCACGAAAACATTTTAAAATTATGAAAAGCATAATTGTCGACTTTTTAATAAAAAATTAGCTGCAGCACAAAAATATGATATATACACACTATATATTTGTTTTAGGTTTTTTTTTTTTTTCCAATCTCACGCTGACATTGTAAACGCTGCCTAACACATGTTTGTTGGTGTGTTTGTAACTGTATTATTGCTTTGAACACGTTTTCTTGAACAAAAATTATTTTATGATTGGGTACTTTGAATTTGGGTCCTCGTCAGTCATTCTTTTAAAAGTCCGCATAGTCTGTGTGGTGTGTATCACAAAGACTATCGAATGCATAGCGATGAAATTGGATCTTAATGTGGAGATATTAATGGTGCTACGCCAGCCTGCTATAAAAATCAAAATGCACTTTGCAATATTCTGTACTATCCAACAGCTTATTTTAGGGTATCCAACATTCATCATTCGTCTGGTGCATTTCTGTTTTGCTTCTTTTGTTAATGAATAAACAGAAACTCACACTTTTCATATACCTTAATTTAATTATTGCCAACCCAATATTCTTTATAATAACTAAATATTTTAATAATTGCCAACCCAGAAACCCTGCTCCTACAAATAAATAAGCTTGTACGTAATAGTATTTGGTTTTTGTGGTTGCTTGTGGGCATAACATAAACAGCAGAACCGTGTGACTCGACCGTCTCAGTCGGCTGCTTCTCTGCATCTAAGCACAAGCAAAACAAAGCGAATGCAGAGCAATAGACACAGCGTTCGTTAATTCACGAGTGAGACTTCGTCGTTTACGACCACTTTTATCTGCCGCAACACCAAATCCATCATATTCGTTTAAGCTAGGCATACACGGTGCACATGTTGGTGTGATTTGTTGGGCAGCGCTTCGCCATACACTTGCCAACATGCTTATAAACTTAATTTTTTGTGTGAGTGTTGAGAAGACAAGATGAGCGATTCAAGTGCGGACCAACGTATACTTAAGAACAAGGCATACTTATATTATATTAAGTATGCCTTGCTTAAGAAGGTACTCGCTCTCTCACTCTCTTTGTTCACTTCTAAAATTGTCAGTCTGTTAGCAGCAGTTGTAAGCGACGCATCTCCGCGGATATTTTTTCGTGTAAAACCTTTTGTGCTACAGACTTTACGTATTTTGCTCGCTCTCTCTCTTCTGTCAATTTGACAATTAAGTAAGAAGTCGTGAGCGAGCAAGTGCGGCTACCTTCTTAAATTCGTAAACCGTCCACATGTTGGCCAACAAGCCCATACAAAAGTGATTTTCACCCCAACTCCAACAAATCACACCAACATGTGCACGGTGTGTGCCTAGCTTTACACTGTAAACTTTACAGGTTGAGACAATTGTTGTACAACAAGCACATAGTATGTCAATTTTTGACTGCCTATCTGTGTGCGTTACAGCAGCGAGATATGCATGTGAGTTACAGCAGCGAAATAACGCAGCGTGGTATGTATGTATGTGAGTTACAGCAGTGAAATAAAGCTTAACTTATTTCATTTAAATGGAATTATCGATTTTGAGCTATCGAATTTATCAATTTTCCAGCCCTCCAGTTATCGTTGATCTTTGTTATCGTTGATCTTTCTCGACCATAGAAAAGTCTCTCTCGAGTCTCTAGGTTGAAGGATGTCGAAAATCCAATATACTCTTTACCATCAGTATCGATTATAAACAAGTGGAAACGTTGCCGTCGGACGCAACCGACAGCGGTATACTCGTTACCAGTTTAAAAACCGGTAAAAAGAGGCCTGATTGCAAAGGGGTACGAATGCGGCATGAGTGTACGCTGCCTTAAAGATTATTCGATGCAGATGGGGATACCTAGGTTGGATGTAAAAGGTGGGAAAGGGGGGCTGGGGCAGTATGGGTATGGTACTTTAGCTTCACAACTGTGCAAGATACACGCATTCCCGTTCTTGACCATCTTGGCACAAAATTTTGTGGCTTCAGCTCAAAAACTGTGGAAGTTACAGGCTTTTCTGATTTCGAAATGCGGGGGACTAGAGTCGGAATGGGTGGGCGTGGTTCCAAAAATTTGATGCAGTTTTTTCCACATTCCCGTTTTTGCTGAAGCTTTTGGGTCGCTATGGTGGTATTTGTGGGCGTGGCATCCAAAGCTTTTTGCAGTTTTTAGGGGGTCATCATCAACTATCTTGGCACCAAATTTAGTGGCTCTAGCAAAAAAAAAGGTGGGAGATATAGGCTTTTCTGATTTCGAAATGCGGGGGACTAGAGTCGGAATGGGTGGGCGTGGTTCCAAAAATTTGATGCAGTTTTTTCCACATTCCCGTTTTTGCTGAAGCTTTTGGGTCGCTATGGTGGTATTTGTGGGCGTGGCATCCAAAGCTTTTTGCAGTTTTTAGGGGGTCATCATCAACTATCTTGGCACCAAATTTAGTGGCTCTAGCAAAAAAAAAGGTGGGAGATATAGGCTTTTCTGATTTCGAAATGCGGGGGACTAGAGTCGGAATGGGTGGGCGTGGTTCCAAAAATTTGATGCAGTTTTTTCCACATTCCCGTTTTTGCTGAAGCTTTTGGGTCGCTATGGGGGTATTTGTGGGCGTGGCATCCAAAGCTTTTTGCAGTTTTTAGGGGGTCATCATCAACTATCTTGGCACCAAATTTAGTGGCTCTAGCAAAAAAAAAGGTGGGAGATATAGGCTTTTTTGACTTTAAAATGTGGTGGGGCTGGGAGCGGAACGGGTGAGCGTGGCTCCAAAATTTTTGATGCAGTTTTTTGGGTTGCTACTAGCTATATCCTTACCAAATTTGGTAATTCTAGCTTTAAGGATGTGCGAAATATGTGGATTTATCGGTTCTGAGCGATCGAATTTATTGATTTTCCCCCCCAGTTATCGTATAACCCCAGTCTTGACACTTTAATTTACTATCCCATAGATAAAGAGAAGTGGAAAGTCTCAAGTCTCTAGCTTGATGGGTGTGGAAAAAACTTGCACACATACGAACGGACAGACACCATGACGGACATTGCACAAACCCAATATACTCTTTACCTTCGGTAATGAGTATAAAAAATACATTTATAAGTGCTCGAAAGGTAGCTTAAGTTATGTTTCGATCCGAAAAATTCACAGCAAAGCACGCAGGGGAAAGCTAGTTCTAAATACAGGTCGACTTATAAACACAAGTTTTCAAAATTTCGTTATATGGACGCTAGACTGTACATATTAACAACAAAAACTGCAATAATATATACAAATAATTGGTAATTATGCTTAAAGATTCATTTTGTTGTTGTAGTGTTCTTGAGTTTGTCATCGTCCTGTGGCTTATCTCCCATCGATTGTTTGGTCAGAAATTTTGTCGTTTCGGCCGCCGGCTTGCGTATTTCCTTTACGGATTTGCTATCTGTGTCGGACAACGGTTGCTTTAAAGTGGCATTGATGCCACATTCGCATTCACACCACGGCGGAAGCAGTAGGTGATATTTGCGCTTTGGCTCGTGATTAGGCATTATTATCGTTTGTTCCAGATGCGACGGCCCATCCTGCAATTCATCAATTGATTGTAAATTGGCAACACGTAGATCCTCTTCATCAACTAGGGATTTGTTCTTTAGATTGGCAAAGCGACGCGCCTCGACAAGCTTGTCTCTTGCCAAAGCATAAACTGTATCCAATAAAAGTCCCAGCGCATCTGAATCGACTTGAGCGTTATGACTGCGCAGCACACTGCTCATATAGTTAATATCAGCGGCAACGTCTAATTTTTTCTGAGTTAATTTATTTTTGCTATTCATCTTGGAAAACTTTGACAAAGCCTTGATTGCCTCAATATTGGCTTATTTTGACTGACGCAACACCGGATAGCTATCGGTGTAGTGGCGACAGCTTCCCCGATATATTTCGGACATATCTGAAAAAATTATTTTTTATTTCTACAAATGAGCTTTTTAATCTCGATACGGAAGGTGAAAAGTATATTGATTTTTTTTTAGATTCAGGCTGGCGCTGAAGAACGGTGTTATGCTCCTTCTCTTCAATAACAAATCGAACTATCGAAAATCAACATTGCCATCCCAATTTGGATACAGTTATAGCAACAAGAATACACTGTTTAGCGTTTGCCGAAATTTGAGAAAGGTCAATGAATTGCCTGGCAAATGTTACGCATACAGTGAAATATGGACATGCATAGAGACAGGGACACACACATGCTTATGGTAGCTAGCCTTTCGGCTAGCAAAAATCCAAAATCAATGCCTGGCTACCACCAAAACTGCATACATATATATTATATATGTATGTTTATATTAATTCGCTCATTTGCTTTGCTGGTGCTAGGTCGACGCAGTAAAATAAGCAATAAAATACGCGCACATAAAGAATAGAAGGAAAAAAATGGGGGTACAGCAATTGAAGAAGCCACTGCGCGCTTGAAAATCGCTGGCTAGCTGGCTGCTTGTGCTCTCAACAAAAATGTTGTAGCAAAGTTAGGAAGCGAAATGGTTGGCGAATGACACACGAAGCACGAGAAACGCCCGAAGTGCGCTCTCAGAGCGAGTGGTAGCTTCGCTAGCCAGTTCCAACTGGTGGTTGGACTATCGGCCGTTGGCGACTCTATTTAGTGTATTCTTGTTGGTTATAGCATTATCAATATACATAGACGAATAATGCAACAAGACGGGTTTTAAGAGCTGGAATGTAATGTTAATTAACATAAACGCAATGTTAAATGGTCATTGCCCATATAATGTTCTAGAATCTAGAATCTAGATAGATCTTTCTAACATATTCAATAGATATTTACTTACATAGTTAATACATCTTATTTATTGCGTACAACTTAGAAAGATAAGAATATCGATTACTGTGATTTTCTCACTAATAGTGCATTAATGCTATGTTTACAATAAGCAAAGCTTTAGTCGACAAAGCTCGCCTCGGAGATACTCTTAACAATAGAATTAACGCGTAGAGTTATTGTTTGCTAATGAATGCGGGCATAAGCTTTAATTTTTAGAGTTTCTTGGCTGAATTCGATAAATGTTTGAAGATAATATTCTGCCAAGGATTAAACAATTTTCAAACTATGCTTTTTGCTATCGATTATGAACAATGAAACTTGAAACAAACTTTTCGCACAAATTCGAATCCGAACTCCTCACATCAAATACGTAATATATTTATGCATACATATAACTCTGTAAACATAAATACATACCTTAATTTAAAAATTATAAGTAACTTTTATAATCCTCAAAAAAACAATAGAAAATGTTTAACCAGATGAATACTAGAAGACACAGACAAGCATTGATTCCAAGGTAATAGCTAAGGCAAAAATAAACAAGTAAGAAGGCTCTAGTCGGGTGAGCCCGACTAGAAGATACCCTGAACCCAGTTGCAATAAATATATTTAATTTATATAAGACTTTGGTATACTGGCTTAGCTTCCATCGATTTAGTTCAATATCTCCGGTGTTTCTCAACCGATTTGGACGAAATTTTCAGAAAAGTTCTATCATTATCCATTACTTCAACCCTCATTTTTAGGTTTTCCAAATTCGATATTTTATTGTTATCGATATTAGGTGTATATCGGAAACCATAATAGTTATCGATAATTTGAAGCAAACTTGTTTTGCTCATGGTATAGGAGAACTTAAATACAAAATCAGAAGTCTCTAGCTCTTGTAGTCTCTGAGATCCACGCGTTCATACGTTAAGGGTATAAAAATACACAGATATACAGTAACGGACAAAACCAAAACATCCCCCTAGAACATTTTTTTCATATGATTTATTTATTTTTGTACTCGATACCGAAGGTATAGAGTATATTGGGTTTGTGCAATGTCCGTCATGGTGTCTGTCAGTCTCTCCGTCTGTCTGTCTGTCCGTCTGTATGAACGCAACTTTTTTCCACACCCTACAAGCTAGAGACATGAAACTTTCCAATTATCTCAATGCAAACTTTCAAACAATGACAAATTCTGCATTAAATCCAACTAATTTCTTCTTCTTAGCACTGCAGCATGATTTTGCATGCATTTAAGAAGTGTACCGTTAACTTTTACCGTTTTATTTCAGTGGCGTAGTCAAATTTATAAACAATTTTTTAGGGGGTGCTTTATTTTTGTCGCTTCAAATTCAGGAGTTAAAATTGTTTTTGGACTAAAATTTTTGCTTTAGGGATTGTATCATGCCAAAATCTTTTTTAAATTAATATTAAGGATACAAGTAAATAAAAAAAACTAACACAATAAATTTACATCACTCAAAAGACTCAAAGCAAATTCTCCTTACTGATCTATACCCTGTAATAGATCAGTGGCAGTGCCATCCAGTTTATATGTTATTTAAATTGTATCTTATTAATTAATTAATATATTTTTATTCAATACTTCTCAAGCAGCATTGACTGCCAAACCAATAAGTATGGCTCTATTGGAGACTGAATTAGGTCAACTTTGTTAATATTTTCCGAAAAATGTATAAGCCGGCTCTTGCCTGACATGTTTTTTTTTACGACTGTAAATAGCTGCTGAAAGCTATTTACTGCCGTAACATTTTTACATAATATTTTAACATTTTCATTTTTCAACTACCGAAAATGTTAGTACGGTACTGTACGCTGTACGACCCATTTTTTTTATATGAAGTTTTTACTGTACGGGCGCTGTACGAGCTTCTGGGTATAGGACTTAAACAAGTAATATTTAAGTGACCAGTGGGACGAGCACGATCAAAAACGGTAAAAACTTTAATAAAAGTTAAAAATAAATATAAATTAAAAAAGAGAGAAAAGAAAAGGTTAAGGTAAATATTAATTAAATAAATATTAAGTAAATATTAATGCTTAAAATGGATTTTGCAAAAAATAATTCATAATAAAATTTAATAAAATCGTAATATAAATTAAAATTTAATTTATAGTTAAATGGAATATAAGTTAAATATAACTAAATAAATTTTAGCAAATTCTGGTAATAAATAAAATTTGATAGAATCTAAAGATAGTTTGGAGAAATTAATAAATAATGAATTTTGGGAAAGTTTTGAGGAAAATATAACAAGTAAAGGTTAAGAAATTTTTGGGAAAAAATAATATAACAAATAATCAAATTAAATAAAAATTTTAACATAATTTGAAAATAAAAATGAGTGAGGCCCACATTTCATCACCGGAGGATCATGGAAATCCAGGCGAAGGTGCAAGATGGGTCTATAATTGCCAGAAGGAGGAACTGGAAAGCGTCGCGAAAGTTTCAGAACCGTCCGCTTCGCCTAAAACTCTCAACTTAGATCCACGACAACGTCAGAAATCCGATTCTGACTTATTGAATTTGTCGGGGTCGTCGAAAGGGGCATTTCCACCACTTAAGCATGCGCAGCATTCACCAGTGATGGGGCAGATCGAAAAATAAGAAAGTGGGGAACCAGGTTGAACGAGTATACAGACCCTCTTGTGGTTATAGAGAAAAACGAGCGAGAACCTACGAAATAGAGTTAGATCACATGCACAGCGCGATGAGTGAGGTGCTGACCGGCATGGCGGCGTGTTGGCATTCAACGCGTGAGCTTAGTGGCGTGACTTTGGCTACTTTCAAGAAAGAATTTTTTGATTTCCTTTTACCGCCGCAGTACTTCGGCCGGCTCGCAGATCAAATAATGGACCGTGGCAACGAGTCGGGAAGGGTTATAAAGAGTATCTGGTTGATTTGAAAAGACTCATGCGCCGTGCTCGTTATAGGCCCGACTAGGAGTTGAATAGGTCGTACGACAATCTAATGTGGGAGTACCGGTTGTATATCCGTACAAAGGACTTTTCAATATTAGCATGTTAACGGTTGATTATTTTTCGACAGAAGTTTTTGGTGTCGAATAATCTGGAAAGCGTTTGGAATCTGCCGCTGTCACTAGAGCCAGAAAAATATTACAGGATACGACACAACAGTTGGATAAAGCTTATGAGACAGGATTGTTGTGGGCTGTAGATCTACACAGACTACGTGGAATAGAAAATAAAATGCGCAATATAAATAATATAGAGGAGTATCATCGAGTGGTAATGGATTTAGTGTAAAAAAGATACGCAGTTAAGCCATCAAAAGAAGAGGCAGCTATTATACATCCTTGCACATGGTACTTGCCGCATTTTGGAGTACACAACGTCAACAAGCCTAAGAAGATGCGGCAGGTGTTTGACGCTGCAGCTACAATTGATGGAGTCTCTCTGAATTCCAAACCTTTAAAAGGACCAGATGAGAATCCACCATTAACGAAAATATGGTTTCAACATCAAAAAAATGTTTCTGCAAGTCCGAGTAAAAGAACAGGATCAGCAGGCTCTTCGATTCTTATGGAGATATGGAAACTTGGAAGAGGAAGTGGCAACATTCAAGATGACTGCCATGATATTTGGAGCTGCTTGTTCGCCATGCTGCGCACAAAACGTTAAAAGCATAAGCGCCCAAAACGCAAAGAAATACATATAGGGAAGCTGTTATAGATGCAATTGTATCAAACATTACTTAGATGATTTTGTGACGAGTTTTAATTCGGAATGCGATCAGCAACGAGGTGAAAAATGTTCACAAAATGGCTCATTTCGAATTCAGAGGATTTGTCTATAATTCAATGGATGTGCAAAAAAACTGCACAGGACACGAAGTTCAAAATACAACAATCAAAGTGGACTGTGAAAAGATTGATTGAAGATTGCATTGGGATAGTAGCAAAGACGATTTATTTTTGATCTGCAGCTGAATCGCGTCGGCAAGGACATTGTTATAGTCCTAAAGTGTCCAACTAAACGACAATTGTTGGGTTCGGTAATGTTGGCAGATCTGATGGTACACGGCAAAGTGTTGGTCCAAGATGTTTGGCGTTTGGGAATAGATTGGAATGACATGTTGCCGGATTGTTTGTTTGAGCGTTTTAAGCAATGGGATCGGAAACTGGAGAAATTTAAAAGCTCCAAAATGAGTAGATGTTATTCACTGAATTTCGGTTCGAACTACATGTGCTTGTAGATGCGAGCGAGTTAGCATTCGCAGTGGTCACCTTTTGGAGAATCGAATATAATGGCTTTATTGATACAAAATTTGTTACAGGCAAGACGAAGCGTGCACCCTTGAAGATGCTTTCAGTGCCACAGCTCGAGCTTCAGGCAGCTGTATTATGAACTCGCCTGCGAAACACAATTTTGTCTTGTCATGATATTAAGGTGCAGAGTATAACATTATGGTCGGACTCGATGGCAGTGATTTCTTGGATAAACTCCGATCAGCGACAGTATAAACCATTCGTAGCTCACTCCTGGAAACAACGACTGAAAACGAATGGAGATGGGCATCGTAAGGACTAAAATATAAAGCAGGAAACGTCTGGACTAAAGGACCGGAGTTTTTACAGCTAGAAAGGCAGTTTTGGCCTTCCTCAAATATAATCGTCAACCCAACTGACGAGACGAGTGAACAAAAGAAGATTGTATTGCTGGTACTGCAGAATTCCTTAATTGAATTTTCAAACTATTCAAACTATTTGTTTTTGAAACGCACCATGGATAATAAGATTCGTTAATCGGCCACGCCACCAGCACACGGACAAAATTCATGGAGAGCAAGCAGCACGATCTACTCGTTTTGTCCAACCATATCAACTGATGGCATTTTGGAGGTTGGCGGAAGGTTGGATTATGCCGCAGCCTTACCTGAATTGGCTCGGCGTCTTATAATCATGCACAATTGACATCCCTTGACCAACCTAAAAATTAAATGGTATCATGGCACCATCATCAAAACGAATAATTGATTGTGAATAAAATAAGGCGTTAATTTTGGATAGTGAATTTACGAAAGGCTGTACAGCGGGATAAAGCAATTAGTCAGCAATTCAAAAATAACAAAGCAGTTTCGATAACGGCACAAAAAGGGGAGCTTACCTAGAGATCGAGTGAATCGATATCAGCGACCGTTCTCCTACACAGGATTAAACTATTTTGGGCCTATTACGATTACGATAGGTTGCCGTCATGATAAGAGAGGGGTTGCTTAGTTCACGTGCCTCACAATAAGAGTAATGCACCTCGAACTGGCAGCAGATCAATCCACTGATGCATGCATACTATGCATTCAGAATTTTATTAGATCGGATATGGGCACCAACTTTGTTGGAGCAGACAACGAAATTAAAAAGACGGAAGCGGTTGTCGACTATCACTCATCGCGATCAGACGTCCGCTTTTTACGTGATTCTTCTTATCAGTTCTACTTTTTCTTTTTTTTTCTGATCTCTGCTTTGATATAAAACTACACTGCTTATTTTGTTCTCTCGATCACCCGTGCGCGTTAATTCGACTTAAAATTACGAGGTTTTCTGTCTGGTAACTATGCCCCCGGGCTCCCCAACCTGGGTGACAATCGGTACAGATTACTATCCGAAAGTCCCAAACCTAAGAGAAGTAAACGGCAATTAACTACGGTATACAATGAATTCCCGGACCTTCCCACTGCCAAAAGCCAAAGCCCCAAGAATATAACCATCACTTCAACCAAAGAACTAGCTATTGGTGGAACAGCGTACTTAATGCCATTCGGAACAACAAACAAAGCAAGAATGCAGACGTAAAATGTCTCCGTCCTCCATGTTGAGTTACAGAAAAGCTAACGCTTACTTTAAGTACCGCGTGAAGCAAACAAAGAGAGAGAGTTTTAGAACATTTACATCTAGAATATCTTCAGTATCTTCAAAAAACAAGTAAGAAGGCTCTAGTTGGGAGAGCCCGACGGGAGAGCCCGACTAGAAGATACCCAGAACCCAGTTGCAATAGATAAATTAAATTTATGTAAGACTTTGGTATACTGACTTAGCTTCAAACGATAAAATTTGATATCTCCGGTGTTTCTTAACCGCTTTGGACGAAATTTTCAGAAAAGTTCTATCGTTACCCATTACTTCAATCCTCATTTTTACATTTTAAAAATTCGATAGTTTTTGTTATTTATTGCATGTGTATATCGGAAACCAGAATAGTTATCGAGAATTTGAAGCAATCTTGTTCTGCTCATGGTATAAAAAAAAATATGGGCCGACATAAACATACTATTTGGGGTACCCCGGACTCAAGTCTCGTCTATTATTCCAGAGCATGGATTATTAGACCTAGCAAAAAAATTTGCAAGAATCGGTCCAAATACTCCATGGAAAAATAATTCACTAAAAACTAATTCATTAACAATCCATTCCCTGACAATCATTTGTATGGCCCAGCCAAATCCATAGACGCAGATCTTACTATAGCGGAGCTTGAAGTGGCCCTGCATAAATCCAAGGGGAAAACTCCAGGAAGTAATCGCATAACATATCCCATGTTTGGGAATATTCCCGACTGTTCCAAAGTCAAACTTCTGGACATATTCAATAAGATATTTGAAAATGGCTGCTACCGCCATACTTGGCCATTATAATTGCAATCCAAAAGCCAAATAAACCCATGTCCGAATAAAGAAGCTTGCGTCCGATTTCTTTCCTGTCCTGCTTAGGCAAAACTGTTAAAAAACCTTAGCGTCCAGGCTGATGTGGTGCATCGCCCAAAACAAACTCATAAGCGTCGGGTTTCAAGCCGAAGCATAGCACTGTTGCAAAAGCAAAACTCCGTGTCGGATGCTCTTTCAGCTAGAAATCACGTGACCATTTTGAAAAGGCTTTCGATCGCATCGGTGTTCATTCAATTCTTCAACAGCTTCTATCTTGCGGAGTGGGTCCTAAAGCTTTCAACTTGGTGAAAGCTTTTATGACCCATCGTTCATTCAGAGCCAGATTTAATACTAAGCCCTCAAAATACCACCATATTTACAATGGTATTCCTCAGGGATCGCAATTATCAGTGTTGTTATTCATTATTGCTTTCAAACAAATTAATCAAATTGTACTTAAATATAAAAAATGTTCAACTATTTATGTATGCAGACGACGCTTTAACTAGGGTAGTAAGCTAAAAGACTCAGAAAAATTCAATTCAATTTTTTGTAAGATTTTACATGAAATAGTGACATGGGTTCAGTCCTCCGGGGCTTCTCTGTCCCCCATTAAATGTAAAACTATAAGTACACATATGTTAAAAACATAAAATGGTCTCTGCTTTAATAACTTAATTATCGAACGTGTCCCGTATCTTAAGATATTAGGAGTTATATTTTAATTCAATTTTTCCTTCAGGCAACATTGCATTCATTTAAGACAAAGTTTATGTAAGAAACTGAATATTATTAAATATATAAGTTGCAAAAACTCTTTTATCGATGTAAATACACTTAAAGACGTTACAAGAGCCCTGATATTGTCTAAAATCCAGTATGGATTCTCCATTTTCGGGTGGAGTGCTGCGTCCAACATAAAGCTGTTTATTCCAGCACTGCAGTCTGACGTAGTCTAAATGCCTTTCCAACATCCCCAACTAAATGCATTTTGGCTGAGGCAGGTTAGCCCTCGGTTCAATCTTTATTGAAAAAAGCCACTGCCAAGCTTATCCCAAAACTAATCTGCACCCCCAACCGGCACCTTAAAACTGAGTTTCGCAAAATGACGCAACACCACAGAAAATACAGGATTCCGTCCACTCTACGTCGCAGTGCATCATTATGCAAGGAACTAAACATCATTCCTCCGCCAAACAGTAACACACCTCAATAACCCCCCTGTGTACTACGGTCTTCATCTCTCATAACTAGACTGCGAAAACATGCAAAAAACTCTACTCCCGGCGATGTCCATCGATGCGCTTTCGCAGAAGAGTCATCGAAATCCCGCCTTGGGGACTGAAATTTGTTGTTCACCGACGGAACCAAGAAACAGAACGTAACTGCATTCGCCTGCGTTGATACATCAGGAGCCCTTATATCAGCCGGTAGGCTTCCTGACTATGGCTCGATCTTTGCAGCAGAAGCAACAGCCATTGTTTATGCAGTTCGATTTGCCCATCGGCAAAAAGGACGATTCGTCATCTGCACGGACAGCCTTTCTTCAATAGAAGCCGTTAAAAATCTCTGCAATATGAACCCAATAGTGAGCAGCATCAGGGATGCTTGCATCAAAGCACCAGTCAGATTTAAAATCTTTTAGGTTCCTAGCCAGAAATAAATATCTGGAAACGAATCTGCCGACGAGGCTTTCCAGCTCGCATCACAGTCGCCCCTATATACCTTCATACCCTGCATCGAAAAAGATCATCAAAGAGCAATAAAATACGCACCTGACACAGCTACAAGCACTAGACTTGAACTCTTTTCAACATAGATATAAAACAGCAATAATTCTACTCGAGAGAAGATGAACTTTCCAAAAGATTGCAGCCGCACAAGCACCACCGCATTCTCCCGGCTACGCATGGGACACTGCCTACTTACTCACGCCTACCTTCTTTCAGGCAACTTACGGCCAGAACATCGTGGACAGGACTTAACCACAACCCACATATTCGACACCTGCCCGAATTTGATAATTTCCAGCGCAATATTTTTTACAACCAACCTCCAGCTTCTCTACTTTCTTCTGTTACCAAAAACAACATCGATAGCATATCATCATTTTTAAGAAATTGCAACATATTTGACACATAAGAGTTTTTCTTTATGATTGGGTCAAAGGTCTTGTTACTTGTTTTCTCTTATTGCACTATTAGTTATAATATTATTTACCATTAAATGTATCAAAGCTAATATTTAAATAATTGAATAAATAAATAAAAAAAGACAAAAGGTATATTTGATTGGGAGGCTATCAAATCAGAAACGGTAAACAAAGGCATCAAATGGGAGTTTAATTGTCCAGTTAACCCTAGCTAAGGTGGCTGCTGGGAGAGGATAGTACGATCCAAGAAACGAGTCTTAGCTGTCACTCTTAAACAACAAGCTTCTCAAGTGGAGACTCTCAGAAGTCTATTTATAGTAGCCGAAAATATTCTAAATAGTAGGCAACTAACACATTTACCTGTTTGTATAAATGATCCAGAGTCATTAGCTCCAAATCATTATACCCTACCCCCAGGCAGAAGGAAGCATCTCCGACCCCATAAAGTACATATATTCTTCATCAGCATCAACAGCCGAGACGATATAGCAATGTCCGTCCGTCTGTTTGAACGCGTGGATCTCAGAGACTACAAGAGTTAGAGACTTCAGATTTGAATATAACTCCTATACCATAAGCAAAACAAGTTTGCTTCAAATTATCGATAACTATTCTGGTTTCCGATATACACATGGAATCGATAAAAAAATATCGAATTTGGAAATTAAAATAATGGGTCACGATAGAACTTTTCTGAAAATTTCGTATACCAATACGTATACCAAAGTCTTATATAAATTTAATATATATATTGCAACTGGGCTCGGGGTATGTATCTTCTAGTAGGGCGCTCCCGACTAGAGCCTTCTTACTTGCTTATGACGATATTTTAGTCATAGGCAGGGATCTTGCCAAATGTGCAAACTTGGTTCTGTAAAAATTGTTGTTGGGATGGCTTGCACTTATACACTTTTGCACATTTGCAACACAAAGTGAACACACTAATTGCTTTGATATTGAACAATATGGTGTTTAATTTAATCAAATTAAAAGTGAGTCTTAAGTGTAGAATGCGCTGTGCGACCACCATTTAATAAAGTGGCTGCGATACCGGAAGAAACAATGGCCAATGCAATTTTTTTACTTTGCCGAACCTCTCCCAATAATAAATATAAAAGAAACGTTTTACCTGTTCCACCAGGTGCATCTAAAAAATATATTTATCCTTTTTCTGCTTCAACGCGATGTAGTATCTTTTCGTATACTTGTTTTTGCTCTGATATTAATACTTTTGAACAATTTCCTCGGATCAAGTCAAGTTTTGACCACCAATAGACAGTTGACAGTAGATATTTATTAAATACATTATTCATAATACTTAGATCAATATTTTTGTCTTGCGAAAAATTAAAGGCTCTTAAAATATCTTCTGAAAAACTCGCTTTATAAGTATTCAAAAGTTCTAAAGCATTCGAAATTTGTTCACACTGTTCTTTCCGGAACCAATTTACCGTGTAAAAACAGAATTATGTGTAATGGTTTTGTGCAAAATGGGGATGTTGCGAGTTCGTTTAAAAATAACTGCCAAGCCTGGCCGTATTGTTTTTATACTCGATACCGAAGGTAAAGAGTATATTGGGTTTGTGCAATGTCCGTCATGGTGTCTGTCCGTCTGTATGAACGCAACTTTTTCCACACCCTTGAAGCTAGAGACTTGAAAATTTCCAATTCTCTTCATCTATGGGATAGTAAATTAAAGTGTCAAGATTGAGGTTCTACGATAACTGGGGGGCTGGCAAATCGATAAATTCGATAACTCAAAAACGATAAATCCGCATATTTCACACACCCTTACAGCTAGAACTACCAAATTTGGTAAGAAGATAGCTACTAGCAACCCCCAAAAAACTGCATCAACTGCATTGGAGCCACGCCCCCCATTCCGCCCCCAGCCCCCCTGCATTTTAAAGTCAAAAAAGCCTATATCTCCCACAGATTTTGAGCTGGAGCCACCAAATTTGGTATCAAGATAGGCGATGCGACCCCCCAAAAACTGCATCAAAAGTTTGGATGCCACGCCCACCAATACCGCCTAAGCCGCCCCCAGCTGCCCCAACGCTTCGTCAAAAACGAGAATGCGTGTATCTTCCAGATTTGTGGAGCTAGAGCCACCAAATTTGGTAGGAAGATAGCTGGTAACGAACCCCAAAAAACTGCATCAAAGTTTTGGAGTCACGCCCACCCATTCCGCCCCCAGCCCCCCTGCATTTTAAAATCAAAAAAGCTTATATCTCCCACAGTTTTTGAGCTAGAGCCACCAAATTTGGTACCAAGATAGGCGATGATGACCCCCCGAAAACTGCATCAAAAGTTTGGATGCCACGCCCACCAATACCGCCTTAGCCGCCCCCAGCTGCCCCAACGCTTCGTCAAAAACGAGAATGCGTGTATCTTCCAAATTTGTGGAGCTAGAGCCACCAAATTTGGTAGGAAGATAGCTGGTAACGACCCCCAAAAAACTGCATCAAAGTTTTGGAGCCACGCACACCCATTTCGCCCCCTTTTCCCCACCTTTTACAAACTTTCAGCTAGAGTCACCAAATTTGGTATGAGTATAGCAATTGACATTCCACAAAGATCTGCAGCAAAAATTTGGATGCCACGCCCACCCATACCGCCTCCAGCCCACCTTTTCTCACTTTTTGCAATTTTCGAGCTAGAGTCACCAAATTTGGTATGAAGATAACAATTGACATTCCACAAAGATCTGCATCACAAATTTGGATGCCACGCCACCCATACCGCCCCCAGCCCCCCTTTCACCACTTTTTACAATTTTCGAGCTAGAGTCACCAAATTTGGTATGAACATAGCAATTGTTATTTCACACAGATCTGCGTCAAAACTTTGGATGCCACAGCCACCCATACCGCCCCCAGCCCCCCTTTCCCCACCTTTTACAATTTTCGAGCTAGAGTCACCAAATTTGGTATGAAGATAGATCTGCATCAAAACTTTGGATGCCACGCCCACCCATACCGCCCCCAGCCCCCTTTCCCCACTTTTAACAATTTTCGATCTAGAGTCATCAAAATTGGTATGAAGATAGCAATTGACATTCCACACAGATCTGCATCAAAACTTTGGATGCCACGCCCACCAATACCGCCTCCAGCCCCCCTCTCCCTACTTTTTACAATTTTCGATCTAGAGTCACCAAATTTGGTATGAAGATAGCAATTGACATTTCACAGAGATCTGCATCAAAAATTTGGATGTCACACCCACCCATACCGCCCCCAGCCCCCCTTTCCACAGCTCTTACAAACTTTGCGCTAGAGTCACCAAATTTGGAAGGAAGATAGTTAGTGGCATCCCCATCTGCATCGGAGAATCTTTAAGGCAGCGTACACCCCTGCCCCATCCGTACCCCTTTGCAATCAGGCCTCTTTTTACCTGTTTTAATACTGGTATCGAGTATGCCGCAGTCGGTTGCGTCCGACTGCAACGTTTCCACTTGTTTTATTCTAGTTCATACAACCATATGACACGATATGTATATCGTATTGAATTATCAGTATTTGTGATCGATGGACGACAGAATCGAGCTGTCATGCGACCCTGCGATCGAGGGCAGTCTTCTTCGCAAAGCTTTCGCACGCAGCAGCATATTAAAATAAATTGCTTTTATCCAACATTTTATGATTTAGTTTTGGTTATAAATGTTTATATTATTCTTTCGTTGAATCATATTAATAAACTTATCAAAATGGAGTGAAGTATTCAATTTTTTTGTTGCGACGACTTGCTCTGGTTGAAATCAGAACAGGGGCCACTAGGAGCTTTCTTAGCGAGGAGTTTTTCAAGAAGATTGCATCTAGAGGAGAAGTGTTGGAAACGGATGCGAAAATATGATTAGCAGACGGTTCTTCAGTGGCCATAGAAAGACTGTTACGGACAAAGGTAGGTCAAGGACGTACCAGTAGACATGCTCGTCATGCCATCCATGCTAGACTGTCTAATTCGGGGAACGGATTTTCTATGTTAGATGGGTACGACTATTAGTTGCGAGGAGATGAAACTTATTCTACAAAGCGCCGAAAAGTGGTGGAGAAGAAGAACAAGAACGATAGCGCAGAGCGAAAGCAGCGAAGGAATGTCCTGGGGACAACCGGTTTAGTAGCTGCCTCTTTGGGTTTGGGACCAACAGCGCTCAATTCATGATGCAGCTGTACAAATTCCAACTGTCACCACAAAGCAAGTAAAAGGCTTTAGTCGAGAAATCCTGATAAAAATATACCCTGAACCCGTGTATTAAAATGACTTGCAGTAGTGCAGTTTTTCTTGACTTAACTTAAATATAAAATATCTCTTGTGTTTCTTAACCGATTTGGATCAAATTTTCACAGAAGTTATAAAGTTTTCCATAGTTTCAACTCCTATTTTAACATTTTCTAAATTTGAGATTTTTTCATTTTCGATTACATATGCATATCAGAAACCAGAATAGTTATCGATAGTTTGAAATAAACTTGATCTGCCTTTGGTTTAGGAGAAGTTATGTTCCAAATTTGAAGACTCCAGCTCTTATAGTCTTTGAGATCGACGCGTTCATACATACGGACGGACGGACGTACAGAAGGACAGACGGACATGGCTACATCGACTCGGCTGTTAGTTTCAGTATATTTTTAAATATTGTTTATACGAAGGATAATAACAATGAAAGTTACTTTTTGGATCAGTGAGCTTTTTATAGTCTAATTTTCGTACTACATAAACATATATACATTCATTTAAAATACGTATATACATACAGTCATTTAAAATACCTATTTAATGATAAGTTATAAAAATATTTTATTGATATTATATAAATATTTATATAACGATCAATGTATTTTAATTTCTTGTGTTGTTTTTTAAACACAAGAAAATTAAGTCGATTTTAGACCTAATAATTGGAGCAACGTTATATATCTTGTTGTTGTCTTCTATTTTGCATATTATATAATAGACGGTGCTTAAGTGCATTTAAAAATCAAATAAAACTAAGCAGTCTGAATATTCTATGAAAGTAATATAAGTTGGCTTATTTAATTTTATTGAATTCTTTACTTACTTATAGAAACTGTAACATTGTAACAATCGTTTTACAGTGAAGTCAATAGACTTACAGCCAAATTATATAGTCTATTGGAACTTAGATATTAGTGTGTTTTGGTGCCGCATCAGTGTTGCTATAATTGGTGATGGAGCCCGCCTTATTAGATCTATTTCCTAACTTTTATTTAGTAGGCAAGGCTTCCATGGCACCACACGTCAACATATTGTAACCAACTGGGAAACTTTTACTTGCTTCAGCATAAACTAAAATGGAGACTGTTATAGCTCTTCTGAACAATATGAGTGCGCTATGTCAAATTCATATACTTATGGTACTGCATGTGAGTTTAAAGCAGCAGCAGAAATTTATGCCGTAAATTTTCAAGATTTTAAAAATGGAATTTTATTACAAGTGTTTGGAAATAATATGCATCCTGTAAAAAGATTTCGTTTTAACAGTACATTAATGAATGAGGAAGTCTTAACTGAAGATTTTGATACGTCAATATGTAAAACTGAAAATGTTAAAAATCCCGTTAAAAGACGTAATCTCCGACAAAACAGAAAAAAGGTACGAAAACATTCATTTGAAAAATATCGTGATAGCAATAGGGGTAAGCATAGAAGCTTCAACAATTTTTCAGGTTAATTATCCTGAAGCTCATAGAGTTGCAGTGATAAGACATCAGTCATAATACATCAATAAAGGCGTTTGCGTGCATGGAGTGTTAAAGCCATGTCTAGCTTTAATGATGATTTTAAAATAGCTTACAAGTCAGATAAAACAACTAAACTTGGTAGCATGAATTTTATATGCAAACATTGTAATGCTTCAAAATGTAATAATGACCTCTGGGTATCTGTTGCAAGGCAGGAAAAGTTGAACTTTCACAAAATAAAAGTTTGCCTGATCCATTTAAAAGCTTTATAATTGGTGGACATCCCAAGCATAATCATTTCATTGATCGTATAAGAAAATATAACAGCTGCTTTCAAATGAATTCATTTGGAAGCACAAAAATTAAAGTTCAAGGACAAGTGTATCACTTAATTGGTAAAGTCCGACCTTTGCCAAATGAAGAAATGCAGTTTCTTAAAATTTATTTTGTTGGTGATGATGAACAAGAAGCTCAACTATGTTGCAAAAATATTTCAAATGTTGATTAAAGCGTAGTAAAGATTCTTTATTGTATGTTTATCAACATAATCGTTATGTAAAAGATCTAAAAATGGCTCTCATTAAAATGATTTGTTCGCTTTACGCCAATACAACCAAACGATGGTTTAAACAATGATGGTTATACGTACTAAAGACTATAAATTGGTTATACATACAGATCGAACACCCGCTGGTGAAAGCCATTTTGGTGTATGTAATGCTGATTGAAAAGGAAAGGTTAAATTATATTCGCTACAGTCAAGCGAAACTCAGAGCAGATAGCTATATACATCTACAAGATGCAATAGGCCTTCAAGATGTTGATGCAGCTCAACTTGGTCAGATGGTAATTTTACCATCTTCTTATATATGCATTAAAAGACTCAAGATGCTATGACATGCCATCCACAATGGAATGACATAAAATGTGTTTTATTACCGGATTAAAAACCGCATGATCGTCACGGTGCTATAGCTCGAGTTTTTCATGCATTGTTTCATGTACTCTGTGGAATGGCAAAAGCGGAGCTTACCACATATACATATTCTATTTTGGTTAGAAAATAAAATAAGACCAGATAAAATCGATAAGATTATATGTGCGGAAATACCAAACGCAGATGAGGATCCTTTGTTATTTAACATTGTTAAGTCAAATATGATTCATGGTCCTTGCGGTGCATTTAATAATAAATTGCCATGCATGAAAACTGTAAAATGTACCAAAAGGTTACCTCGACAATTACTTAAAGAAACTGTGACTGGAAAAGATAGTTACACTCTTTATCGTAGAAGATCGATAGAAGATGGTGGTAATGCAACTAATATATATGGTAATTGCATAGATAATCGTTGGGTTGTGCCTTACAACTTTGTACTTTTCAGAACATTTGAAGCTCACATAAATGTTGAGTAATGTAGTTCTGTAAAGTCTATTAAATGGATTTTTAAGTATGTTAACAAGGGCACTGATCAAGCATCATTTACTCTTGAAGACCAACGTAATGAAACTAACATGTACGGAAGTGGCCGTTACATAAGTAGCTCAGAAACGGTAAGGAGAATCCTTGCATTTCCCATACATGAACGTTTTCCGGCTATTACACACTTATAATCCGCAACAATTACTTGAAAGATTAAGCATTACACCCAAATTCACTTTGCTAGCCTTCTTTGAGCTATGCACACGTGATGAGTTTGCAAGAACGCTTTTATACTGTGAGGTTCCCACGTATTTTACATGGAACAATAAAGATATTCAATGAAGGAAGCGAGGGCATGATGTCCCCAATTTTCCTGGACACGGTGGATAGCGCGGTTACCACGATGACGGCAGAGACCGCAACAGTCAACAAAGAGGCGCCTAGCGAACGGCCTCAACGCCGTGCGCTAAGCAACCGGGGTTGCCACCCACGTTGCGTACCATCGAGGATAAATACGACACTCATCGGGATAAAAGCGCCGAGGCAGTGGATCAGGAGGAGGCACCCATGAGTTCGGCGGCAAAGTCTCCATCCCTAGGGGAAGTGACAAGCGTTGAAAACGTCCAAGGAGAAGACCAGGAGAAAGCATCCCGGAGGTCGACGGCAGAGTCCCCATCCACGTACGATAACGCCGCTAAGCGGTACCAAACACCGACGAACGTAGTCAACGACAGGGAAAACCGACCAGAACAGGACAAAGCCGAGTCTTTGGATCGAGCGGTAAGCTGGTAAAGACCCAGGAGCAGTTCGAGGAAAAAGAAGAATGGCAGGAGAGCCTCGAATCGGAGTTGGGAACGAGGGAGATACCAACGTCGTGGACGGTTCATCCCAACGACACGATTTTGACGTCGGCGGCCACATCAAAAGACACCGAAGCCGTTTCAAGAAGACGGTGGGGACGGACCAATTTGTGGTGACTCAGCACCGCTACGGTGAAGTCACCATCACGGAGAAAGGGGGGGGGGGGGGTGTGAAGTAGGCACAGCGCAGGCCTCCCCCACAATATATTGTATGTTAAACACCATATATATATACATAATACTTACATCTACTTAGCATTAACACAGATATAACATGGTAAAGGGAAACATAACCAACTAAGCATAAGATAACATAAGGGCCGAGCGGCTAGACCAGCTGAAGAAGGTCGCGTGTGCTAAATATCGTAACCCACGATCAAGGTGTCGCGATCCACCAGAAGAGGAAAGGCGCGCTCAGGCCGAGCGCGAGAACGGAAAGGTATTCGTCAACCGGGACTGTAAGTGTGCGGTCGTGTCCCACGGGATAGTATTGAAAGAGGCCAGACGTGACGGCAGAGTTTTGTAGAAAATAAGGGATAAGCGGTGAAAGGGACACCCATAATGATGCTTCTCTGTGTAACTTAGATAAATGCTTTGCCGTTATAGCTTACTAAATTTAAATTGTTCAAAATGTAAAGTCATGTCTTTTTGTAGAAGTCTCCCCCTTACTGCTTAGTACTTGCTTGATGGTTCACCACTTGACCACGTCTTTGAAATTAATGATTTAGGCAGTATTGATTGTAAATTAAAGTTTGACTTTTTTTGGCTTCAGCAAGCAGTGGTGGATAGAGTTTAATGATTCCTCACTACAAAAACGCTTTATACATCCAAAGTGCGTCCCATCCTGGAGTATGGATCTTGTGTGTGGGCCCCGCCTTGTGTTTGCCCTTAGATGTTTTTACTGGGTTCCGGGAGTTAACTTAACCCCTTACTTAAGTAAACTCTTTTTAAATAATCTTTTCCCCCTTTAAACCGTAGAACTATGCATTTTTTTTAAATATCATAATTGATTTTTTATTTAAGATCTGCCCCTCAAGGAGGCAATTATTAAATTTTATAACATACATTAGCGGCTTTATATATCCCATTTTGCATTGAAATTTTTTGGGCCGGGTCTAGGGTGTTTGGAAATGAGGTTTATGTGTCTTTATCCCTTGCGAGATCAAGAGGATGCTTCCCTATAAGAAGTCAAAATTGAGTTTGGATGGTGTGGCAGTCTTCTTATGTGCCTGTCACTTGTTTTAATAACTTCCTCCCTTACCCATGGAATGTTTAGTGTACTGTGTATGCATTGTCGTGGTATATACATGTGTCATCAGGTTAGCGCCCCCCTTGACACTCATTTTCTTTTGCTTTTTTCTCTTTGCCTATTGCACGCAACTTCTTAGTTTTTGTTTTGATTTTGTTATCATCATATGAGATCTCTCTCATAATGAAATAAAGCGCGAGAGAAGAACCGTTATGTTTTATTTTCTATTCTTCTTTATTTTCGTTAAGAATGCGTGCACTTATTTTGCGTCATCAGATTAGCGCCGCCAAATGCAATTTAAGTTATCTTGCTTATTTTGGCAATTACAGTCACCAAATTTTTTGTGAAGCTCAAAGTATTCAATATCTTTAAACAAACGTACAGTATGGGTAAAGGAACAGTTTTATCTTTGGTTGAAAAATCAAAGATTGAGGCATACTTTGAATCTGGATTATCCTACCATAAAATTGCTGAAAAAACGGGAAGACACAGAAAAACAATTGCTAATTTTCTTAAAAATAAGGAAACCTATGGAAAAAACTACAAAGGCGGCTGTCGGGAGCAGCAGCCAAATCAGCACAAATAGCCACTCGGCATCACTGTTAAATTCTTGTACGCGCATCTCTTATCTTATGTACAAGGGCTTTGATTGCGCTCTTAATGCACGCATGTCAGCGATCGGCTGCACATGCGTCTGGCTGTCGGCCTTAGCTAATCAGTCGTTGATAATCTATTGTCATAAACGGTTGCGCGATTCTGTATTCGTGCGAAGCTGACACTTGGTCCAGCCACAGCCACTCTCTCTTGGTTACATATTTGCATGTGTGCCAATACATAATATAGTTAATAATAAAGTGAACAATTTATTTGAATCTGTTGCCCTTTATTTAGACATTTATAGTTGCCAAAAAAGCTTGGTAACTCAACATTTGGAGGCCCCGGCGAGATAATTCTAACTCGCATTCGCGTTGTTGCTTATTAAAGTGCCTTTAATGAGCAAACTGACTATTGTGAAGGTGCATTAATTGACTATTGAGAAAAATAGAAAGGTGCATAAACATATAAAAAACAAGTGGAAACGTTGCAGTCGGACGCAACCGACTGCGGTATACTCGATACCAGTATTAAAAATTTTGATGCCCATCCATGTGGGATGTTAATTGCTTTCTTCATACCAAATTTGGTGACTCTAGCTCGAAGTTTGTATAAAGTGGGGAAAGGGGGGCTGGGGGCGGTATGGGTGGAATTGCATCCAAATTTTTGATGCAGATCTTTGTGGAATGTCAATTGCTATCTTCATAACAAATTTGGTGACTCTAGCTCAAAGTTTGTAAAAGTGGGGAAAGAGGGGCTGGGGGCGGTATGGTTGGGCGTGGCATTCAAATTTTTGCTGCAGATCCTTGTGGAATGTCAAATGCTACCTTCATACCAAATTTGGTGACTCTAGCTCAAAGTTTGTATAAAGTGGGGAAAGGGGGGCTGGGGGCGGTATGGGTGGAATTGCATCCAAATTTTTGATGCAGATCTTTGTGGAATGTCAATTGCTATCTTCATAACAAATTTGGTGACTCTAGCTCAAAGTTTGTATAAAGTGGGGAAAGGGGGGCTGGGGGCGGTATGGGTGGAATTGCATCCAAATTTTTGCTGCAGATCCTTGTGGAATGTCAAATGCTACCTTCATACCAAATTTGGTGGCTCTAGCTCGAAGCATGTAAAAGGTGGTGAAAGGGGGCTATGGGGCTTGGGGCGGTATGGGTAGGCGTGGCATTCAAATTTTTGCTGCCGATCCATGTGGGATGTCAATTGCTATCTTCATACCAAATTTGGTGACTCTAGCTCGAAGTTTGTATAAAGTGGGGAAAGGGGGGCTGGGGGTGGTATGGGTGGGCGTGGCATCCAAATTTTTGATGCAGATCTATGTGGAATGTCAATTGCTATCTTCATACAAAATTTGGTGACTCTAGCTCAAAGTTTGTAATAGGGGGGGAAAGGGGGGTGGAAGGGGTGCGCGTGGCTCCAAAACATTGATGCAGTTTTTTGGGGGTCGTTGCAAGCTATCTTCCTGCCAAATTTGGTGGCTCTAGCTCCACAACTCTGGAAGATACACGCATTCCCGTTTTTGACGAAGCGTTGGGGTGGATGGGGAAGGCTAGGGTGGTATTGGTGGGCGTGGCATCCAAACTTTTGATGCAGTTTTTGGGGGGTCATCATCACCTTTCTTGGCACCAAATTTGGTGGCTCTAGCTAAAAAACTGTGGGAGATATAGCCATTTCTGATTTCAAAATGCGGGAGGGCTGGGGGTGGAATGGGTGGGCGTTGCTCCAAAATTTTGATGCAGTTTTTTGGGGGTCGTTACCAGCTAGCTTTCTACCAAATTTGGAGGCTCTAGCTCCACAACTCTGATAGATACACGCATTCCCGTTTTTGACGAAGCGTTGGGGTGGATGGGGGCGGCTAGAGCAGTATCGGTGGGCGTGGCATCCAAACTTTTGATGCAGTTTTTGGGGGGTCATCATCACCTATCTTGGCACAAAATTTGGTGGCTCTAGCTCAAAAACTGTGGGTGATATACGCTTTTTTGACTTTAAATTGCGGGGGGGCTGGGGGCGGAATGGGTGGGCGTGGCTCCAAAATTTTGATGCAGTTTTTTGGGGGTTGCTAGTAGCTATCTGCCCACCAAATTTGGTAGTTCTAGCTGTAAGGATGTGCGAAATATGAGGATTTATCGGTTTTGAGTTATCGAATTTATCGATTTGCCAGCCCCCCAGTTATCGTAGAACCCCCATCTTGACACTTTAATTTACTACTAAAGACAGCTGCATTCGCAAACTTTTTGGGTCTTTGCAAATTCGTGAACAGCACTGACTGTACTCTCATACATACACGTGCGTGTGTATTATATGAGTGAGCGTATACACAAGGAAATATACCTCAGCGTCGCGTATTAACTTGAACAGTTTAATCTTAAATTAAAGGGGCTCTAACATGGAGTCATCTGCGAGCTCTAATCAAGTGACAACAATCGAAGGTCGCGTTCAGTTTCTTAAGCGTAAACTGGCTGCTATTCTTGAGAGCTTGCGAAGGCTTGACGCAACTCTTGACGCTGACAAAATTATAGGTCTCAACTCAGCTGAACTTCTTGTTCGATTGGAGTTACTTGATCAGACTCAGGCAACATTTAATATTACGCACGTTGCGCTAGAGGAGCTACAGTTTGATGAAATAGAAAGTGATGTGCGCGTTAAATTTGATGAACTGTTTATTAATATAAAATCACGCGTTCGAGTGCAATTAGACATTCGCAAATCGCATACGCAGCGCTCATCTACATTGCTGCCCGATGATAAGGCAGTTACTTACGGCGCTGAACGGGCTCATAGAATTCGTTTACCTGAATTCAAGCTGACAACTTTCACTGGAGGGTATACAGAATATGCCAGCTTCTTCTCAGTATTTGATTCGGTGATCAACAGGGATCCCGATTTAAATGATATTGAAAAGCTGCATCATCTGCGCTCATGTTTGGATGGAGCTGCTCTGGAGTCAATTCGATCGTTGGACATATCAAGTTGCAATTATCGAGTAGCATTAGACATATTAAATAAGCGGTATATATAGAGTCACCAAATTTGGTATGAAGATAGCAATTGACATTTCACAGAGATCTGCATCAAAAATTTGGATGTCACACCCACCCATACCGCCCCCAGCCCCCCTTTCCACAGCTCTTACAAACTTTGCGCTAGAGTCACCAAATTTGGAAGGAAGATAGTTAGTGGCATCCCCATCTGCATCGGAGAATCTTTAAGGCAGCGTACACCCCTGCCCCATCCGTACCCCTTTGCAATCAGGCCTCTTTTTACCTGTTTTAATACTGGTATCGAGTATGCCGCAGTCGGTTGCGTCCGACTGCAACGTTTCCACTTGTTTTATTCTAGTTCATACAACCATATGACACGATATGTATATCGTATTGAATTATCAGTATTTGTGATCGATGGACGACAGAATCGAGCTGTCATGCGACCCTGCGATCGAGGGCAGTCTTCTTCGCAAAGCTTTCGCACGCAGCAGCATATTAAAATAAATTGCTTTTATCCAACATTTTATGATTTAGTTTTGGTTATAAATGTTTATATTATTCTTTCGTTGAATCATATTAATAAACTTATCAAAATGGAGTGAAGTATTCAATTTTTTTGTTGCGACGACTTGCTCTGGTTGAAATCAGAACAGGGGCCACTAGGAGCTTTCTTAGCGAGGAGTTTTTCAAGAAGATTGCATCTAGAGGAGAAGTGTTGGAAACGGATGCGAAAATATGATTAGCAGACGGTTCTTCAGTGGCCATAGAAAGACTGTTACGGACAAAGGTAGGTCAAGGACGTACCAGTAGACATGCTCGTCATGCCATCCATGCTAGACTGTCTAATTCGGGGAACGGATTTTCTATGTTAGATGGGTACGACTATTAGTTGCGAGGAGATGAAACTTATTCTACAAAGCGCCGAAAAGTGGTGGAGAAGAAGAACAAGAACGATAGCGCAGAGCGAAAGCAGCGAAGGAATGTCCTGGGGACAACCGGTTTAGTAGCTGCCTCTTTGGGTTTGGGACCAACAGCGCTCAATTCATGATGCAGCTGTACAAATTCCAACTGTCACCACAAAGCAAGTAAAAGGCTTTAGTCGAGAAATCCTGATAAAAATATACCCTGAACCCGTGTATTAAAATGACTTGCAGTAGTGCAGTTTTTCTTGACTTAACTTAAATATAAAATATCTCTTGTGTTTCTTAACCGATTTGGATCAAATTTTCACAGAAGTTATAAAGTTTTCCATAGTTTCAACTCCTATTTTAACATTTTCTAAATTTGAGATTTTTTCATTTTCGATTACATATGCATATCAGAAACCAGAATAGTTATCGATAGTTTGAAATAAACTTGATCTGCCTTTGGTTTAGGAGAAGTTATGTTCCAAATTTGAAGACTCCAGCTCTTATAGTCTTTGAGATCGACGCGTTCATACATACGGACGGACGGACGTACAGAAGGACAGACGGACATGGCTACATCGACTCGGCTGTTAGTTTCAGTATATTTTTAAATATTGTTTATACGAAGGATAATAACAATGAAAGTTACTTTTTGGATCAGTGAGCTTTTTATAGTCTAATTTTCGTACTACATAAACATATATACATTCATTTAAAATACGTATATACATACAGTCATTTAAAATACCTATTTAATGATAAGTTATAAAAATATTTTATTGATATTATATAAATATTTATATAACGATCAATGTATTTTAATTTCTTGTGTTGTTTTTTAAACACAAGAAAATTAAGTCGATTTTAGACCTAATAATTGGAGCAACGTTATATATCTTGTTGTTGTCTTCTATTTTGCATATTATATAATAGACGGTGCTTAAGTGCATTTAAAAATCAAATAAAACTAAGCAGTCTGAATATTCTATGAAAGTAATATAAGTTGGCTTATTTAATTTTATTGAATTCTTTACTTACTTATAGAAACTGTAACATTGTAACAATCGTTTTACAGTGAAGTCAATAGACTTACAGCCAAATTATAATATGTCTATTGGAACTTTAGATATTAGTTGTGTTTTGGTGCCGCATTCAGTTGTTGCTATAATTGGTGATGGAGCCCGCCTTATTAGATCTATTTCCTAACTTTTATTTAGTAGGCAAGGCTTCCATGGCACCACACGTCAACATATTGTAACCAACTGGGAAACTTTTACTTGCTTCAGCATAAACTAAAATGGAGACTGTTATAGCTCTTCTGAACAATATGAGTGCGCTATGTCAAATTCATATACTTATGGTACTGCATGTGAGTTTAAAGCAGCAGCAGAAATTTATGCCGTAAATTTTCAAGATTTTAAAAATGGAATTTTATTACAAGTGTTTGGAAATAATATGCATCCTGTAAAAAGATTTCGTTTTAACAGTACATTAATGAATGAGGAAGTCTTAACTGAAGATTTTGATACGTCAATATGTAAAACTGAAAATGTTAAAAATCCCGTTAAAAGACGTAATCTCCGACAAAACAGAAAAAAGGTACGAAAACATTCATTTGAAAAATATCGTGATAGCAATAGGGGTAAGCATAGAAGCTTCAACAATTTTTCAGGTTAATTATCCTGAAGCTCATAGAGTTGCAGTGATAAGACATCAGTGATAAGACATCAATAAAGGCGTTTGCGTGCATGGAGTGTTAAAGCCATGTCTAGCTTTAATGATGATTTTAAAATAGCTTACAAGTCAGATAAAACAACTAAACTTGGTAGCATGAATTTTATATGCAAACATTGTAATGCTTCAAAATGTAATAATGACCTCTGGGTATCTGTTGCAAGGCAGGAAAAGTTGAACTTTCACAAAATAAAAGTTTGCCTGATCCATTTAAAAGCTTTATAATTGGTGGACATCCCAAGCATAATCATTTCATTGATCGTATAAGAAAATATAACAGCTGCTTTCAAATGAATTCATTTGGAAGCACAAAAATTAAAGTTCAAGGACAAGTGTATCACTTAATTGGTAAAGTCCGACCTTTGCCAAATGAAGAAATGCAGTTTCTTAAAATTTATTTTGTTGGTGATGATGAACAAGAAGCTCAACTATGTTGCAAAAATATTTCAAATGTTGATTAAAGCGTAGTAAAGATTCTTTATTGTATGTTTATCAACATAATCGTTATGTAAAAGATCTAAAAATGGCTCTCATTAAAATGATTTGTTCGCTTTACGCCAATACAACCAAACGATGGTTTAAACAATGATGGTTATACGTACTAAAGACTATAAATTGGTTATACATACAGATCGAACACCCGCTGGTGAAAGCCATTTTGGTGTATGTAATGCTGATTGAAAAGGAAAGGTTAAATTATATTCGCTACAGTCAAGCGAAACTCAGAGCAGATAGCTATATACATCTACAAGATGCAATAGGCCTTCAAGATGTTGATGCAGCTCAACTTGGTCAGATGGTAATTTTACCATCTTCTTATATATGCATTAAAAGACTCAAGATGCTATGACATGCCATCCACAATGGAATGACATAAAATGTGTTTTATTACCGGATTAAAAACCGCATGATCGTCACGGTGCTATAGCTCGAGTTTTTCATGCATTGTTTCATGTACTCTGTGGAATGGCAAAAGCGGAGCTTACCACATATACATATTCTATTTTGGTTAGAAAATAAAATAAGACCAGATAAAATCGATAAGATTATATGTGCGGAAATACCAAACGCAGATGAGGATCCTTTGTTATTTAACATTGTTAAGTCAAATATGATTCATGGTCCTTGCGGTGCATTTAATAATAAATTGCCATGCATGAAAACTGTAAAATGTACCAAAAGGTTACCTCGACAATTACTTAAAGAAACTGTGACTGGAAAGATAGTTACACTCTTTATCGTAGAAGATCGATAGAAGATGGTGGTAATGCAACTAATATATATGGTAATTGCATAGATAATCGTTGGGTTGTGCCTTACAACTTTGTACTTTTCAGAACATTTGAAGCTCACATAAATGTTGAGTAATGTAGTTCTGTAAAGTCTATTAAATGGATTTTAAGTATGTTAACAAGGGCACTGATCAAGCATCATTTACTCTTGAAGACCAACGTAATGAAACTAACATGTACGGAAGTGGCCGTTACATAAGTAGCTCAGAAACGGTAAGGAGAATCCTTGCATTTCCCATACATGAACGTTTTCCGGCTATTACACACTTATAATCCGCAACAATTACTTGAAAGATTAAGCATTACACCCAAATTCACTTTGCTAGCCTTCTTTGAGCTATGCACACGTGATGAGTTTGCAAGAACGCTTTTATACTGTGAGGTTCCCACGTATTTTACATGGAACAATAAAGATATTCAATGAAGGAAGCGAGGGCATGATGTCCCCAATTTTCCTGGACACGGTGGATAGCGCGGTTACCACGATGACGGCAGAGACCGCAACAGTCAACAAAGAGGCGCCTAGCGAACGGCCTCAACGCCGTGCGCTAAGCAACCGGGGTTGCCACCCACGTTGCGTACCATCGAGGATAAATACGACACTCATCGGGATAAAAGCGCCGAGGCAGTGGATCAGGAGGAGGCACCCATGAGTTCGGCGGCAAAGTCTCCATCCCTAGGGGAAGTGACAAGCGTTGAAAACGTCCAAGGAGAAGACCAGGAGAAAGCATCCCGGAGGTCGACGGCAGAGTCCCCATCCACGTACGATAACGCCGCTAAGCGGTACCAAACACCGACGAACGTAGTCAACGACAGGGAAAGCCGACCAGAACAGGACAAAGCCGAGTCTTTGGATCGAGCGGTAAGCTGGTAAAGACCCAGGAGCAGTTCGAGGAAAAAGAAGAATGGCAGGAGAGCCTCGAATCGGAGTTGGGAACGAGGGAGATACCAACGTCGTGGACGGTTCATCCCAACGACACGATTTTGACGTCGGCGGCCACATCAAAAGACACCGAAGCCGTTTCAAGAAGACGGTGGGGACGGACCAATTTGTGGTGACTCAGCACCGCTACGGTGAAGTCACCATCACGGAGAAAGGGGGGGGGGGGGGTGTGAAGTAGGCACAGCGCAGGCCTCCCCCACAATATATTGTATGTTAAACACCATATATATATACATAATACTTACATCTACTTAGCATTAACACAGATATAACATGGTAAAGGGAAACATAACCAACTAAGCATAAGATAACATAAGGGCCGAGCGGCTAGACCAGCTGAAGAAGGTCGCGTGTGCTAAATATCGTAACCCACGATCAAGGTGTCGCGATCCACCAGAAGAGGAAAGGCGCGCTCAGGCCGAGCGCGAGAACGGAAAGGTATTCGTCAACCGGGACTGTAAGTGTGCGGTCGTGTCCCACGGGATAGTATTGAAAGAGGCCAGACGTGACGGCAGAGTTTTGTAGAAAATAAGGGATAAGCGGTGAAAGGGACACCCATAATGATGCTTCTCTGTGTAACTTAGATAAATGCTTTGCCGTTATAGCTTACTAAATTTAAATTGTTCAAAATGTAAAGTCATGTCTTTTTGTAGAAGTCTCCCCCTTACTGCTTAGTACTTGCTTGATGGTTCACCACTTGACCACGTCTTTGAAATTAATGATTTAGGCAGTATTGATTGTAAATTAAAGTTTGACTTTTTTTGGCTTCAGCAAGCAGTGGTGGATAGAGTTTAATGATTCCTCACTACAAAAACGCTTTATACATCCAAAGTGCGTCCCATCCTGGAGTATGGATCTTGTGTGTGGGCCCCGCCTTGTGTTTGCCCTTAGATGTTTTTACTGGGTTCCGGGAGTTAACTTAACCCCTTACTTAAGTAAACTCTTTTTAAATAATCTTTTCCCCCTTTAAACCGTAGAACTATGCATTTTTTTTAATATCATAATTGATTTTTTATTTAAGATCTGCCCCTCAAGGAGGCAATTATTAAATTTTATAACATACATTAGCGGCTTTATATATCCCATTTTGCATTGAAATTTTTTGGGCCGGGTCTAGGGTGTTTGGAAATGAGGTTTATGTGTCTTTATCCCTTGCGAGATCAAGAGGATGCTTCCCTATAAGAAGTCAAAATTGAGTTTGGATGGTGTGGCAGTCTTCTTATGTGCCTGTCACTTGTTTTAATAACTTCCTCCCTTACCCATGGAATGTTTAGTGTACTGTGTATGCATTGTCGTGGTATATACATGTGTCATCAGGTTAGCGCCCCCCTTGACACTCATTTTCTTTTGCTTTTTTCTCTTTGCCTATTGCACGCAACTTCTTAGTTTTTGTTTTGATTTTGTTATCATCATATGAGATCTCTCTCATAATGAAATAAAGCGCGAGAGAAGAACCGTTATGTTTTATTTTCTATTCTTCTTTATTTTCGTTAAGAATGCGTGCACTTATTTTGCGTCATCAGATTAGCGCCGCCAAATGCAATTTAAGTTATCTTGCTTATTTTGGCAATTACAGTCACCAAATTTTTTGTGAAGCTCAAAGTATTCAATATCTTTAAACAAACGTACAGTATGGGTAAAGGAACAGTTTTATCTTTGGTTGAAAAATCAAAGATTGAGGCATACTTTGAATCTGGATTATCCTACCATAAAATTGCTGAAAAAACGGGAAGACACAGAAAAACAATTGCTAATTTTCTTAAAAATAAGGAAACCTATGGAAAAAACTACAAAGGCGGCTGTCGGGAGCAGCAGCCAAATCAGCACAAATAGCCACTCGGCATCACTGTTAAATTCTTGTACGCGCATCTCTTATCTTATGTACAAGGGCTTTGATTGCGCTCTTAATGCACGCATGTCAGCGATCGGCTGCACATGCGTCTGGCTGTCGGCCTTAGCTAATCAGTCGTTGATAATCTATTGTCATAAACGGTTGCGCGATTCTGTATTCGTGCGAAGCTGACACTTGGTCCAGCCACAGCCACTCTCTCTTGGTTACATATTTGCATGTGTGCCAATACATAATATAGTTAATAATAAAGTGAACAATTTATTTGAATCTGTTGCCCTTTATTTAGACATTTATAGTTGCCAAAAAAGCTTGGTAACTCAACATTTGGAGGCCCCGGCGAGATAATTCTAACTCGCATTCGCGTTGTTGCTTATTAAAGTGCCTTTAATGAGCAAACTGACTATTGTGAAGGTGCATTAATTGACTATTGAGAAAAATAGAAAGGTGCATAAACATATAAAAAACAAGTGGAAACGTTGCAGTCGGACGCAACCGACTGCGGTATACTCGATACCAGTATTAAAAATTTTGATGCCCATCCATGTGGGATGTTAATTGCTTTCTTCATACCAAATTTGGTGACTCTAGCTCGAAGTTTGTATAAAGTGGGGAAAGGGGGGCTGGGGGCGGTATGGGTGGAATTGCATCCAAATTTTTGATGCAGATCTTTGTGGAATGTCAATTGCTATCTTCATAACAAATTGGTGACTCTAGCTCAAAGTTTGTAAAAGTGGGGAAAGAGGGGCTGGGGGCGGTATGGTTGGGCGTGGCATTCAAATTTTTGCTGCAGATCCTTGTGGAATGTCAAATGCTACCTTCATACCAAATTTGGTGACTCTAGCTCAAAGTTTGTATAAAGTGGGGAAAGGGGGGCTGGGGGCGGTATGGGTGGAATTGCATCCAAATTTTTGATGCAGATCTTTGTGGAATGTCAATTGCTATCTTCATAACAAATTTGGTGACTCTAGCTCAAAGTTTGTATAAAGTGGGGAAAGGGGGGCTGGGGGCGGTATGGGTGGAATTGCATCCAAATTTTTGCTGCAGATCCTTGTGGAATGTCAAATGCTACCTTCATACCAAATTTGGTGGCTCTAGCTCGAAGCATGTAAAAGGTGGTGAAAGGGGGGCTATGGGGCTTGGGGCGGTATGGGTAGGCGTGGCATTCAAATTTTTGCTGCCGATCCATGTGGGATGTCAATTGCTATCTTCATACCAAATTTGGTGACTCTAGCTCGAAGTTTGTATAAAGTGGGGAAAGGGGGGCTGGGGGTGGTATGGGTGGGCGTGGCATCCAAATTTTTGATGCAGATCTATGTGGAATGTCAATTGCTATCTTCATACAAAATTTGGTGACTCTAGCTCAAAGTTTGTAAAAGGTGGGGAAAGGGGGGTGGAAGGGGTGCGCGTGGCTCCAAAACATTGATGCAGTTTTTGGGGGTCGTTGCAAGCTATCTTCCTGCCAAATTTGGTGGCTCTAGCTCCACAACTCTGGAAGATACACGCATTCCCGTTTTTGACGAAGCGTTGGGGTGGATGGGGAAGGCTAGGGTGGTATTGGTGGGCGTGGCATCCAAACTTTTGATGCAGTTTTTGGGGGGTCATCATCACCTATCTTGGCACCAAATTTGGTGGCTCTAGCTAAAAAACTGTGGGAGATATAGCCATTTCTGATTTCAAAATGCGGGAGGGCTGGGGGTGGAATGGGTGGGCGTTGCTCCAAAATTTTGATGCAGTTTTTTGGGGGTCGTTACCAGCTAGCTTTCTACCAAATTTGGAGGCTCTAGCTCCACAACTCTGATAGATACACGCATTCCCGTTTTTGACGAAGCGTTGGGGTGGATGGGGGCGGCTAGAGCAGTATCGGTGGGCGTGGCATCCAAACTTTTGATGCAGTTTTTGGGGGGTCATCATCACCTATCTTGGCACAAAATTTGGTGGCTCTAGCTCAAAAACTGTGGGTGATATACGCTTTTTTGACTTTAAATTGCGGGGGGGCTGGGGGCGGAATGGGTGGGCGTGGCTCCAAAATTTTGATGCAGTTTTTTGGGGGTTGCTAGTAGCTATCTGCCCACCAAATTTGGTAGTTCTAGCTGTAAGGATGTGCGAAATATGAGGATTTATCGGTTTTGAGTTATCGAATTTATCGATTTGCCAGCCCCCCAGTTATCGTAGAACCCCCATCTTGACACTTTAATTTACTACTAAAGACAGCTGCATTCGCAAACTTTTTGGGTCTTTGCAAATTCGTGAACAGCACTGACTGTACTCTCATACATACACGTGCGTGTGTATTATATGAGTGAGCGTATACACAAGGAAATATACCTCAGCGTCGCGTATTAACTTGAACAGTTTAATCTTAAATTAAAGGGGCTCTAACATGGAGTCATCTGCGAGCTCTAATCAAGTGACAACAATCGAAGGTCGCGTTCAGTTTCTTAAGCGTAAACTGGCTGCTATTCTTGAGAGCTTGCGAAGGCTTGACGCAACTCTTGACGCTGACAAAATTATAGGTCTCAACTCAGCTGAACTTCTTGTTCGATTGGAGTTACTTGATCAGACTCAGGCAACATTTAATATTACGCACGTTGCGCTAGAGGAGCTACAGTTTGATGAAATAGAAAGTGATGTGCGCGTTAAATTTGATGAACTGTTTATTAATATAAAATCACGCGTTCGAGTGCAATTAGACATTCGCAAATCGCATACGCAGCGCTCATCTACATTGCTGCCCGATGATAAGGCAGTTACTTACGGCGCTGAACGGGCTCATAGAATTCGTTTACCTGAATTCAAGCTGCCAACTTTCACTGGAGGATATACCGAATATGCCAGCTTCTTCTCAGTATTTGATTCGGTGATCAACAGGGATCCCGATTTAAATGATATTGAAAAGCTGCATCATCTGCGCTCATGTTTGGATGGAGCTGCTCTGGAGTCAATTCGATCGTTGGACATATCAAGTTGCAATTATCGAGTAGCATTAGACATATTAAATAAGCGGTATAGTAATAAAAGACTTGTATTCCAGGCACATGTGAAGGAGATGTTGGGTCTCAAGAAGGTGGAGGCAACGTCAGCTGTACAACTGCGTGGATTTGGTGACAAGGTCAACTCTCGCATGCGAGCTTTGCAGTCTTTGGGCAATTCGGATCAGATTTCTGACAGCATCATGATAAATATGCTGTTGCATAAACTGGATGTTGGAACACAGTCGTCGTGGGAAGAGTACGCATCGCTAGAGAAATTGCCGACCGCAGCGGAGTTCTTCAATTTCCTCGACAAGCGATGCCAAAAATTGGAGAGCTTGCAGTATGCTATGGCGCAGCACATGCCTAGTTCGCAAGCGCACAAATCGAATGGTAGTAGCAGTGGCAATAGAAAGGCATTTGTCGTTGCCGAAGGCAACCAAAGCAAGTGTCTGTTTTGCAACATGTCTGGTCATGGAATTTATTCCTGCAGCAGATTGGCCAATCTGGCACCAACACTTCGTCGTAAGGAAGTTCAGAAGCTTGTGTTGTGTTACAATTGCCTTAAAAGGGGTCATCAATCCCGAACGTGCAGTTCCGGCAATTGTCGTGTCTGTAATGGCAAGCACCATACGCTGCTGCATATTGCCGAGTCACAGGCCGCACCACCAACTGATGCTGCTAGCGTCTCCTTGCCCAGTTCGACTGTTGCCGTTGCCTCACAGCCTTCCACCTCTCTTGCTGCCCAATGTCTTCGTTCTGATACTGTGCTCTTGGCTACCGCCATCATCTTAATCAAAAATCGTGCCGGATCATACATACCCTGCCGGGCTATGCTAGATTCAGGTTCACAACTTCATCTTGTAACGTCTCAGCTGGCCCAACAGTTACATCTGAAAAGGACCCGATCTGCAGCTACGGTATCTGGACTTGGGGATACGAGCGTCTCTACAGATGGGTTCACAGCCAGCATATGTCTACGATCCCAAGACGAAAAGTATACCACTACTCTTACGGCGCTTATTGCTCCTACCATTACGGACTGTCAACCCTGCGTGGCCATTGATACAACCGATTGGAGAATCCCAAAAAATGTCAGGTTAGCTGATCCCGCCTTTAACAGACCACAGAGGGTGGATCTGCTGCTTGGAGCCAGCGTTTTCTTTGAGCTTCTATGCGTCGGACAAATAAAGCTCGGCCCGAATCTGCCTCTACTACAGAAGACTCGTCTTGGTTGGGTAGTTTCAGGTGGTGGTTCAGGATCACAAAACACGTCGCTGCTGGCAAGCCGTAGTGCAGTCGCCGATGGTGTTGCTCAGAGTGATGTGTCTCTGGACGAGTTGGTGAGACGATTTTGGGAAATTGAAGGTATGGATGAAGCTGTCGCACAGTTAAGCAAGGAGGAAGCGCTATGCGAAGATCACTTTGTAAACACCTTCTCACGGCTTCCAACTGGTGAATATTCTGTTCGTCTGCCCTTTAAATTGACCGCTGATTTGTTGGGTGAGTCCTACACACAAGCGTATCGACGCTTTCTCAACTTAGAGCGTAAGTTGGCAAGACATCCTGATCTCAAGGCACAATACGCTGACTTTATTCATGAATATCTTCAGCTTAATCATATGTCTCGTGTTGATCATCAACTTATTTCACGCTGCAAGTATTTTCTACCGCACCATTGCGTGATAAAGCAGAGCAGCACAACTACGAAACTTCGTGTTGTATTTGATGGTTCAGCTTCCACTTCTTCTGGATATTCACTCAATGAAGTAATGATGGCAGGTCCTGTCATACAAGCTAAGTTGCTTCACATAATGCTTCGCTTTCGTACGTATTTGGTTGCCTTGACAGGCGACATATGTAAAATGTACCGGTGCGTCAGAATCTCCACATCTGACAGCTACTATCAGTGCATTTTATGGCGTGACACACCTGATAAGGAACTGGAAGTTTATAAACTAGACACTGTCACATATGGCACCAAAGCTGCTTCGTTCCTATCAAAGCGGGCAATGCATCAGCTAGCTTATGATGAGAAAAATGCACTTCCCCTTGGCTCTGATGCACTTCTGCATGACTTTTATGTTGATGATTTCATTTCTGGAGGAGATTCAGTAGCACAGGTCATTGATAAAATGAATCAAACGGCTGGCATACTATCGCGTGGCAACTTTAAGCTTAGGAAGTGGTGTTCCAGTCACCCAGAGGTTCTCAATGATGTAGCTGAAGATGATAAGGAGAAATTCGTAAAATTTGATGATGGCAGCCCCTTAACCAAAACTCTTGGTCCTGCATGGGACCCTGCAGCCGACCGCCTTCTCTTCTCGTTAATGCCGCTACAGCCATCGCAAAAACCATGCAGACGCTCAGTGCTTTCGACAATCGCACGGTTCTACGATCCCCTTGGACTCCTTGGACCTGTTATTGTTAGGGCAAAGATATTCCTTCAGCAACTCTGCAAGGACAAACTGGATTGGGATGAAAGCCTCCCTGTGGCAAGGAACACAACTTGGACTGAGCTATGCAGTAGTTTCCAAAGCGTTCGTCAACTCTCGTTTCCCAGATTCCTGCTTGTTCCAGGTGTTGACGTAGAGATACACGGCTTCTGCGATGCTAGTTTGGATGCCTATGGAGCTTGCGTGTATGTGGTGTCTAAAGGCCATACACCCACTGCTCACCTTCTCTGCGCAAAGTCTCGAGTTGCACCACTGAAAACGCTTTCTGTGCCGAAGCTTGAGCTGTGTGGAGCTGTATTGCGGGCCAAACTGGTTCGCGAAATCATGGATTTGGATATGTTCTCTGCGCAGTTCTTCTGCTGGTGTGACTCGTCCGTCGCCTTGTCCTGGATCAGCGATGAGCCCTTCCGCTTCAACGTATTTGTAGCTAACCGTGTGACAGCTATACAAGAGCTGACGGCCAGCATGAAGTGGCTACATGTTCCTACAGCTTTAAACCCTGCTGACATCATATCAAGAGGTGCTTCTCCTGAAACTTTGGTTGAATCAGATCTATGGTTTCATGGCCCATCATACTTACGGGGAAATTCTGCTGATTGGCCTGTATTCAGCGTACCAGAGAAATCGAGCATTGAACTCCGAAAGGCGGCTTTGGTGGTGCTATCTCCTCACATTGACATAACACAGACTTGCAAATACGCAAATTGCTTTAAGACTTTGCAACGTGTTTTTGCCTATGTTTACAAGTTTATTAAGCGCATACGTCATGCTGATCTCACCGTTCTAGATATCCATAATGGAACTCGCCTTCTGGTTCGAGTTGTGCAACTAGGACATCTATGGGAGGACATCAAGGACCTGCGTGCAAAGGGTTTTGTTAAGAAATCAAGCTCCGTTGTCTCATTATCGCCCTTTATTGACGACTTTGGACTCGTGCGTGTTGGTGGCCGACTGAAGAATTCATCGCTACCATACGACGCAAGGCATCCAATAATCCTACCTCGGCGTCATACAGTCACGAACGCGCTAATTGACCACGCTCATAGGAAGAATCTTCACACTGGATCTCGAGCCCTGTTAGCCAAAATCCGCCTTGAGTACTGGCCAATTGGTGGGTTGAGAACAGTTTCCAAGGCTGTCAGCAAATGCGTGATCTGTTTTAGAGCCAAGCCAAGGTTTCTGGAGCCAATCATGGCTCAGATACCAAGTGAGCGTCTACATGGAGTTCGTCCGTTTGCTGTCACGGGGATCGATTATTGCGGACCATTCTTCTACAAATCCGAAGTGCGTAATCGACCGCCTGCCAAGGCCTATATCAGTGTTTTCATTTGCTTCACCAGCAAGGCTATACATATGGAGCTTGTAAAGGATTTGTCTACGGCAACGTTCCTCAGTGCGCTTAAGCGTTTTATTTCACTTCGTGGGAAGCCCAGCCAAATTTGGTCCGATAACGCAACCAATTTCGTCGGTGCGAAGAACGAGCTTGAGGATTTGAAGCAGCTGATGTTAAGCGATCAACACATGGAAACTGTTCGCCGATGGTGCTTAACGGATAGCATCGAGTGGAAGTTCATCCCACCACGATCACCTCACTTTGGCGGACTATGGGAGGCCGCAGTTAAAACAGCAAAGCATCACCTGTATAGATCGATTGGAAATTCCCTCTTGAACCATGATGAACTGCGCACGCTCATTTGCCAAATCTCGGCAATAGTTAATTCTCGTCCTCTGCTCTTAATTTCAGAAAATCCAGAAGATTTAGATGTTCTGACGCCGGCCCATCTGTTACTCGGTGGCCCTCCAACGACCATCATCGAGCCAGACCTGACGAAACTCAATTATGATCGTTTAGATGGCTGGCAGCGCGTCACGCAGCTGCAGCAAATGTTTTGGAGTCGCTGGCGTGAAGAGTACCTCACGCTCCTTCAGCAAAGGTCGAAATGGCGCAGTCCTTCGCAATCCTTGCGGATCAACGACGTGGTCCTCGTGAAGAACGAGAACATGCCCCCAATGCGTTGGCCGTTAGCGAGAGTGGTCGCACTTTCTCCGGGCAACGACGGAGTACCTCGTGTTGCAGACTTGAAGACCAAAGCTGGCATCATCAGAAGGGCTGTGAATAAACTCTGCCTGCTGCCCCTTTCTGATGTAGTTGAAAGACAGGCTTCCAACGGGGGGAGTATGTCGGGAGCAGCAGCCAAATCAGCACAAATAGCCACTCGGCATCACTGTTAAATTCTTGTACGCGCATCTCTTATCTTATGTACAAGGGCTTTGATTGCGCTCTTAATGCACGCATGTCAGCGATCGGCTGCACATGCGTCTGGCTGTCGGCCTTAGCTAATCAGTCGTTGATAATCTATTGTCATAAACGGTTGCGCGATTCTGTATTCGTGCGAAGCTGACACTTGGTCCAGCCACAGCCACTCTCTCTTGGTTACATATTTGCATGTGTGCCAATACATAATATAGTACATAATAAAGTGAACAATTTATTTGAATCTGTTGCCCTTTATTTAGACATTTATAGTTGCGAAAAAAGCTTGGTAACTCAACAGCGGCAATAATCAAGTGATTTCACTATTAGATAAAGAGCAATACTTCGGGAAGCTTCGAATTCGCACGGATCGACCACCAAGATTAGGGAACAAGCCGGTGTTAAGGCGAGCTTATCAACGGTCCAAAGAGTAATTAAGAAAGCTAATCACTTAAAAAGACAGAAATTAAAAAAAAACCACCACTCAATATGCTGAAAGAAATGCGCTTTAAATTTGCCCGAGCGCACATGACGTGGTCTACCCAATGGCAGCATGTTGTCTTTTCAGATGAAAAAAAGTTTAATTTGGAAGGACCTGATGGCTATAATTATTATTTCCACGACCTACGCAAAGAAGAACATCACTTGGACCGGTTGCACAGCCGGGTGGGGGGCGTTATGGTGTGGGGAGCAATATCTTACTACGGCAATTGCGAGCTTCAGTTTTTGACATTGCGCATGAACGCACAGGACTATAACACCGTGTTAAAAACGGCTTTTCCGCATTTCCAAAACATTTTTCAAAACCTGCAGTGGACTTTCCAGCACGATAATGCTCCAATTCACACCGCCCGATCCTTGAAGTCATGGATTCAGGGCCAAAAAGTTGATCTCATGGAGTGGCCACCATACTCAGCCGACCTTAACATCATTGAAAACGTCTGGGGATGGTTGGTCAGGAAAGTGTATGAGTCCGGAAAGCAGTATAGTACCAAGACAGAATTAATCGAAGGCATCAAACACGCTTGGTCAACCATATCATTGAATTATATTGAACAACTTTATAATTCAATTCCTAATCGAATTTTTGAAGTAATTTCAAACAAAGGCGGTTCTACGCACTACTAGTATTACTTAAAAATGATAAAAATTTAATATAGAGGTGTTATAAACTACCATTATTGGTCATCAACTAAATTAAATTGAATTTAACGCAGAGGCGCTAACCTGATGACCAAATTTTTGTTACATTTTTTTTGTACCTTTCTCAAAAACATTTATTGGAAAATAATCCTTATTGTTACAGTAGCCATTGTTGTTTTATTTTAAAGAGAAATTGATATAGCAAAATGTAAAAAAAAATTTAAAACTGGAGCTCTAATGGCTTAGCTTTTATTGAGCATTGGCGGTGAGTGTAAAAGGGGGCGCTAACCTGATGACGCGCAGTGTATGTGCATTTGAAAAATGCGCAGTGCTTTATTTTGGAATCGTTGAATAGCCGACTGATTGCTTTTGCTGGCTGTGTCCCAAAGCTGTATGCCGTAAGTTTATATAGGCTTAATTATAGTCTTGTAGACAAGCATTTTTGCACTGAGCTTCAGCTTTGAATATCTGCCTATCAACCGTTTCAGTCTGTCATCAGCTTGTTTCCTTTTGACTAGTAGGTGAGTGCGTCACGTCAGTCTCCTGTCAAGCGTCATGCCCAGGTACCTTGGGTTAGGTTCTTCAGGTATGAGGGAGCTATCAAGGTAGATTGATGGGCAGTTGCCCTTTTAACGTTCCATCTTTTGAGCCAGGTGTTAAGAACATTTAGCTGTTGTTGTATGACTTCTGAGGCATCCTGCGGTGAATCGGCTGTGAACATGAACGTCGTGTCGTCGGCGTACGTGGCTATCAGAAGTCTCTCGTCTGATATTGCGGGTATGTCTGCAGTATATACTGTGTAAAGTATCTTTTGAGAAATTCTAATGCATGTAGTATTTTTTCTGCTAGAATGTGACATTGCTCAGCTGTTCTGTGAGAGTGCCTAAAGCCAAACTGGTGTTCAGAGATTAAGCCTGCCTCTTCCAATACTGGGAGCACTCTTCGCAAGTATACTCTTTCAAGTATTTTGAAGAGTGTTGCCAGTAAACTTATCGGACGAAAAGAGGCAAGTTTGGTTTCAGGTTTTCCAGGCTTGGGTATTAGTACAACCTCAGCTGGTTTCCATTGTGTTAGGAAGTGTCCAATTTCAAAGCAACTGTTAGCCACATTGGTCAGAGAAGCTGTATGCAGCTGGTTGGTAGCAGTTTAATTGCTCTTGCGTCTATGCAATCATGTTCAGGCGCTTTTTGGGATTGAGGGACTGACCCTCGTTCAGGACTTCATCCAAAAATGTAGGTTCAATCTGTATGGTTCTCGGACTTGCTATCTCTAAGAACTGGATCGTGCTCTCTTCTTCCACCAATGAGCTGCGATCAAATGGTGTGAATGAGCTTAATTTTAATCTGATAGGCACCATTGCCTTTTTTTTCTTCTGGGCAGGAACTTCTCTTTTGATGGGCCGTTTGATATGTCGCGTGACCTGTCATAGGCTGTTTTTTTTGGATCTCCTGGTTCAAAATTTTCATGGAATCTGTCGAAGAAACTTCTCCTTAAGTTTTGTAGAAGTTGTTAAAGGCACTTTGCGGCTCTGTTGAAAAGGTTCTTATCCCTTGGACTGCGAGTTAAGAAGTGCAGCAACTTCTGGAGTCCAGAGATAAAGGTCTCTGACTGGTGTTCTTGATTTAGGGCTGCAGCGTTGTGAATTTCACGTGTTAGGCATTCCAAAACACTGTCGATGTCGTCGGCGGATGTCATTATAGCGTTTGGGTTGCTCCTGATTAGTAACCGTGATTTAAATTTGTCAAAATCTAAGTTGTTTTTAATTGGTCTCTTGCGTGTCGCTCTTTTCCAGCCGCCTGCGTTTTATTTATTTCAATAACTTGCTTTGCTCGCCAATAAAACAGAAAAATTGTAATATAACAGAAACAATGTCACTGGAGCATAAGTCATATCCCGGAAAAAAATTATACGACTAAGAGCCTTAAAAACCCACATGAAAGTATTGTCTGGTTTCTGGTTAAAGCATTTCATTAAATTTGATTGACCTAGGTATTGCTAACCTTCTTCTTGACTTACAATTGTATATTATTGTTCAAATACTTCACGGATGTCATAAGTAAAACGCAGTTTGTCACGTATAATTGAAAACTAATATTTTATTTTAATTAGTGTTAAAATTCAAAGGATGCACACGTTTAGCTTTTCTTATATGGCAAACCAAGTTATTCATAAAAGTGCTTATCAACCCAACGAGGTAGTGTAAACGCAGCGGAATGAATTTCGCTTGAATAGTACTTCAAGTTTAACAAATCTATTTCAGACTTTTTAAATTTTTTCATTGGCTCTTTAAGGTTGCGGCTTTCATCTAGAGATGCTATAATAAACCCGATGTGTCCGCACGGATAAGACGGAACAGAAGTTATAGCGTATCTTACTTTTGGAAAATGAAGTGAGCATCCCTTCATTGTTTGTTTTACGTAATCGAAGTCTAACCAAAAACTGCCCGCTTGAGAGCACACAAGACCACCATCTCTTAGTGCATTTTTTAGAAGCTCGAAATAGCTTTCAAGAAACAAGTTTACGGCAGGACCAATTGGGTCCGAGCTATCAGTTATAATGACATCAAATTCATTCTTGTGGTTTTTCATATACTCAAAACCATCGCCAATTGTAAGAGTAAGCTTTTCGCTATCGAAACCACATGCCATTGAAGGTAGAAATTTCTTCGATAGTTGAACAACTCGATCGTCTATTTCTATTTGGTGTACTTCCTTTACCAACGGATGCTTTGCAACTTCCCGTGCTACACCACCATCACCGCCGCCAACAATTAACACCTTTTGGGGGTTTGGATGACAGCATAGGGGCAAAAACGATATCATTTCTTGATATGAGAACTCATCTCTGGAAGTACATTGAATAATTCCATCCAGTATAAGACACCGTCCATAGGTTTCTCTGTAAAAAAAATGTATTTATTTAATTAAATTATTTAAATTGATGATACCCCTTGCAATAAAAAGTTATTATCGTTAGTTGAGTGAAAAGGTAAGCAGTCAATTCAAATAAATCTTAAATTAATTAAAAGAGTGTGTGAATAAATAAATTGTATTTGAATAAAAAAATAAAAATAAAAAATTAAACCAAAAGAAATATTATTATGCCTCGCATTTTGCGAATATTATAATAAACCAATGCTGCGGACAAGTTTTTTTCCTGAACTGATCGCATGCGACGGAGTAGATTTTGACATTCTTTGCCTGCCTGTATGTGCCAACTTGCGCGCTTCTGGTCTTTTCGTAATCCAACGAATTAAAAATAAAAAAAAATGCCTTTTTCGTTTTAGGTAGTAGGTAGTAGGCAATAATGAAAAATCATGGTGTGCGCAGTTTTTGCATTTGTGTCAAATTGACACGCCGGGACTCGCATTTTGAATGTTCAAAATGTTTCAAATTTATAATTTGCTCCACGATAATAGATTAGAGAAGTGATACTTATCGGCATTAAGTGCCAGTTTGAAACGTTGCCAACTTATTCAACTCTTACAGCTGATAATTGTTTGCGAGTAGAGAAGGCTTTTGAGCCCTTTTTTATTTTGTTTTATTAAAAAACATACCCGCTACGGCCTGCAGTACTAATATTAGTTATTTAACATATTTTTAAAAGATTTTTTATTGTGTTGTTTAAAATTACCCCACATTGCTGTTTTTATCGAATTTCGATACATGTAGCGCAAATGTCAGTAATGCAGCGTACTTTTTTTCCATACAGCTAGAACTACCAAATTTGGTAAGGAGATAGCTGCTAGCAACTCCCAAAAAACTGCATCAAAAATTACGGATCCACACTCACCCATTCCGCACTCGTGTGCGACAACAACAACAATTTAACATGTAGGTACTTTAAAGTGCACGAAAGAGACAACAAATGATAGTACGATATGGTCAATTTGTATGGTAGCTATGTCGTAGAATGCTCCGATCGGGATGAAATTTCATAGTGAACAAACCCGACATGATCTAAGCAATCTGTGAAAGTTTCATCAAGATCGGTTCAGCAGTTTGGCCGGAAATCGTGTTGAAACAGACAGACGGACAGACGGACGGAAATCAATTCCTGAGCTCGTCCTGATCATTTTGATATATTGTTTATGGGGTCTCCCATCATTCCTTTAAGGCGTTACAGATTTATGACAAACTCAATATACCCTGTTTCACATGTGAAGGGTATAAATATTAGAACCAGAGCGATCAACAAGAGAATAAATACTGATAAGTGATAATCTACGTAGGTAACAAGGTTATTTTGTGTTAGTGTCCCAATTAAGACCCCTGAGACCCAGGAGCAGAAATTGCATGTGGGAATTTCTTACTTTCATCAGAAACTATAAGAGCTAGAGGCCCAAGAATTGGTACATAAGCTTTACTAACCATTGGCAGTTCATGTATTTATGTTTCACAATACAGTATGTCAATTAACTATAAGTAAAATGAAACATGTGGAAATGTTGCCGTCGGACGCAACCAACTGCGGTATACTCGTTAACAGCAATAAAACCGATAAAAAGGGTCATGATTGCAAAGGGGTACTCTGCCTTAAATGATGGAAATGCCGCCAGCTATTTTCCTTCCAAATTTGGTGACTCTAGCTCAAATTTGTAAAAGGTGGGGAAAAGGGGGGCTGGGGCGGAATGGGTGGGTGTGGCATCCAAATTTTTGATGCAGATCTTTGTGGAATTTCAATAGCTATCTTCATACCAAATTTGGTGATTCTAGCTCCACAACTCTGGAAGATACACGCATTCTCGTTTTTGACGAAGCTTTGGGCCGGATGGGGGCGGCGAGGTCATTATTGGTAGGCGTGGCATCCGAAGATGCCGTTTTTGGGCGATCGTCATCACCTATCTTGGCACCAAATTTGGTGACTATAGCTCAAAAACTGTGGGAGATATAGGCTATTTTTGACTTAAAATGCGGGGGGTGGGCTGGGGGCGGAATGGGTGGGCGTGGATCCAAAAATTTTTATGCAGTTTTATGGGGTTCTTAGCAAAATTGGTAGTAGAACCTCAATCTTGACACTTTAATTTTCTATCCCATAGATAAACAGAATTGGAAAGTTTCACGTCTCTAGCTTGAAGGGTGTGGAAAAATCATGCACACATACGGACAGACAGACGGTCAGACACCATGACGGACATTGCACAAAACCAATATACTCTTTACATTCGGTAACGAGTATAAAAAACTAGGTGTTTTCAACATGTGTTCAAGTTTGGACAATAAACATGCATTTCATTGGATGATTTAAATTTTTATTCATTTATTGTTTCATTAATAAATAATATACAAACCATAATACGAAAACAAAGTAACAATTAATTGCAGAGACAAGGTGGCGAAACACTTTGTTTTCGTATTTTTGTTTTTGTCTATTATTTATTAATGAAACAATAATAACAAGCATACAAATTAAATTGATCCTTTGAAAAGCATGTTTACTTGCCAAATTTAAGCGATAAGTTCAAGACACATCGTTTTTTAATTTTGCAAAAAATTAATTGACATACTGTACACATGTATATAATTCGTTACATTGTTTTCATCATGAAAAAAATATCATTTAAATATTTACAGTTGAAGTATATCAAAAACATTGAATTAAGTTTTTATATGTATGTATGTTTGTTTGTATACTTGCAATCTGTGATATGAAAGATACAGTATTAATACAACTTACGTCTCAACTATTTGAATATCTTGGAACTCTGACTTTTCTGTATGAAGAACTTCTTTCACTTTTAAAGAAAACGATTGACCTGGCCATAAATCATCTTGGATTTCACTGAACCAGCCATTGGAAATCTTATCCATTTGGTTAATATTTTAAGTTCTCGAATATGGTTGAATGGTATGAAAGCATACGCTCAAGTGTTTAATCTGGGATCAAAGCAAGGGCAAATAACAACACGCGGTAAGAAAACAAAGTACCCGTACTATGAAAGTATAAAAAAACTACGGGAAATACTACAAAATAAAATATACTAAAAGGTATTTCGTTTAACAGCTGATCAATAAAACTCATATTACAAGATCGTTGTTTTTGAAAAGCATTTCTAGCTCTACTACGATCCTTGTGTGCCAGAATATAATATTATGAAATATTTGGATTTGAACTAAAGCATCATTACAAATCACGAACATTTGAGCTCATTCGTGTTTTGTTATGATGCTAGGTTGGGAGTGCTTTATATACATATACATACAGTGGACCCTCGGTTAACGTACACCCCGCATTACGCACATTTCGTATAACGAACACATTTTTTTTGTATTCGACGAATGAAGTTTCGCATAACGAACAACGAAAAAATTAGTTTTATTGAGACATAATGAAACAAGTAAGAAGGCTCTAGTCGGGAGAGCCCGACTAGAAGATACGCTGAACCCAGTTGCAATAAATATATTAAATTGTATCTTCCAGAGTTGAGGAGCTAGAGCCACCAAATTTGGTAGGAAGATAGCTGGCAACGACCTTAAAAAATCTGCAACAAAGTTTTGGAGCCACGCCCACCCATTTTGCCCCCAGCCTCTCTTCCCCCCTCCCCCTTTACAAACTTTGAGCTAGAGTCACCAAATTTGGTATCAAGATAGCAATTGACATTTCACAAAAATTTGGATGCCGCCCACAGCCCTCCCTTTCACCACCTTTTACAAACTTCGAGCTAGAATCACCAAATTTTGTATGAAGATAGTAATTGTCATTCCACATAGATCTGCATCACAAATTTGGATGCCGCGCCCACCCATGCCGCCCCCAGCTCCCCTTTCCCCACTTTTGACAATTCTCGAGCTAATGTCACCAAATTTGGTATGAATATAGCAATTGACATTCCATGAAGATCAGCATCAAAAATATGGATGCCACGCCCACGCATAACGCCCCCAGCCCCCTCCCCCCTTTACAAACTTTGAGCTAGAGTCACCAAATTTGGAAGGAAGATAGCTGGCGGCATTTCCATCTGCATCGGAGAATCTTTAAGGCAGCGTGCACCCCTGCCACATCCGTATCTCTTTGCAATCAGGCCTCTTTTGACCGGTTTTAATACTGATATCGTTCTATTTTTGCTCGTGTGTTTCAAAGTCCGTTTTGGTGAGCACAAACGTCCAGTTTCTTCTTCATATGTATGCGTGATTTTTGCTTTTTAATGCACGTCGGTGTACTTCATACTATTTGTAACTAATTTTACAGCAATTACACACATAGTACAGGTATATAGAAAGACACTTTGTTGAGAGTTATTTGCGAGCTCTGATTGCATGTAAAATTTTAGTCGGTGTCAATAAAAGTTCAAATTCAAACATATTAGAGTGTATTTTTTTCGACCTAGAACGCCTTATTTTATTTTTCATTGATATATATGGGAATAATGAATTTGCTTAACGAGCTTTTTGGATAACGAACAAGATGCTGGAACCAATTAAGTACCTTAACCGAGAATCCACTGTTTGTATATATATATATAAGCATATATATGCATGATTGATAGATTGCATATTTGTATATATATATATATATAATCCATCAATCATGCATATATACATATATATATATGGCATAAAAAATTTTGATGCAGATCTTTGTGGAATGTCAATTGCTGTCTTCCTTCCGAATTTTGTGACTCTAGCTCAAAGTTTGTAAAAGGATGGGAAAAGGGGGATGGGCGGTATGGGTAGTCGTGGCATCCATATTTTTCATGCTGATCTATGTGGAATGTCAATTTCTATCTTCATACCAAATTTGGTGACTTCATCTCAAAGTTTGTAAAAGGTTGGTAAAGGGGGGTGGAATGGGTGGTCTTGGCTCCAAAACTTTGATGCAGTTCTTTGGGGGTCGTTACCAGCTATCTTCCTACCAAGTTTGGGGGCTCTAGCTCCACAACTACACGCATGTGCAGTGTCCGCCATGGTGTCTGTCCGACCGTATGAACGCAATTTCTTTCGACACCCTTGGAGTTATAGACTTCAAACTTTGGAAATGTCTTTTTCTATGGCCGGGACAGATAGTGTCAAGATGGTGGTACTACGATAACTGGGGAGCTCGAAAATCTATAAATTCAATAATTCGGTTTCACTGAAAAACTACATTTAAAACGATTATGAACATTTTTATAACATAATTAGTTTTAATAGACCACTATTATGTACGAAAATAAATCTTATGTATTTGCTTCAGTTAACGTGCTTGAATTATTTATCAATGAAGAGTGGAAAACCACACACAAACAAAAACTACTGCCTATTTCAAATAAAACTCATACAATTCCTTGTAACGAAGTTTTTCCTTGTCCCCTTAAAAATCAAAATGAAAGTGTACATAAAACGTAGAACAAATTCTCAAAAGGCATGTATTGACCGATATCAAAACCATCGGTCTTAGAGAAAATGAGGTATGAACTTTTAGGGATTATACAGTCTGCTTATGTTAAAAACAAAATAAAAACAAGTGGAAACGTTGCAGTCGGACGCAACCGACTGCGGTATACTCGATACCAGTATTAAAAATTTTGATGCCCATCCATGTGGGATGTCAATTGCTATCTTCATACCAAATTTGGTGACTCTAGCTCGAAGTTTGTAAAAGTGGGGAAAGGGGGGCTGGGGGCGGTATGGTTGGGCGTGGCATTCAAATTTTTGGTGCAGATCTATGTGGGATGTCAATTGCTATCTTCATACCAAATTTGGTGACTCTAGCTCGAAGTTTGTATAAAGTGGGGAAAGGGGGGCTGGGGGCGGTATGGTTGTGCGTGGCATCCAAATTTTGCTGCAGATCCTTGTGGAATGTCAAATGCTACCTTCATACCAAATTTGGTGACTCTAGCTCGAAGCATGTTAAAGGTGGTGAAAGGGGGGCTATGGGGCTTGGGGCGCTATGGGTGGGCGTGGCGTTCAAATTTTTGCTGCCGATCCATGTGGGATGTCAATTGCTCTCTTCATACCAAATTTGGTGACTCTAGCTCGAAGTTTGTGAAATGTGGTGGAAAGGGGGGTGGTATGGGTGGGCGTGGCATCCAAATTTTTGCTGCCGATCTATGTGAAATGTCAATTGCTATCTTCATACCAAATTTGGTGACTCTAGCTCGAAGTTTGTATAATGTGGGGAAAGGGGGGCTGGGGGCGGTATGTTTGGGCGTGGCATCCAAATTTTTGCTGCAGATCCTTGTGGAATGTCAAATGCTACCTTCATACCAAATTTGGTGACTCTAGCTCAATGTTTGTATAAGGTGGGGAAAGGGGGGGGGAATGGATGGGCTAGGCTCCAAAACTTTGATGCAGATTGTTGGGGGTCGTTGCCAGCTATCTTCCTACCAAATTTGGTGGCTCTAGCTCCACTACTCTGGAAGATACACGCATTTCCGTTTCTTACGAAGCTTTGGGGCATCTGGGGGCGGCTAGGGTGGTATTGGTGGGCGTGGCATCCAAACTTTTGATGCAGTTTTTGGGGGGTCATCATCGCCTATCTTTTCACCAAATTTGGTGGCTCTACCTCAAAAACTGTGGGAGATATAGGCTCTTTTGACTTTAAAATGCGGTGGGCTGGGGACGGAATGGGGGGGCGTGGCTCCAAAATTATTGATGCAGTTTTTTGGGGGTTGCTAGTACCAAATTTGGTAGTTCTAGCTGTAAGGGTGTGTGAAATATGCGGATTTATCGTTTTTGAGTTATCGAATTTATCGATTTGCCAGCCCCCCAGTTATCGTAGAACCTCAATCTTGACACTTTAATTTACTATCCCATAGATAAAGAGAATTGGAAATTTTCAAGTCTCTAGCTTCAAGGGTGTGGAAAAAGTTGCGTTCATACAGACGGACAGACACCATGACGGACATTGCACAAAACCAATATACTCTTTACCTTCGGTATCGAGTATAAAAACGTTGGATCAGAGACAAATTTTAGAAACGTAAAGAAAAAGTGTCAAGTTTATACACCATTTTAGTCATGTATTTGAATTTAAATTTTTTTTCACAAAAACCATTTTTGTATTTAACGCTTTCTATGCATATGCTCGCGGTTCTTGCGTTTCCAGGCAGCACGCCTGGATCCACCGATGGTCTGGGAATATCTATATCCCTTTCCAAGGCCACGGGAACTCTTTCCGGCAGAGGTCAGGCCACGCAGCTCACGGTGTTTGTGCACATGCTTACAAATCCAGTTGACCTTAGGGTCGCGGCAGATGGCATTATGATGAATATCCACTAGAATGACCTCGAAGTACTTGTAGGAAGCGTCCTGTGCCACCCAGTATGAGTTAAGAACTCGAAGCCCACCAAGTCTGCGACCAACACGTTCCTATATTAAAAGACAACATTGATTTACTAAGTTCAGCAATAAATAAATATAAATCGTCAATGAATTTCAATCAGACATCTAAGGAAGTTAAAACTACATTACTTTTCAGGAAGCACGTGTTTTTCATCATATTAGCATCAAAATTAAAAATATTGCACAAAACATACTTACTTCAGCAATAGACTGCAAGCCACGATATGGTTTCAGTTGATTGACACCATGGCTCTTAGGTTTCCCGTATGTGCATCCCTTGGGAACAGGGCGCTTGCGACCACCACGGCGAACACGAATTCTATAAATGACATAGCCTTGCTTAGCGCGATATCCTAGACGTCGAGCCTTATCTGGACGAGTCGGCCTTGGCGAACGATGCAATTTCGTAAGTTGACGATACTGCCATACACGGATACGAAGCAGGTAGCGCATAACATCGCTCTGCTTCTTCCTGTACAATTCTTGCATATACCGGTAAGCACCCATATCCTAAAACTGATAGACCTAGTAACAAACAGAATTTGTTATTAGTATACATAATAACTTGTCACATCATTGGTCTAATTAAGGAATTAAATCTTCATAGATTTCTATAGCCTAAAAATAGAGATAAGTAACATTAAATCATAATTTAATTTACTCTACATTATATACTACAGCATGTTCAGAATATCCATAATCTGCACTTAGCTTTATTAAGCTTCAGAGTGGTGCATGGAGGTTTCATCATATGAAATAATTAGCAAAAAACCTTTAGTTGTAATTACCTGTTAAACAGATATAACAATTTTACGTTAATTAAACATGATTACGATATAAGACATAAATATTCAACTCAACAACAATATTGTTGAACACCCACCTTCGTGGCCGACCAAATTCCAAAAGACGGAAATAGGCTATTTTGTCAGTTGAGGTTATCGCCTCTTTCTATCGGAATATCAAAATGAAAAAATAATAATAACATCTAGTTTGGAACTCTGGAATCGGAGTATGTTAGCGGTAAATCCCTGTGCTCACTAGACACGCTTTTGGCAGTTTGCTTAGAATGCTACTGTACGGCACTAACATATGTTTTGCGCGCTTTAGGTATATGCAAACTGCTTCGAGAAAAATGCAGTTGCATTTTACAGCATATATTCGAGACGGCAAACGGTAACAAGAATTTTGTTTCATATCGACATGGAAGAAACCATCAGCACGGAAACGCAGAGCAAAACAGATTGTATATAAGGCACCAAATTTGTAAGAAAATATATAATTCTTAGAATAAAAATTGTGAATATTCAAATAATATTTATTTGCAGCGTTAGGCAGTTTTAGTTATTCAGTTGTTCATTGAACAGTTAGTTAACAGCCACTGAGGCATGTATTAGGAATTAACTGATATATTACTGATCGTACATATATACCTACTGAAGTGAAACTGGTTCATTTGAACATATGTTCGATGTTTCATAGAAAATGCCACAAAACAGCTGATTGAAGAATGAAAATGTGAGCGCAATTTTGTATTCTATATGTTAAATAATTAATATACTTCGTTTTTAGATAGATTCTCGAAAAATATGTTAATAGGGATCAAGGGATGTAGAATTTGTTAATGAGTTGTGGGAAGAAAACTTTATTGCACTCGAAGCAGCGCAGAGAAACTCCCACATACATGCAAAAATGGCGGAAAAATTTAAAAAGGCAGGAATGCCAGACGTGGATGGCGCAACTGTGCTGCATAAAGTTGAAAACTTGACGAACAAGTATATGTAAGATATACATAGAAAACTGCGTATAGAATGTCAAAAAGCCATTTATTGTTTCCTTCTTGACAAGAATTGAATTGAAGTGGTGGTGCACCATCGAAGTGGCATCTGTTTGATGGGGTGCATCGCATATTGCAACAGGTCCAATCAATAAATATTGAAGATTATATCGACCACACAACCGGTAGTGTAATTTAATATCATTAAAATATGATTAATATATTCAGTATTATTCATTAGTGCTTGCACAGGTTGAAAATTTGGACGACATTCCGTCGCTATCAGCTGACAGCATTGCTGTATTAGAGCGTTCCTTTTTTTATCGGTCCTAGATGTAGCGGTCAAGAGTGGATAGACACTCAGTGGAGCGGTCTGTTTGAGAGCCTTCATCGCCGGCGTTTGGGGAGCAACCAGCATAGCAGTGAAGAACGGCATGCGGTTCCGTCACGCCATTGGAGGCAGCTATACTAGCTTCCACAGCAACTCATGAGGAGTTCTTTAATAAGGTGGAAAAACCCTTGCTGAATGCGTTGAGGAAAAATTAAAAAATTTTATTAAATGTAATATGTTAAGTTTTGTAGAAACATCTAAAAGACTGCAAATTCAAAAATGCATCTATGATGCAAATATCTTAGGGTTAAAATATATACAATTTCGATTTATCTATTTTTTATATATACTTAAAGGTGTTCGCTTAGAGCTCTTCTTATATTACAAGCAGCTACATTCCGATCACATGTTATATTATTAATAATAGTAATCTAATAATATTTTATTATGTTCAGGCTGCAGCAATGAACTGTCACTTCCCAAGCATTTGATATAAATGAGTTATACATATTTAAAAATCATTGAGAATAAAGGCAATTAGAATTTTCGAAGCTTTCTCGAGCCGGTTGTACAAGCCTTATTATTGAAAGACGATAATTGAATTTTTTCGCTTTGCGAGGCAGAGATGTTATTATAATATTATAATGCTTCTTCATTACAATTAAAACATCTTGTAGACATTGCATGTATGCACTTTTAATTCAAAAATTTAGCTATATCATACCAAAATACAACAAACCGAACAGCTGATTCAATAACGGAGGTTCAGTTACAGAGTAATGTAAACAGCTTTTGTAACTGACTAAAAATTTACTGATACGGAGCAGTGGAAATAGGCTAATTGTGGCAGTATTGTGGAGAGCAGTATCGTTTCCATTTAAAACGTATGTATATGCCTAATTTATAGTCGAAAATTATTATCTCCTGCCAAGTATCGATGAAGTAACTCATAAATTTTGTAAGAGCTCAAAGACGGGACGCCAGAAAACTTGAATTTGTTCTTCTAACTATCTGTTAAATTTTATAAAGATATGAAATAAAATTTAAATGAGTTTCATTAGAGAAACAATGCCTGTTTTTGCAGATTTTAACATGAATTTTCGATAGTCGTGCAATTACGATTACAACTTTAAGCACTTTCTAGTATTATATATGCTAAACGGCTGGTAATGAAATCTTATTTTGTACAAATAAAACATCAATCTTCCTAAACAAACTTTTTATGACATCATAAGATGTTAATGTCAATGAGATTATTAATGTTTGAGAGATTGTTTGTTTCTCACCGTACTCGTCAGCTGGTTTTGTCATATTATTCAATCGATAGCTCAATGAATTCAAAACATACATCAGTGGTAACCACATATATTATCGTTTTAGTTTGCTGCTATTTTGACGATCTTGAGATGAGTGTTTATCGATTGTTTAAATTGTCAATTTTGGCCTCTGTTTATTTCCGTTTAACAATTTCACTTCCTTTCGTTTTGAACCGTACGGTGAGAGGTATACAATTTTGCCCTTAAATTTTTGATAGCATCCGTTTATACATGAAATACATATGTGACCATACATATGGCTTAATTGCTAAATTTTCCATTGGGATATAGATTTTTGATCTATTTATCTAACTTTTTATATAAAGTATATATTAATTGTGTTTCAGGTTGAAAATGGGTCGCCGGCCAGCTAGGTGGTATGTATATAGCCCGTAAAACACAAATACTGCTTGCTCTATGTATATTTCGTCTTCATACTCAAGTTATCGCTATTGCAAGAACAAACCATATCCAAAGTCGCGTTTTTGCCGTGGTGTACCCGACCCCAAGATCCGCATCTTTGATTTGGGCAGGAAAAAAGCTACTGTAGAGGACTTCCCTTTATGTGTTCACTTGGTGTCTGATGAATATGAACAGTTAAGCAGCGAAGCTTTGGAAGCTGGACGTATTTGCTGTAACAAGTATCTGGTCAAGTTTTGCGGAAAAGACCAGTTCCACATCCGTATGCGTTTGCATCCATTCCATGTTATTCGCATTAACAAAATGTTGTCATGTGCTGGAGCTGATAGGCAAGTAGTTGTTTGCTTTCATTAAGGCAATAAATTTCCCGAAGCATCAATTTAAATAAGTAATAATGCTTTTTTAAACTGCTTTTTATTTCTCTATAGGCTTCAAACTGGAATGCGTGGTGCGTTCGGAAAACCGCAAGGAACCGTTGCTCGTGTTCGAATTGGACAGCCTATTATGTCTGTGCGCTCCAGTGACAGATACAAGGCTCAAGTTATTGAAGCTCTGCGCCGCGCCAAGTTCAAGTTCCCTGGTCGCCAGAAGGTAACGGTCGAAACATTTTTTTACAAATAGATAATAATGTTGAAATATATGCCCCGTTTTTATTGTGTAGATCTACGTGTCCAAGAAGTGGGGTTTCACCAAGTACGAACGTGAGCGCTATGAGGAACTTCGTGATGATAACCGTCTTGAGCAAGATGGATGCAATGTTAAATATCGTCCCGAGCACGGTCCCATGGCTGCTTGGGAAAAGGCTCAGCGTGAAGTTTATGCTTAAAATAAACCTCTGATTGAATAAATAAATTCAATATATAATCATCCATACAGTTTGGTTTTTTTTTTTAAATAGTTTGTTTTATTTATTTACATATACATTTTAATGAAAGCTTTCTTTCCGACGGTTTGACTGGTAAACTGCTACTAGGGTACGAGGAACTATATTAAATTTGGCAAACTAAGTTTAACCTTGACAATGTTAATCCACTGATCAAGTGAACAGTGTTTAATTAATTGTCATCAGAAATATTTTATTTTAACAGTTTGACATAACCTGATATTAACCCAGCTCTCATATAAAATAATACTATAAAAAAAAAGAAATGCTGCGCCCAGCCCTACGGAAAAAACTAATGTCCACCAATTTTTATCTGAGCATAGCGCAGTCGGTTGAAATGTATAATGGTTTTATGCAAATGTGTGTAACTTGTGAAAGGGAGCATCACCGACCTTAAAGAAATATACGAGCCAGAGACTACAAATTTAAAACATATATTTCAAATAGCTCTTCTTGTTTCCGGTAAACAGTTATCATCGATAGCAATACAATTAAAATTTCTTAATTTTGGAAGTTAATCTAGACATTTTAGCCAAAAATGTATCATCTGTGAAACTTGTATCAGAAACAGCAGGTTAAAACAACAGCAGGTTAAATCTTAAGTTTACCTACATACATGCACAATTATAATTCTATCCAATTTTATACAGTCGGTTTAATTAAATTTTAATACTTTAATACCGAATATAAAGATTATATGTCCGTCGTGCTGTCGATTCGATGAAGCACATTTGTTTAATTTCATAAATTTTTTACCTAAATTTACTTTCAGATTTATATATAATTTTTTTTTAACTTAATTTTAATTTAAATTTTTAATTTTATTTTAATTAATTTGGATTTTATGTCAGCTGATCTTAGTTGACAATAAACAAATAATAATAAACAGCTAGTCAAGAAAAAATCTGCATCAAAAGTTTGGATGCCACGCCCACGATTGCCGACACCAACCTTTTAAAAACAAGAATTCAAATATGCATCTTCCACATCTTTTTTGATAAAGTCACGAAATTTGGTGTAAAGAAAAGTGGCGACGTTCCATAAACTAGATTGAAGTTCATTTAGGCAATTAGTAGCGAAGTTTTTGCAATAAGCATATTATCTATGGTATCTCTTGTCGATCTTTCTTGACTCGAGATTACTTGAAACACACTTGAAATTTTAAAATATGTACTTATGAACACTTAGGATCACATAAAGTTTTGATCAGCATAGCGAGCTGAGATACCGAGCTGAAGTATTTGCCAAGGTCTTCCATTTCTTGCAGTTAGATCGGACAAACTATGTAGTATGGAAAAAAGTTAGTTTTGCTAGTATATCTATATTCCTTACTTGTCTTTAGTATACAATAGTAATTTTGGTATCATTTGTTAAAAATATCGTTTTTAGTTTACTCAGCGATATTTATTTTTTTAAAAGATGTAGAATATACAAATCGTATTTTATTAATTTCAGAATTGAATGTCAGACGAATATAATTTTCATTTAATTTTCTGAAGCCTACTAAAAAATTTAAATGACAATTAATTTTGTACGAATTGTTGGTCTTGGTGGAAGTTGACGGGTGTTTTATTCATATAATGGGATTCACACAGTTTGGTGGTATCTGCATGTAATTTTAACGTGCTAAGTTGGTAATGTTGGTCAGTTGTTTTTTTAAATGGAAGGCGCATCAGTAAGCTCATTATTGAAATCCTTCTTTTTAACTGAAGCTAAACGACAACGCTAATAGACTTACATGGGAAAAACCAGCTGATTAAAGATGACAAATCGCGGTACGGTTGGACGTATGCGTTGGGCTGACAATAATTAGCCGGCGCGCCTAAAATGAGCTGTATGAGTAGAAATCAAGGATACAAAGGGGTTCCTGTCCTAACCCGTATGAATCAAAATGGTCAAAAATAAAAAAAATACTTAACCCAAATAACAGATGCCAATTTTAAGCAGTAGGGTGCTCACAAAATTTTAATTTGATAAAATTGACAGGAACTATGAATACTTAAACTGTTTTTCGCTGTATGCAATCTCCCAAAACATTCCAATAGCCCGGCCCCATAGCCAGCAATAATTACCATTCTTCGGCATAGCTTATACACCAGGACAGCTAACATAAATCTAAATACAGCACATTACAGTACATTATGTGGGCCGCTCACTAGCGGAGAAGGCTTGCTATGTATTTTTCATCAAAAAGTGAATTTAAAATAAATTCGCTTGCGTTATTTTGGTGGCTAATGCTACAAGTGGAATTTTCAACTTAAGAAAAAAAAAAAAAACAAAGCAAAATCATAATTTCATTATTTATTCTGTTGCTCTCATATTTATTAGCCGAAACTTAAATTGAAAATTTTCAATTTAAAATTAAATAACTAATAATTCCAACAGACGGTTCATCTTTATACCAACGTAATTTTAATTGTTTATTAATATATGTATGAATTACATTACACATCATCACGAGGGATTCCCAGTTGAGCATTACTCCACTTCTGGGGTTCTGGGTAGTCAAACTCTCCCTTTCAACATGAAATAAGCGGTAAATTTCGGTAAAGCTAATACGAAGATATTTGGATGATTTTACTTACCGTTATGTGATCAGGCTCATGCCATAGGTGCCAAATAACCCACCACCACATAGCTGCACCAACAGCAACGGCGCCAATTCTAGTTGCCTTCGAGTGAGGTGGTGGGGCATTACGATAGGAAACACTAAACAAAATAAGGAATATCCAGAGAAGACAGACAAATTGTTTGTTTTGTATTGCATAACAGCAAAATAGGCAATTATAAAGGAATATGTTAGCGTTTGTATGTAAATTAATATGAACTCACACATGACTTTGTCTGCCAATTACTTTTGCGTTAGCATTAAAATTTTGAAATGCTCTTCCTGTCGTTAAGACCACCCGTTGAAGGGTTTTAATATTTCCGAACATTTGTCTTCTTTTTGTAGATGTTGATTTACAAGTGATGTGGATTATTTGACAGTTAGGGGTGATAAAACAAATCGATAGCTGTACATTTTTGGCATACCATATAGCCTATTCGAAATACGGCTACGAAAACTTTCACTTCATTATTCATTCGATATGTTTATCTAGTAAATTTGCACACTTCAAAGCTAAACTAAACGCGAATTAAAATACCACCACAAGTCTACTCTTATCAAAATGAATGTATCGATAAATAGGTTGGAAACTATACACCTGTCTATCGGATATCACAATTATATCGATATATTGTTCCGATATTTTTACACACATTATTTTCAACAAAAGATACAATTCCAACCATTTCTTTGATGTACATTATCTATCATGAGTGTTTTAGAGTGGAAGAAAGTCGACCTTTTATACTCAATTACTTTACCTTCGATCAAAGTTCATACTGAATATGAAATAGCGGCTCACTGCTCGAACTTAGTCAAAGCTCCTAATGGAATGACAAGCACCTACATCGTTCTCTGTGACAAAAATGGATACGTGCATGTTTTTTTGGGAAATGATAAAAATTCGAAACCAATCATCATTAAATGCCATGAAAACAATCAACCAATCAAATTGTGCGCCTTAACAACAAACAACATACTTACAATAGTGGCACAAGACGATAAAAATCTTTCGTTAGGTATTTATATATATGACCTCAACGTAATCAAAAAAGAAGGATATGCATTCATCTCTAGCGCAACCTTGCCAGCAACAAGTACGGCTACATCAATGCAGGTAGCAGTCATAGGACCCGATAAGATGTTTGCATTAGGTATAGGCTTCGAAAAAGGTGACCTACTTCTACATTTTGGTAAAATCAATCGAGATATTTCGTTGAACATTCGTCATCACTTTGTTGCATTAAGTGCAATAAAAGGAATCCAATTTGATAGCTGCTCCTATCAACAATCGGATACAAAAACTTGCAATGTGTTTGTCATGGGCGTGGATGGAGTATACAGTCTTGTATTAAGTGAAAAAGGTTCAATTTACTCGAAGTTGATCCTCGACAACAACAAGAGTATGCATAATCAATATTGTACGATGTCTGAACCATTAAGTCCGGATTCATTTTTCGTTGTTGGACGAGATGCTGCTATATACTGTTTTAGTCGTGATTGCAGGGGTCCTTGCATTGTTATTGAAGGGCAAAAGGAGTATCTGTCGTGGATACACAATCATCTCGTCGTCGTCATTAAAACTCAATTAGGATCAGTACTTATTGTTGTGGATGTTTATGATAAGTTAATTGTTTTACAAAAGAGGATTTCAAATTTGCTTTGTATTATTAGTGGTGATAATAATGCTTACCATATAATAACCAAAGGTGAAAATTCCAAAAACATATATACTTTAAACAAATACAAACTACAGGAACACAATACAAGTAATAAAGTTCGTATCCTTATTGCAAAAGGAATGCACGATCATGCCTTAAGGATATTAGAAAAAGATGCAAACGCTGAATGTGAAAATGTCGCAAATTGTCGTTTACAATACGCTGATAATTTATTGCAAAAAGCCCATTTATCTAGAGCTGTCACAGAATACGCAAAAACCGTGGGTTTCATCAAACCATCCAACATAATTTCGAAACTATTGAGTCTCAGAAACAATGTTTATTTAATGCAATATATAAATCAATTATTGAATACTAAACATTTTAAAATTGAGCACAAGAAATTACTGGATAGTTGCGTGGATCGTGAAAAACTGAACTTTCGAGTTAAACAGCTATGGAATAATCGAAAAGACTCCACACACCACATTTGTGATTTTAGGCATATATCTCAGCGATCTTTCAATATCACTAATTTAATAAATGGAAGCGAATATTTGAAAGCTACTGACTTTCAAAACAGCGATGAAGAAGAAATTCTTAATTTTTTTCGTGAATATGGACAAGAAATCCTATCGCTATATCCCCAAAAAGTCTTAGAGATAGCAGCATCGTTGACGAAAACCCAAAAAGTTAAAGATATACTTCGTTTTTTAACGGTTTTCTCATATAATACCGAATTTTGCGCCAACTTGTTGGCTGACTTGATAGAAAATTCTTCCGGCAATGATGAAAAGTTATCTTATTACTTGCTTGCTCTTTATCTTAGTCTTTGGCGTGATAATAAAATATCAGCACAGTATATTCTTGAATTTCTAAACAGAACTTCACTAAGTTTTGAGAAGATTTTCACCTTAACTAAAGTATTTTTATTTAAGGAGGATATTGGAAATTTTAACAACGCTCGAAATAATCCTATCCTTGCGTGTTTGGATCAACAATCATTGCTTAATGTACTGCACAAAGCATCCGCCTCGGACAATACAATATTTGATATAAAACCGTTTTTTATAGAAACATTTACAAGAAACCTAAAAGATGCTGAATCCGAGAATGAGTCTATTAAATATCTCTACAGTGAAATAAATATTAATGATTCATTAGTATCCCAATTTAAATTAAATCCAATGGAGTTCCGGAACAGGAGCTGCGATGTATGCCGTCAATCTTTACATATGCCCTCAGTTTTTTTTTTATGTCAGCACTCGTTCCACAAAGACTGTATCAGCTTTAATTACAGTACCAGAAACGAGGATGACGCAGGATGTGCGCTGTGTACTAAAAACAAAGATGATACCTTTGTGTCCAATCGCAAAGCAGTTGATTCTAGCGTAATTTCCAGCAACATTATAAGAACAATTTCAAATGATTTTGCTTCAGGGATATTTAATAATAATATTTTGAATAAATGTGCAATAGTTGATTATCGCATGATAGACAATTCCCATAAAATACTTGGTAGAAATATTTTTAAGCATACAAATAATCCATTTGATGACAACTATGATTCAAACTTAGACTGTTAATGTTTCTGACTAATGTTTATATATTAGTAATGTGCAAATATGTTAATAAAATTGTTCAATAAAATTTAGATGTATATATATTATCCGCATTTCTCATTAACTACCAATGTCAATGTATAAATAAAAGAAAGGATTCGTAATCTGTATTTTTTTTACTTCCGCTACCCGCTTTGCTGTGGTGAATAATTATAATATGCAAGGGCGTAACCAGAGGGGCAGATGGGCCGATCCACATATTTCGCACACCCTTACAGCTAGAACAACCAAGTTTGGTAAGAAGATAGCTACTAGAAATCTCCAAAAAACTGCATCAAAAATGGAGCATTTTTAAGTAAAACAAGTGGAAACGTTGCAGTCGGACGCAACCGACTGCGGCATACTCGATACCAGTATTAAAACCGGTAAAGAGAAGCCTGATTGCAAAGGGGTACAGATGCGGCAGGGGTGTACGCTGCCTTAAAGATTCTCCGATGCAAGTGGGGGTGCCACCAACTATCTTCCTTCCAAACTTGGTGTCTCTAGCACGAAGTTTGTAAAAGGTGGGGAAAGGGGGGCTGGGGGCGTTATGCGTGGGCGTGGCATCCAAATTTTTTATGCAAATCTTTGTGAAATGTCAAATGTCTTCATACCAAATTTGGTGACTCCAGCTAATTGTTTGTAAAAGGTGGGGAAAGGGGGGTGAAATGGGTGGGCGTGGCTCCAAAACTTTGATGAAGATTTTTGGGGGTCGTTGCCAGCTATCTTCCTACCAAAGTTGGTGGCTCTAGCTTCACAACTCTCGAAGATACACGCATTCCCATTTTGACGAAGCAATGGAGTGGATGGGGGCGGCTAAGGCGGTATTGGTGGCCGTGGCATCCAAATTTTTGATGCAGATCTTTATGAAATGTCAATTGCTATCTTCATACCAAATTTGGTGACTCTAGCTCGAAAATTGTAATAGGTTGGGAAAGAGGGTCTGGGGGCGGTATGGGTAGGCGTGGCATCCACAGCCGCCCATCCACCACCTTCTACAAACTTTGAGCTAGAGTCACCAAATTTGGAAAGAAAATAGCCGGTGCATCGAACAAATTTTAAAGGCAGCATACACCCCTTTCGCATCCGTACCCCTTTGCAATAAGGCCTCTTTTTACCGGTTTTAAAACTGGTAACGAGTATACTAAGTAAACGTTTCCACTTGTTTTTATTTATTAGCATTTTTCTAGCGCCACAAGTATTATAATTTTTATTTTAAAGCACTAGTCATCATTAACAAAGTATCATATATTATATATTATAACCTATTCTATTCTTCAGTATTCAAACGCAAATTTTCTTTTCCAAATTAAGTAGTATTTCTTTGTATTGGTATTATTATTTGTTTAATTTTCAGATTGAATATATTTACTATAACATTAGCTTTAAATTTATTATTTTTCAATTTGATGTGTCTTATAAATCGAGATGTTTTGTTTATTTTATCTGTTTAAGTGTGCTTGCAACTTGTTACTAAATAATGATGCGCTTTTTGTACATTTTAAATTTGACGGTAATTGATTCCAAAGTCGAACAGCCGAGACATAAAATTGCCTATTTTAGCGTGCCAATTTGGTTAGTAAACTTAGTGGGTTATTAACTCATTGTGATGTTATAAATCTTAGAATGTCATATTAATAGTCCGGTTTTTCGGTAAAGATAATTTTATGAAGGACTTGTATTTTTAAATCTATTAAATGAGCAAAATCAAGAACAACAAGCTTCTTCGCATAGTCAGTAACAATATTATTAAAAGTTACTTTGAGTTTATATAGGCTAGCTGCATCGCATTTGCCAAAAATTTCAATACCGTATATCAGGGTGGGTGGTATCAGTAAGGTTTTTGCGATCATTGTTCTTATTTGAATTGGTATTTTTACAGCCTGATCCAGCCCCCCTCCCCTGTACTCAAGTGTGGGGACGCCCTTGCTAATATGGTTATGGTGTCCAACGACTTATCTCCGCCCAGTACGTCTAACAAACGACATTTCTCCGCCCAGCGATTTTAAGCTAGTTATATAGATACACAAACGAAAAATACAAATAACCAAAGAAAAGAAAACAAGGTTTCTTAGGCAAGCCTAATATTATATACACTGGCAAGGCCTACTGTTTGTTTTACAGTATAACCTTTAAAACGATACATCTCCGCCACCAAAATGTACTGGACGAAGATAAGACGCTAAGCCCAAACAATACAATACCTCTTTTTAGATCAAGTCTTTTTTTTATACCATGCTTTTATTAAAAATAAAAACAAGTTTAAAAATTTTTTACAACAGCCCAAATGCACAGAAATCATAACAGATTTCTTCAATTTTGTTGTCTGTTGTTAAATTTAATTATTTATAAAAGCATTGCATATTGGCTCTTCAACATCTTCGTTGCAAGTTGGACATTTTTGCTTGTTATTCCATACCCTCTCTTGCTTGATTGTGGGCCACAATTTTATCCCAACATGGGTCACAAATGTTAACGTTATTGCATGGGCGCATCAAAACAGACTTTGCGTTGCTTAGGCACATATTGCATAGATTCATTTTAACTAATGATTTAATAGATTCTAGCAGTACCCAGCGCGCGTTGCAACGCCACCAACTAAACTAAATATGAAGGAAAGGCATTACACATTATTTATTTACTTTATTGGTTTTTTTCATTTGTGACTTTGCAGCGTTTCGTTTCAATTCGATATTAATTGAAGTGCAGTGGGATACACAATATTTTTTGTTTTCCATCTGTGAAAGGATGTACTCTTCAGAACGCAACTCGGTTTGATTCAATCAAATATATACATAGTGACAAATTCAGTTCTTGCAGAACTTTCATGTCAACCTCCACCCACATAAAATCACTCGATTAATGCAAAAGCATTGTCCACTTGAGTAAACATATGTATAATCTTAAGCATGCACATTTATGCTTTTGGCTTCTTGTAATAGAACCGAAGATAATTAAGTCATACTCCGCATAAGCACGTACACCAGGCAAAATTAAAAAATAACATCAAACTATGCAGCCAAAATCAAAGTCATTAAAATCAATCACACCACCCGAGACACAAAAACATTAAAATCGGTCACGCCACTTTAAGAACTAGACGAGCAAAGTCCATTGTAATTTGATCCTTGAGCGAAACCCCAGTTAACGACTCCTCAGAATAAATCCACTCCAGAGAGTTGAGCATAAATATTTTAAGCAAAGGAATAAGTCGCAAAACGAGGTTTCTTCAACAATCAAAACTTTAGCATAAGCAGAGTTATAATTTACACATCACTCTGTAAAGACACGTTTAAATAATTAATATTTCAAAATTTTTTAACAAGCACAAACTCCTACAATCTAATTGGCGCAGCCGGTAGGATATCATTTGAAATCGTGAAAAGTCTTAGAAAACTAAGGACCAAAAGACGACTTGTTCTAGTGTCCCGCGAACTATGTGATATCCGCACAAGGACCTCGTGATCCTTTTAAAACTTTTTTCAAACAGAAATAAAAACCACGCAACGTTTTAAGTGCAAAAAAAAAAAAAACAATTTAAAAAAATAACAAGTGAAATTTTTAGATCAACCAAAATTTTTTTAAAGATTCAATGATGACTTTGAGAATTATATCAAATGCCAACCTAAGCCAAGCGCTTAACCAAATCAGGCAATTACCAAGCTTTGGAGGAGAAAAAGAAAACCTAAGCGCCTTTACCAGCAGAATTGAATTCATCATGAAACTATACCCAACTCAGGACAGCACACAACAAAGCGTCTTATACAGCGCAGTGGAAATGCAACTACATAGAGACGCCCAAAGGACATCAACAAAACACATGGCTTCGGACTGGAACACACTAAGGGTATCCTGATCAACACCTACAAGACGCAAACATCGTATGAAGAATTACTAAGGAACTGTACTACACCCAATACGGAGGAAGTATGCGTAAGTTCATCGAAGAATTAGAACCTAAGTCTTCTTTTATTATAAATAAGTTAATACTAGAAGCCAACCAACAAAATACAACACTATACAAAAATGCAATGAGCTGTATAATAAAAGATGTAATTAGAAAGAAATTATCTGACAGATTGTTTATGCAGCTAGCTAGATACGATATAGCCACAGTGAATGAATTAAAACAAGTAAAACAGAAATGAGTTTATGAAGATTACGTATCTGAGAGATCCAAGAGCACAAATAACACAACGTTCAACAAAGCAAACAAAAACAACTATAATCCCAAATATCAAAACAACTCAGGTTATAGAAACCAAAAGAATTTTAATACAATTTTCCAAAATTATAGAAACCTACAGAGTTTTAATCCAAATTTAGAAGGCTATATAAGCCGAAATCAATCACAAAATACCGCACAAAATACCAACTATTTACGGAATTCCAACAAAAACTATATCAAGATAGAGCTCAATATCTAATCAGTTATCAACTAAATCTGTTCAGAATGCACCAAATCCACAATATGAAAAACACGCCAAGGCTATAGTGAACAGTCAAAAATGGACACATCCGAAAATTTTCATCAAACAGCTTTGGAATCGAAAATAGAACATCGTTCATAAATATAATTATGAACGATATTCCTTTAAAATGCTTAGTAGACACGGGTTCGTCAATAAATTTAATGAGAAAAATTTCCTTAATTATAAAACATCAAAAGAAAATATTACTTTTCCTACAATAAGTGGAAAACTTACTTTAAACGACAGCTTATCGTTAGCACCAAGTAGACTTTGTCCAACCGATCAAAAATTGTACATTCATGATTTCTCAAAGAAATTTGACATTCTATTAGGCCGAACGTTCCTAACAGATTGTAAAGCTAAGATCAACTTCGAGGAAGTTTTTACAACTTGGAGATTTTCAATTCTTATTTAAATATGGTATCGAAGAAAAATGGTCCAACGAAAACTTAAAAGAATGTTTAGATCCACCTTAACAAGAGATTTGCGTATAGCTTATGCACTTGAAAATTCGTTATTAGAAAGTAATCAGCTCAGACTAGAATATCTTAATGCAGAAGAAAAAAGGGAGTTAACTAAAGTTTCATTTGAGTTTAAAGATATCCAGAATAAAGAAGGTGATAATCTGACCTGCACTAATAATATAAAACACACAATCACAACCAAACATGAAGATCCCATTTACAAACGACCATAGAGGTACGCACAGAGCTTCGAGGAAGAAGTAGATAAACAAATAAAAGAAATGATGAAACAAGGTATCATTCCTCAATCACGTTCACCATATTGTTCACCAATCTGAATAGTACCCGAGAAAAGTGACGCCTGAGGCAATAAAAAGTGTCGCATAGCAGTAGACTACCGCAGTCTCAACGAGGTAACCATCAGTGACAAATATCCTATACCTTTAATGGACGAAATTTTAGACAAGTTAGGAAGATGTCACTATTTACCATCATTGTCTTAGCAAAATGGTTTCATCAAATCCAAATGGGCGAAAAATCGTTGCTCGTCTGATTCTGAGGCTAGTAATGCTCTTCCGTGTTTGAGGTGAGGATCTACCAATTGCTTTTCGCTTTGGAGGCATGATTGTACGGACACAAAGTGAAAAAAATAAAAATTCGGGAACCCACACACAAATAAGTGGCAAGACTTTCAGTGTACATTTTGTAGCAAGTAAATTTTCTAAATTGTCTACTGCCCTATATTTATCTATATTAATTTAATGCACAATGAAACTATTCGAAAAACGCTCCAAAATATAAAATACACAGACGAATGCAAAATTTAAATTGAAAAAAAAAATCTGCAATCTAGAAATTTTGAAATTTAGTTCGACTATTCCTGAATAACTGGCTAGACTGTATGTATTATAGCTTCACTTTCAATAGCAAATAGATTTTTTGAGTTGCCTACTGCCATGTTGAAAAATAATTCAACTCTATGAAACTATGAAATGCACAAATGTCACGGTAAAAGTTGGTCTTACCAACTCAGTAACCTTCGTGGGCTCATGAACAAACAGACATTCATTTTTATATATAAAGATATATATAGATGTGACTTTAATTCGACGCATTTGATGAAATAGACGATGAAGAAGATGTCAAAAAAGAAGACATTTCAGGTAAATTGCCTTCATTATCCACAGTTTCAAAATCACTCGATTAATGCAAAAGCATTGTCCACTTGAGTAAACATATGTATAATCTTAAGCATGCACATTTATGCTTTTGGCTTCTTGTAATAGAACCGAAGATAATTAAGTCATACTCCGCATAAGCACGTACACCAGGCAAAATTAAAAAATAACATCAAACTATGCAGCCAAAATCAAAGTCATTAAAATCAATCACACCACCCGAGACACAAAAACATTAAAATCGGTCACGCCACTTTAAGAACTAGACGAGCAAAGTCCATTGTAATTTGATCCTTGAGCGAAACCCCAGTTAACGACTCCTCAGAATAAATCCACTCCAGAGAGTTGAGCATAAATATTTTAAGCAAAGGAATAAGTCGCAAAACGAGGTTTCTTCAACAATCAAAACTTTAGCATAAGCAGAGTTATAATTTACACATCACTCTGTAAAGACACGTTTAAATAATTAATATTTCAAAATTTTTTAACAAGCACAAACTCCTACAATCTAATTGGCGCAGCCGGTAGGATATCATTTGAAATCGTGAAAAGTCTTAGAAAACTAAGGACCAAAAGACGACTTGTTCTAGTGTCCCGCGAACTATGTGATATCCGCACAAGGACCTCGTGATCCTTTTAAAACTTTTTTCAAACAGAAATAAAAACCACGCAACGTTTTAAGTGCAAAAAACAAAAAAAACAATTTAAAAAAATAACAAGTGAAATTTTTAGATCAACCAAAATTTTTTTAAAGATTCAATGATGACTTTGAGAATTATATCAAATGCCAACCTAAGCCAAGCGCTTAACCAAATCAGGCAATTACCAAGCTTTGGAGGAGAAAAAGAAAACCTAAGCGCCTTTACCAGCAGAATTGAATTCATCATGAAACTATACCCAACTCAGGACAGCACACAACAAAGCGTCTTATACAGCGCAGTGGAAATGCAACTACATAGAGACGCCCAAAGGACATCAACAAAACACATGGCTTCGGACTGGAACACACTAAGGGGTATCCTGATCAACACCTACAAGACGCAAACATCGTATGAAGAATTACTAAGGAAACTGTACTACACCCAATACGGAGGAAGTATGCGTAAGTTCATCGAAGAATTAGAACCTAAGTCTTCTTTTATTATAAATAAGTTAATACTAGAAGCCAACCAACAAAATACAACACTATACAAAAATGCAATGAGCTGTATAATAAAAGATGTAATTAGAAAGAAATTATCTGACAGATTGTTTATGCAGCTAGCTAGATACGATATAGCCACAGTGAATGAATTAAAACAAGTAAACAGAAATGAGTTTATGAAGATTACGTATCTGAGAGATCCAAGAGCACAAATAACACAACGTTCAACAAAGCAAACAAAAACAACTATAATCCCAAATATCAAAACAACTCAGGTTATAGAAACCAAAAGAATTTTAATACAATTTTCCAAAATTATAGAAACCTACAGAGTTTTAATCCAAATTTAGAAGGCTATATAAGCCGAAATCAATCACAAAATACCGCACAAAATACCAACTATTTACGGAATTCCAACAAAAACTATATCAAGATAGAGCTCAATATCTAATCAGTTATCAACTAAATCTGTTCAGAATGCACCAAATCCACAATATGAAAAACACGCCAAGGCTATAGTGAACAGTCAAAAATGGACACATCCGAAAATTTTCATCAAACAGCTTTGGAATCGAAAATAGAACATCGTTCATAAATATAATTATGAACGATATTCCTTTAAAATGCTTAGTAGACACGGGTTCGTCAATAAATTTAATGAGAAAAATTTCCTTAATTATAAAACATCAAAAGAAAATATTACTTTTCCTACAATAAGTGGAAAACTTACTTTAAACGACAGCTTATCGTTAGCACCAAGTAGACTTTGTCCAACCGATCAAAAATTGTACATTCATGATTTCTCAAAGAAATTTGACATTCTATTAGGCCGAACGTTCCTAACAGATTGTAAAGCTAAGATCAACTTCGAGGAAGTTTTTACAACTTGGAGATTTTCAATTCTTATTTAAATATGGTATCGAAGAAAAATGGTCCAACGAAAACTTAAAAGAATGTTTAGATCCACCTTAACAAGAGATTTGCGTATAGCTTATGCACTTGAAAATTCGTTATTAGAAAGTAATCAGCTCAGACTAGAATATCTTAATGCAGAAGAAAAAAGGGAGTTAACTAAAGTTTCATTTGAGTTTAAAGATATCCAGAATAAAGAAGGTGATAATCTGACCTGCACTAATAATATAAAACACACAATCACAACCAAACATGAAGATCCCATTTACAAACGACCATAGAGGTACGCACAGAGCTTCGAGGAAGAAGTAGATAAACAAATAAAAGAAATGATGAAACAAGGTATCATTCCTCAATCACGTTCACCATATTGTTCACCAATCTGAATAGTACCCGAGAAAAGTGACGCCTGAGGCAATAAAAAGTGTCGCATAGCAGTAGACTACCGCAGTCTCAACGAGGTAACCATCAGTGACAAATATCCTATACCTTTAATGGACGAAATTTTAGACAAGTTAGGAAGATGTCACTATTTACCATCATTGTCTTAGCAAAATGGTTTCATCAAATCCAAATGGGCGAAAAATCGTTGCTCGTCTGATTCTGAGGCTAGTAATGCTCTTCCGTGTTTGAGGTGAGGATCTACCAATTGCTTTTCGCTTTGGAGGCATGATTGTACGGACACAAAGTGAAAAAAATAAAAATTCGGGAACCCACACACAAATAAGTGGCAAGACTTTCAGTGTACATTTTGTAGCAAGTAAATTTTCTAAATTGTCTACTGCCCTATATTTATCTATATTAATTTAATGCACAATGAAACTATTCGAAAAACGCTCCAAAATATAAAATACACAGACGAATGCAAAATTTAAATTGAAAAAAAAAAATCTGCAATCTAGAAATTTTGAAATTTAGTTCGACTATTCCTGAATAACTGGCTAGACTGTATGTATTATAGCTTCACTTTCAATAGAAATAGATTTTTTGAGTTGCCTACTGCCATGTTGAAAAATAATTCAACTCTATGAAACTATGAAATGCACAAATGTCACGGTAAAAGTTGGTCTTACCAACTCAGTAACCTTCGTGGGCTCATGAACAAACAGACATTCATTTTTATATATAAAGATATATATAGATGTGACTTTAATTCGACGCATTTGATGAAATAGACGATGAAGAAGATGTCAAAAAAGAAGACATTTCAGGTAAATTGCCTTCATTATCCACAGTTTCAAAATCACTCGATTAATGCAAAAGCATTGTCCACTTGAGTAAACATATGTATAATCTTAAGCATGCACATTTATGCTTTTGGCTTCTTGTAATAGAACCGAAGATAATTAAGTCATACTCCGCATAAGCACGTACACCAGGCAAAATTAAAAAATAACATCAAACTATGCAGCCAAAATCAAAGTCATTAAAATCAATCACACCACCCGAGACACAAAAACATTAAAATCGGTCACGCCACTTTAAGAACTAGACGAGCAAAGTCCATTGTAATTTGATCCTTGAGCGAAACCCCAGTTAACGACTCCTCAGAATAAATCCACTCCAGAGAGTTGAGCATAAATAATTTAAGCAAAGGAATAAGTCGCAAAACGAGGTTTCTTCAACAATCAAAACTTTAGCATAAGCAGAGTTATAATTTACACATCACTCTGTAAAGACACGTTTAAATAATTAATATTTCAAAATTTTTTAACAAGCACAAACTCCTACAATCTAATTGGCGCAGCCGGTAGGATATCATTTGAAATCGTGAAAAGTCTTAGAAAACTAAGGACCAAAAGACGACTTGTTCTAGTGTCCCGCGAACTATGTGATATCCGCACAAGGACCTCGTGATCCTTTTAAAACTTTTTTCAAACAGAAATAAAAACCACGCAACGTTTTAAGTGCAAAAAACAAAAAAAAACAATTTAAAAAAATAACAAGTGAAATTTTTAGATCAACCAAAATTTTTTTAAAGATTCAATGATGACTTTGAGAATTATATCAAATGCCAACCTAAGCCAAGCGCTTAACCAAATCAGGCAATTACCAAGCTTTGGAGGAGAAAAAGAAAACCTAAGCGCCTTTACCAGCAGAATTGAATTCATCATGAAACTATACCCAACTCAGGACAGCACACAACAAAGCGTCTTATACAGCGCAGTGGAAATGCAACTACATAGAGACGCCCAAAGGACATCAACAAAACACATGGCTTCGGACTGGAACACACTAAGGGGTATCCTGATCAACACCTACAAGACGCAAACATCGTATGAAGAATTACTAAGGAAACTGTACTACACCCAATACGGAGGAAGTATGCGTAAGTTCATCGAAGAATTAGAACCTAAGTCTTTTTTAATTATAAATAAGTTAATACTAGAAGCCAACCAACAAAATACAACACTATACAAAAATGCAATGAGCTGTATAATAAAAGATGTAATTAGTAAGAAATTATCTGACAGATTGTTTATGCAGCTAGCTAGATACGATATAGCCACAGTGAATGAATTAAAACAAGTAAAACAGAAATGAGTTTATGAAGATTACGTATCTGAGAGATCCAAGAGCACAAATAACACAACGTTCAACAAAGCAAACAAAAACAACTATAATCCCAAATATCAAAACAACTCAGGTTATAGAAACCAAAAGAATTTTAATACAATTTTCCAAAATTATAGAAACCTACAGAGTTTTAATCCAAATTTAGAAGGCTATATAAGCCGAAATCAATCACAAAATACCGCACAAAATACCAACTATTTACGGAATTCCAACAAAAACTATATCAAGATAGAGCTCAATATCTAATCAGTTATCAACTAAATCTGTTCAGAATGCACCAAATCCACAATATGAAAAACACGCCAAGGCTATAGTGAACAGTCAAAAATGGACACATCCGAAAATTTTCATCAAACAGCTTTGGAATCGAAAATAGAACATCGTTCATAAATATAATTATGAACGATATTCCTTTAAAATGCTTAGTAGACACGGGTTCGTCAATAAATTTAATGAGCAAAAATTTCCTTAATTATAAAACATCAAAAGAAAATATTACTTTTCCTACAATAAGTGGAAAACTTACTTTAAACGACAGCTTATCGTTAGCACCAAGTAGACTTTGTCCAACCGATCAAAAATTGTACATTCATGATTTCTCAAAGAAATTTGACATTCTATTAGGCCGAACGTTCCTAACAGATTGTAAAGCTAAGATCAACTTCGAGGAAGTTTTTACAACTTGGAGATTTTCAATTCTTATTTAAATATGGTATCGAAGAAAAATGGTCCAACGAAAACTTAAAAGAATGTTTAGATCCACCTTAACAAGAGATTTGCGTATAGCTTATGCACTTGAAAATTCGTTATTAGAAAGTAATCAGCTCAGACTAGAATATCTTAATGCAGAAGAAAAAAGGGAGTTAACTAAAGTTTCATTTGAGTTTAAAGATATCCAGAATAAAGAAGGTGATAATCTGACCTTCACTAATAATATAAAACACACAATCACAACCAAACATGAAGATCCCATTTACAAACGACCATAGAGGTACGCACAGAGCTTCGAGGAAGAAGTAGATAAACAAATAAAAGAAATGATGAAACAAGGTATCATTCCTCAATCACGTTCACCATATTGTTCACCAATCTGAATAGTACCCGAGAAAAGTGACGCCTGAGGCAATAAAAAGTGTCGCATAGCAGTAGACTACCGCAGTCTCAACGAGGTAACCATCAGTGACAAATATCCTATACCTTTAATGGACGAAATTTTAGACAAGTTAGGAAGATGTCACTATTTACCATCATTGTCTTAGCAAAATGGTTTCATCAAATCCAAATGGGCGAAAAATCGTTGCTCGTCTGATTCTGAGGCTAGTAATGCTCTTCCGTGTTTGAGGTGAGGATCTACCAATTGCTTTTCGCTTTGGAGGCATGATTGTACGGACACAAAGTGAAAAAAATAAAAATTCGGGAACCCACACACAAATAAGTGGCAAGACTTTCAGTGTACATTTTGTAGCAAGTAAATTTTCTAAATTGTCTACTGCCCTATATTTATCTATATTAATTTAATGCACAATGAAACTATTCGAAAAACGCTCCAAAATATAAAATACACAGACGAATGCAAAATTTAAATTGAAAAAAAAAAATCTGCAATCTAGAAATTTTGAAATTTAGTTCGACTATTCCTGAATAACTGGCTAGACTGTATGTATTATAGCTTCACTTTCAATAGCAAATAGATTTTTTGAGTTGCCTACTGCCATGTTGAAAAATAATTCAACTCTATGAAACTATGAAATGCACAAATGTCACGGTAAAAGTTGGTCTTACCAACTCAGTAACCTTCGTGGGCTCATGAACAAACAGACATTCATTTTTATATATAAAGATATATTTAGATGTGACTTTAATTCGACGCATTTGATGAAATAGACGATGAAGAAGATGTCAAAAAAGAAGACATTTCAGGTAAATTGCCTTCATTATCCACAGTTTCAAGGAAGTCCTGCTTCGAAGAGCTGTCAGCTAATGAAACAGTGAATGTCAGAAATCCCTGTATGTCATTTCTCCTCTTTCAAAAAGATCCATTGTGTTCATAATTTTTTTGGAGCCATTCTGAGAACAAAAATAATTGAGTTAACATATTGTTTTAAATGATTTAATTAAAATTTATAAAGCTTACACGTATGTTCTTCTTCTGTGGCTGATTTCCACTACCACCATATTGAATTGCCAATTCAAATTGTAAGCTTCCACTGTGCTCGTGGTTCTAGTTGACCGCTTAAAGACAGATATGCTTTTGAGTCCCTCCTATACAAATATGGTTAAACATTAATAAGTAAAACGCAACTTAATTATTAAACATTATATAAAACAGACCTTTTTAAGCCAATGTCTCTTTAAATATTTAAAAAACGACGAAAATAGCTTCTTGTCCATCTTTATTACTTCTTTATTTTAGAAGGGTAATAACTTCGATAATTTTACTTTCTGATAAACCGGTAAAAGCTTTTTCTCAAAACCATTCGATTGCTTGTCATTTTTTTGCACGCTTATGTAACATTGAAACCAAAG